>CM022401.1:14406529-14931299 GCA_011833715.1 Carcinoscorpius rotundicauda | reverse complement strand
GTATTTTTGATCTTTTAAGTTCTTCGTAGATTAAACGCAACAGAAAAACACAGATAACAGCTTGTATAATTTATTACACTAAACTATTAACAAATATAAGAAATATGACATAATTTGTATAATAACAGTGACAGATATTAAGTTACGACATTCGAAATTAATTACAAAACAAAATAATATTAGTTTCAAACTTCAAAATAAATCACAATACAAAACAGTACTGGCCTGTATCTAATGTAATGATCTAAAATTAAAGTCTCATATTCCAGTCTAGGGTGTGAATTTGGTCCCACGAAGAGATTCCGAAACATTTCCCAGTTCAATAAATTCGCCGACTCTCAGCACAAGCAGTACTTCAGAAGTATCGTAGAGATTGACGAAATAAAATCACGGCTTCCGTAGATCTAATTTCAATCACCAATCCAAGTTGAATATTCACAGCAAACACTTAATCTTTCTCAAAACTTAACTATTTTCTTTTGAAATGAAACTGGTGTCTGAATCTCACTCTTTGTCTTCGAATAAAACTGATGACTGAATATCTCTCTTTTCGAATAAAAACTGATGACTGAATCTATCTCTCGTCACCGTCTTTTATACCGATAGGCTATTTCTCGAACAATCTTGCAATTTCCATACAACTCTAGAGCAATCCGCGCGTGTCCGTTCTTGCACGAGACTACCCGTCTAGACAGGAAGTCACCAGCACTCATTTACAAACATATGATTGGTCTACTTAATTCAAGAAAGTTCTAAATGTTACCCTAAATAAATAAAAAAATATTAGTTTAAACTTCGAAACAATAATATCAATATGGAAAAATGAATAATAGAAATGAAAATTTAAACACAACAACGACATGTTGTCGTTTACAAAATATTTACACATATACATAACAATGTTTACAATAAGATGCCGATAAAGATGCTGCGAATAAAAATTAAACTTTTAATTTGTGTCAATTTGTATAAACTTATTTTTTAATATCTCTCATTAATACAATAAAATACTAGACTTCTCAGATTTTATTGTTTCTAAATATTTCTGAAGAATTGAAAATGCCTTATTCACGGGGTCACCCTAATTTATATCTATGGACAAATATATGGACGTTCTTCAATGTTTGTAATAGAAATATGTCGTATATAAATCTTGGTATCGATATAGTTCTGTTTTGTAAGTTTATTATTATTTTATAAAATTATTCTTGGTAAATCTGTACATATATTTTAAACGAAGATTTTATATATTAATTAATAAATTTCAGGCCAAGAAAAAGTTAAATATAAAAAAAACTGAAAAGGTTACGTACAAATTAATGATTTTCAAATATTTTGATTAGATGAACATAACTTGAATCACAAGTTCGTTAATTTTAAAATGCATTTATCAATTACTAACTTCATTGGACATAATTCTTAAAATATCTTCATGTGTTTGTCCAGTTTAGGATATTTTACATAGTTGTAAACGAATACGCCATGTTACAATTTCACTTGCATAATTATAAAGTTGATATGAACCACGTTGAACGTTATTTTAAACGGTGTTTTATTGAACATTGGAAAAATATACTAGCTATAAAGAAAGATGGAGTGTTTCATTACATAAGTAACTTAATCAACTGTATTTGTCACTCAGGTTTAAGATGATTTCTCTTTTAAATAAAGTTTTACTGTAAATTTTCTCGTTTAAACAGAAACGTATATATCTTCGACAACTCTCATCCGTAACCACCAGAGTATGTTATCAAAATTCTTGATTAGTAACTGTACATCACAAGAGATAATAATAATAAGAGGAACATATTATCATTCTAAGAAATTTTGAAAAATAGAACCACAGTAAACTGAATAAACTGTCTGAAGTCTGATATTAGATAAACCAGTTTATTGAGTGATATGTTTGGTTGTGTTTTTTTTCTTTTAGTTTTATATCTGGTAGAAGATAACGTAAGACCTTAAATGATGCACGAATGTGTCGTAACAAGTTGCTATATCAGGCTTTGGTCAGTTTGTTCCCTTTACTATGGTCTTTAATTACAAAATATAGACTGCAATGAAACGGTTTTTTCTTGAACCTTACTTCAATCTACTGGGTTAACATTAAGAGTCAAATGTATATAAATAATAGTAAAATCCATAAACATGGACACTAACCTGATTCAGAGTTGAATGTCACAGTGTATGATAATGGAAACGTTATGACCATTTTGTGAAAAGAAACTGTGCTCTGTCTAACTATCGTGTTGCTGTGGTGAATAAATGAAACAGCAGTTACAAACTGTGTAATATAATATTACAATTTTTTATTTTGTTTTTTCTGGGCAAGACTATGAATCTAATTAACTTAAAAAAATAACTGAAATAACACAAAAAAGTTGTGCTGTAGGTTGAACACGTGCCAGAAAAAAAGATAATTGTGTGGTAAATGCATAAGTGACTTGAATCTGACTAGAGAATTGATAAATATTCATTATTTTGATTTTTCGCAACGATTAAAACAGCGTATGTTGTCGTCATATCCTTAAAATAAAAATTCAGTACTTAAATTGAGACTAATCAATGATAACGTTTTTGGAACACCTACCTTCAATCCACCACAAGAACACAGTATACTTGTAAATACATATAATATAATTATTTCTTTTATATATACACCTTTATGACAAAGTCAGTAAAGCTATCTACTGTGTCCTTAATATTCAACTTCAAACTAAACATAAACCTACCACACACACACTAAAAGATTTACTTTCACATTTATTACACACTTATATCTCGTGTGTCTCGATTTACAGTTTATAGTGTCATACAGATTCAATCAATGCTTTCGAACGCCGAAAATCAAAGGTCGACCACAGGACGAACACGACACAAATGATGTTGAACATAAATGAATTTTACCAAAGTTAATATTTCATACATCCATTATATCATTAACTTCTTCTTATTTTGTGCTTAAAGATTTTAATTTTGTTTTTAAACACATTTAAATTGACAAAGATTAATGTGTAATAATCAAGAAACCTTCACTTTTTAAAACACGAAACTATATGTTTTTCTAATAAGCTAAAAATATGACAAAAAAGTAAAACTGACCTTATCGGCAAATTGGAGACCGATAATGGGGTTTTGATACCATCGATTTTCACAGCCAAATGTTCAGTGGAAAAATAAAAGGTTATGTTCAATCTTTTGAAGGTTTTTTTTATTAGAATTTCTCGTAAAGCTACATGAGGGCGCCACTCGTCATAAATTTAGCAATGTGAGACATCACTCACTGCCAACTCTTCAATTACTCTTTTAACAACATACAGGATTTGACCGTCACTTATAATGCCACAACGGATGTAAGGGCGAGTATGTTTGGTATCAAGGAAAATTTTACCCCTTATTCTCAGAATGGAGCGCTCTAACCACCTCGTAATGTTGGGCTTAATCTTTTAAAAAACAATAACTATGCTGTTTACAGTAAGCTAAAAATGTGCCCAACAAGGATAAAAATGTACCTGCAACACTAATTAAACAAGGTATTTTTATGTCCTAGTTTATCGAAAATAATTTCTCTTTTGTCGTATTAAACTTAATAAATAATTCCTTTTAATTGCAGCTCTGTTACAGTATCTGGACTTTATTAAGAACAATGTTTTTATTTACTAAGAAGCAGCAGAATGGATTATGGGCGCTCTGTCCACTGTAGAAAATCAAACTCTATGTCTGTAGCGTAGTCGCTGACTCACCAAAAGGAGACTTGTTTATGAAGAAAACACTTACTGAAAGAGAAATTTTGTATTTGAACAGTAACCTGTCGACACATGATTAAGTTAAAATACCGATCAGAAGTAAGGAAGCCAGTCACCTGTAACTTTCTTCACAAGATATTTGCTCTCTCTTTATTATATTTCTTCCCAGTGACATGTCTGAAGAGTTGTAAAACAAGAATTATGTTTTGATACCCGCGATGAGCACACTAAAATTATCATTGAGTATTAGTTTGATGTTAAGTACTAAGCTACACAATGTGATCTTCACACATAAATGTACTGTGTTGTAAAAGCACAGAAATATAACTGTGCCAGTGGAGACACTCACTGTGTAACTCTTTAGTTAAAAAACAAAAACAAAAACAACTTCTATAGTGCGGTCATATCTGAAAGTTTGGAACTTAAACAGTGGTATCATATTTTATATCTTGGGATTTTTATCTTTTTACAACCTGTAATACTAGCCTTTTGGATATTTTCAGTCCAATTATTCACATCTTCAGACAGTTCTATTTAAATCTCAAATGGCTGATATTATGTTTATAATGTAATTTTTAAACGTCATTTTCGTTTTTCTATTTATGTTGTGTGAATTGTATTTGATACCCTAACAACCAGATTGTTAGAAAATAGTGAAAAACTTAATTTTTTTCGAAATTGTTCGATATATTTTTGTGAGTCATGTTTCAATAATTTAAAAACGTGTAGGATAGGTCAATGTAATATTGTTCAAATAAGGTTGCAACAAAAATAGTTCCATGTTTTTTAAAAGGTTACTTGAAATTAAGAGTATTCAATTGTCGCACTGGGGAGCCACTGGGAAACAACATTCATGTGTAGTAAATCCTGATTGTTTTAAAGTAGCTAAAGATATACCATTTGACTTTTCCACTTCTGTGAGACGATTGTTTTATTATTTATCTAAGATTAATGAACAAAAAATTCAACAATGAAATATTTTTTTCGTCATAACATGAGAACCTGTAACTACAGATTAGGTAGTTTGAAACTGAACTTCTGCATATTTACCGCCAATTAATAATATGAAATTATAGTTTTAATTTCCTCAGGAAATCAAATAGGAAAGCATGAAAATTAATGTCTCATTGTTTGTTACCAAATACAAAGCTACATAAACCTATATATTATCTTCCCACTAAAGGTATTGGAGCTCGGTTACTTGTGTTAAGAACCTTCTGGTATATTACAGTCTTACCGTGCAAATTTTAATGTTAAATTATTATTTATAAATATACCTTTGGAAAAACTATAAACTTTGGCACCATTTTGATTTCCAAAAATTTGGCCACCAATAAACCACTTTCTGTATAATTAATAAATATTGCAGTAAACGAATCCCACTGCCTTCATAATGGCAAGCGACGTGATCAGATCGTCACAATTTCTATGGGTTCGAGACTGGGGCCGTTTATGACAAATTTTTAGTGTGTGTATAAAATATAGTAAACATAAAACTACTTTCAGCCTTTTTACTATGAAAGATATGGTGATGACACGTTTGTTATCTTTTAAAACACTCAAGAAACTTCGTAATTTCTCTAATATTTCATCAACAAATATATCTGTACAGAGTTTACAGTGAAACATCATAAAGTTTATTTTCTAGACATCTTAATAAGTAATAATAATGTCCATAACTTAACTTGAGGAATTTGGATAAAAACATAAAGAATGTCGCACAACATCTTCAATGGAAGTAAATCTATATAGAATATCATTCTGCATCTTCAGTGTAAATAAAACCATGAAGTATATCATTCGACATCTTCAATGAATTTGTCTGAAGTCTTACTGTCCTTTCTCAGTCTGATTCTGTACTTTATTTCTGAAAATTATAAAAATGTATTTCCGAAGACAATCAATGATATCTGATAGTTATTATGAGTTAATGTAAGTTCCAAATGGTATAAGTTGGCTGACATATCGCTGTGACAGTATAAACGAATACTTAACAATACTTTGCATTTAAGAAGACAAATATACTTTGATAATGACGTAGACAGAAAATTATGGTAAATATGTGTTCACCATGAACTGGTCAGCAAAAGTTACCCTATTTTTTATCATAAATTATTTTTTGTTTATTGTAAATAACACTGGGATGGTTAAGAAAAACCCTCTTATAAATAAAAAATAACTATTGAAGTACTGTAACCTAATCAATGTAGAACCATCTGTTGGTCAAGGTTTATGCCTAAAAATATATATAATATTCTCGTAAGTCATCTAATGTCTAAAGTTTGCATTAATTCGCTTCATAATGAACGTTAAATACGAATAGTTTAAAAAGACATTGAAATTAATTTCAAATAAATAATAGCAACATCTCAGTGAAAAGGTTTAGGGCTTCAAACCTACAAATCAGGATGTGACACCAGCTGTAACCATAGAATAGCTATTATGTAAATTAGCGTTTAGCAACAAAAGGTCACAAGTACAAAGTAATCTGTCCCCAATGGCAGAGCGATAAGCCTTGGAATTATATGAATAAAAACCATGTTTATATACTCAAGATGGGCAAAACACAGATACTATGTAATGTAGTCATGTGTCTTACAAGTAACAAACGAGGTAGTCCACGAGAGGTAAATATATAACGCACTACGTTAATGTGGAGGGAAATAATGTGTTTGTTTGATTGGTGTGAGGGTCAAAGTTCACAATGGGCTGTCTGTACTCAGCCCACCGAGGATATCGAAAACTGGCTTTTAGCGTTCTAAGCACACAACAGACTTACCGTTGGAACACTAGATGGAGGTAGTATATATCGAAGTGAGTTGATTGCATGAAAAATTAATAGGTGTTCATCCGAAATGCTTTTTAATATGAAAGGTTAATATGCAACCTAATTGTTACGTATTTTTTTAATGTTTTAAGTTCTTCATAGATTAAACGCAACAGAAAAACACAGATAACAGCTTGTATAATTTATTACACTAAACTACTAACAAATATAACAGATATAACATAAATTGTATGATAACAGTGACAGATATTAAGTTACGACATTCGAAATTAATTACAAAACAAAATATTAGTTTCAAACTTCAAAATAAATCACAATACAAAACGGTACTGGCCTGTATCTAATACAATGAATTAAAATGAAAGTCTCAAATTCCAGTCTAGGGTGTGAATTTGATCCCACGAAGAGATTCCGAAACAGTTCACAGTTCAATGAAATCGCCGTCTCTCAGCACAAGCGATAATTCAGAAGTATCGTAGAGATTGACGAAATAAAATCACGGCTTCCGTAGATCTAATTTCAATCACAAATCCAAGTTGAATATTCACAGCAAACACTTAATCTTTCTCAAATAACTAACTTTCTTCTTTTGAAATGAAACTGGTGTTTGAATCTCACTCTTTGTCTTCGAATAAAACTAATGACTGAATCTCTCTCTCTCGAATAAAACTGATGACTGAAGATTCTAACTATCTCTCACGTCACCGTCTTTTTTTATACCGATAGGCCTATTTCTCGAACAATCTCGCAATTTCCATACAACTCCAGAGCTATACACGCATATCCGTTCTTGCACGAGACTACACTTCTAGACAGGAAGTCACGAGCACTCATTTACAAACATGTGATTGGTCTACTTAATTCGAGAAAGTTCTAAAACGTTACCCTAAATAAATAACATTTTAGTTTAAACTTCGAAACAATAATATCAATATGGAAAAATGAATAATACAAATGAAAATTCAAACACAATACGACATGTTGTCGTTTACAAAATATTTATACATATACATAACACTAATGTCTTGATATTGTAGTTTATTACTGTAGATGTTATATTTACCCATCTATTACAAATGCTACTTCAGTAGTTAGTTTTATTTAACCAACAATATGAATAGATACTGTTATGTAAATGTCGTGTAAATATTTTGTAAACGACCTGTCGTGTTGTGTTTGAATTTTTATTTCTATTATTCATTTTTCCATATTTATATTATTGTTTCGAAGTTTAAACTAATATGTTGTAATTCATTTGGGGTAACATTTAGAATTTTCTTGAATTAAGTAGACCAATCATATGTTTGTAAATGAAGTGCTGGTGACGTGTATAGACGTGTAGTCTCGTGCAAGAACGGACATGCGCGGATTGCTCTGGAGATCTGCAGAAATTTCGCGGTCTTTCGAGGAGTTTAGGCCTAGAATATATAAACAGACGAAGATGCGAGAGTGATAAGAGAGATTCAGACATCAGTTTTTATTTGAAGAAAAGAGGAGAGTCAGACATTAGTTTTATTTCAAAAGAAGAGAGTCAGTTATTTGAGAAAGATTAAGTGTTTGCTGTGATTATTCAACTTGGATTTGTGACTGAAGTTAGATCTACGGAAGCTGTGATTTTATTTCGTCAATCTCCACGATTCATCTGAATTACTGCTCGTGCTGAGAGTCGGCGAATTTATTGAACTGTGAACTGTTTCTGAACTTCTTTATTTAAGCTTCGGAATTTCTTCGTGGGACCAAAGTCACACCCTAGACTGGAATTTGAGACTTTCATTTTAGATCATTATATTAGATACAGGCCAGTATCATTTTGTATTGTGATTAATTTTGAAGTTTGAAACTAGTATTATTTTGTTTTGTAATTAATTTCGAATGTTGTAACTTAATATCTGTCACTGTTATTATATAATTTATGTTATATCTGTTATATTTGTTAATAGTTTAGTGTAATAAATTATACAAGCTGTTATCTGCGTTTTTCTGTTGCGTTTAGTCTACGAAGAACATAAAACATAAAAAATACGTAACAATAAAGAAGTATAATTATATCGTGAAGTTATAGTGATACTCCGACGTTGTAGTCGTTAACAAAATGGTTCTCGAAGCTCTTTTGTGTAACAATAAAGTAGTTGATTTGTAACGGGAGCCCCTGTTGGCTCAAGAGTATCTGTGAGGAGTTATATTACTAGAAATGTAGTTACATGTCAGTGTGTATTTGTTGTTAATAAATTCATGATCTCATGTAGGTAATTACATATTTCGACCGTTCCACTAGATGAAACTGAAAGATTCACATCGTAACAAAACATGAAATGGTCATTTCGACATATTCTTTAGACGGCTGTTATGAGTATTAAAACTTTCATTAAAATTAAGTACAGAACAATGTTTCGACCTTCCTCAGGTTAACATTTGGAAATCAACGTTTGGATATTTTGAGATTATTGAAACGTACGCATAGAAATAAACCTTAAAAACAGCTGTGGTCAATATAAGTTTTGTAACTTCAAAACCACTTTGCTACATTTATTATAAATCAGCTTTTTTCCATTAAATAACATTTGTACTAATCATACAGTTACGACAGAGAGTTGTGACTGAACAGTTGTTTCCTTTTCGCCATGATGACCAAGCAGATAATGACGGAGACGACGCTCACGTGCCGAATAGTACATCTTTTTTGCTGGCTAAATTCCTACAATTATGAATTCAAGTGCTTCGTTGTGAATAGTATAATGTGTTAGTTTAATCGCCACAAGAAACTTTTTTACGGGAATATCAGTTTTCTCAACACGTTCTGAAATTGTACGTATAACACTTTCTGCTTCTCCGATTTTTGTTTATCTGTTTATAAACAGTTTATTTATCGTTTCATAATATATAATACGTCTATTAGGGCCTAATTGTGATACTTTGTTTTACGATATGAGCAAAAACCTACTCGGGGCGCAGGGTACGAACAATTTCTGTCGTAACGGTATGTGACACTACATGTAAAACTAAAAAATAATAATTTCAATATTTATTTATTCCAATTAATGTGGCTACATAACAATGTTTTATTCCAGGACATTATTTTTCAAAATCCCAATTTTGATAAAGCAAGATGGTCCCAGAATGGCTATTATTTAAATTTTCTATTCAATTGTTAAATGTTGTGCATATATTTATTGATCAAACACCTTCTTTCACCTACCTGGATGTTGAACTAACCAATGTTCTTGAACTAGTGATAATCGAATGACTGTTGTAATAGAAGTAGTGATGATTATGCAGTATTAAAGTGCTCATTATACTTATAAATATCACACCAGCATCCTTCCAATAATTCTCTTTTGTATAACAGTTTTTAGTTACTTTAATATATTTAACCTAAGTTTAGTCTTTACCAAAACTTGCAACTGACGCCACAGAAATAAAGAAAACCTTTATATCTGATTAAAGATTGTAATCTTTCAAATCTCGACCAATTTTCTTGATCTAATCAGTTGTGTAAAATAATTTGCGCTTGTTCCGCATTTGCAATGTTGGGAGAATTTCAATAATTTGAAAACACAATTAACGTCAATTTTAAATTTAAAGTTTGGGGTATCTAGAAATGATTGACTTTTCCTAATGTTACTTATCTGGGTTAAGGTAAGTATGACTAGTGCTAAACACTAGTGTCATTAGTCCTCTTCTGTTACTTTTGTGTAATTCAAACAGCGTTGTTTTTCAGAAGGATTTCTGTAACTTCCTCTATTACGTCATAAGAATGAAACAGATGAACCACTGAGCCTAGGTATATCAAAATGAGCTCTTTAAATCTTAAAATAACGATATGTTATTGTATTACTCTTCATGTATTACAGAGTTTTTATCAACCATGTGCTCTTTCTTAATATGTTTACCTTTTTTGCTTCATATAAAACTAAACTAACATTTAACTGTCCTCTTATGATCTCTACACCTTATATTATTTATGTGTTTAAATGTTATTCTTCCAAAAAGAACTGCACTGTAAGAAAAAAACACACAATAAAAGTGATTTTTCATTTAATCTTACTAGACGACTAATTTTGTTTCAAATATAAATTTATTATATTGAATCAATTTAGACTTTATATAATAACGAAAAATTAGCTGTTGTTGTGAGAAATACATATTTATTTTAAACGAAAAATCATTTTTTAATTGTAGAAATATTTATAAAAATATGAATTGACAAATGTAATTCTTTATAGTATAAATAAGACATTTAAAGACATAATTAAAATAATTATCACAACATTAACTTTTATTCGCAACTTCTTTCTTAACACCTATCTGAAAATAAAAACTTCTGACCAGACATTTAGTTTTGAAAATGTGAAGACTATTCGTGGAATGGTAATTATTTTGGCCATCACAAGAGAATTTATGTATTCTCTGGCGATCCTAAATTTAAAGCTGGTGTCAGAAATTAGTCCGGCCCAGTTTCTGGAAACCCAAGCTCTTATACAGTGGATAATTTATAATCCTTTTATTATTTATTCAAAAGCAAATAACTTAGGACAAAAAGGAGAAAGAAGTACTTTGTTTTTGAAAGCTTTATTTAGTAGAAGAATCAAAGCCCTAATGATATACTGCTTTCATAGGCTCCCTCTTGCGGATGCTTCCAAAATCTACTTTTTTTCTCCAGCGCATTATTTGAATTATCAAAACAACTTTTATCATTTGAACGCTTCAAGATATTCATGATGAAGGAATTCGATGGAAAAGAATTATTTTTTGGATTTTCTGCATGTCTATTGAAAGCTTGTTCCTATACAATGGACCGTAAACTTAAAAAAACAACACCTAAAATTGTCGTTGCCTTAGGACTGCATTTAACTTTGCTGTGGAAACTTTTCTACTATTCTTGTTCAAAGAAATTCAAATATCATCTTGTGGTAAAAGCAGTATTTTTGCTGTGAGTTCAAGCATCATTATGACACTGAATCAACTCCTCACCACAATAACCTTACAAATAAAAAATGCTGGACCAGTGTCTGTTGCTCAAACTCTAAAGATAATTGCAGCTTTTTTGTTCGATATTTTCATCTTGAATACTATCGCCACCTAGTGAAGCATTTTTGGCGCTGTTTTAATTTTTGTTGGTGTTCTTTTAACAACATTGAGGAAAGAGAATTAGTTTCGAACATTTTGACGTCATATATTTCTTCATTGTTTCAAAGTTTTTGATTACCAACGTTCGTAATGTTGTTCACGAGAAACAGATTTACAAAATATTGATGTTTTGATTTAAGTGTGTTACTATCAATAGATGTTAAACATATCACTGATGACGATGAGTAGGACCTGCAAAACGTGTTGCCATCTGTATCCTTGACTGTGAAACTATATACACCTTTTTACAAAAATTGCTAACTTTACAGATACAGATTCTACATACATTCAATGTTTTTACATTAGGATCATAAAGTCCACGTATAAATATCTATTTATTTACAAAAATTATTTGTAAGAGTACATAAGTGTGTTTCGTGAAAAATCTCTAAAAATATTTATATAATTCTCACAAAAACAGCTAATATTTTGTTATTATATAAAGTCTAATTTGATTCAATATAATAAATTTATATTTGATACATAATAATAAATATAAAAGAAATAATTACATTATGTGTATTTACTAGTATACTGTGTTCTAGTAGTGGATTGAAGGTGGGTGTTCCAAAACCGTTTTCATTGATCACGCAAAGTTTAAGTTGGTTGATTCGAAATAAGCAGAAAGCTGCACAATGGGCTATCTTTGCTCTGAACACCATGGGTATCAAAACCCGGATTTCAGCGTGTAAGTCCACAGACATACCGCTGAGCCACTGGGTGGCCTGAAGTTAAGTACTGAATTTTTATTTTGAGGATATGACGACCACATGCGCTGTTTTGTTGGTTGCGAAAAATCAAAATAATGAATATTTATCAATTCTTCAGTCAGTTTCAAGTAACTAACGCATGCACCACACAATTATCTTTCTTTCTGGCACGTGTTCAGCCTACAGCACAGCTGTTTTGTGTTGTTTTATTTATTCTTATAATTTAATTAGATTAATAATCCCGCCCAGAAAAAAACAAATTTTTTAAAATGGATGTGACATCGTATTACTCAGTTTGTAACTGCTGTTTCTGAGTTATACACGTACAATAACAACATTCACCTCAGCAACACGCAAGTTAGACAGAGCACAGTTTTTTCACACAATGGTCATAACTTTTCCGTTACCATATACCGTAACATTCAACTCTGAATCAGGTTAGTTTAGATATTTATGCATTTTACTTTTATTTATATACATTTGATTCTTAATGTTGACCCAGTCGATTGAAGAAAGTTTAGGGAAAAACCGTTTCACTACATTCTATATTTTGTATTTAAAGACCATAGTAAAGGGAACAAGCTGTCAAAAGCCTGATATAGCAAATTGTTATGACACATTCGTGCACCATTTAAGGTCTTACGTTATCTTCTGCCAGAATAAAACTAAACAAAAAAAACAACGAAACATATTAATCAATAAACTAGTTTATCTAATATCAGACTTCAGACAGTTTTTTCAGTTTACTGTGTTTCTATTTTTCAATATTTGTTACAATGATAATATGTTCTAATTATTATTATCTCTTGTGATGTACAGTTATTAATCCAGAAATTTGATAACATTCTCTGGTGGTTAGGGTTGAGAGTTCGCGAAGGTACATACGTTTCTGTTTAAACGAGAAAATTCATTATTACCTAAGTTTACAGATCTGAATTATTAGTTTGTTTCAAATTGAAAACCCTGCAGATGGCGAGTTGTTTACGGAAAGCATTTCTTGTTTTTTGTTGTCCGTTCTTTCATTTCAAAACATAAAATTATTACTTTTCTCTGTAAATCACTTGACAACATTCTGCGTTAAATAATTATCTAACATTTGATAACTTATTTTGATAGCACAAAACTTTGATAGCATTAAATTTCTTAAAACTAAAACATAACAAGCAGAACAGAGTGGTTTGGTTTTTATTTCTCGATATCACAATAACCTATTGAACCTGGTAGATCACGTGGTGCAGAAGTAATAATTGTAGTTTTAAAAAAGTTTACAAATATTTTATAAAGCTAGTTTTTTTTATCCAAAATAACATTTTTCAAAGCAAACACATGTAAATAAATCATGTTATAAAACATCTGAAATATCTTCTCATAATTTAGTTTATATAGAGAGTTATCCACCATCTCTGTAACCAGTAAAACTTTATTTAAAGGATAAATCCTGTTAAACATGAGTGACAAATACAGTTGATGAAGCTGCTTGTGAAATGAAACACTCCATCTTTCTTTACAGCTTGTATATATAACCAATGTTCAATAAAATACCGTTTAAAATAGCTTTCAACGTGGTTCATATCAACTTTATAAGTAGGCAAGTGAAATTTTACCTTGATGTATTAGTTTAGAATAATGTAAAATGTCCTAAACTAGTGAAATATCTGAAGATATTTAAAAAAATTATGTTCAACAACATTATTAATTAATAAATGCATCTTAAAATTTACTATTTTGTGATTCAAGTTACGTTCATCTAATCAAAGTATAATAATAATCATTAATTTTTACGTAACCTTTTTAGTTCTTACTGTATATTTAATTTTATCTTGGTCGGAAATTATTAATTAAAATATAAAATATTGGTTTGAAACATATGTACAGATGTACCAAGAGATAATTTTGTATTATAATAATACACTTACAAAACAGACCGGTATCAGTACCAAGATTTATATACGACATATTTTCTATTACAAACATTGAAGATTGTTTTAAATTTGTCCATAGAAAGGAATTAAAATGAAATCGTGAATAAAACGTTTTTAAATCTTTAGAAATATTTACTAACAACAAAATCTGAGAAGTCTAGTGCTTTATTGTATTAATAAGATATATTAAGAAATAAGTTAACACAAATAGACACAAATTAATAATTTAATTTTATTCGCAGCATTTTTACCGACATCTTATTGTGAACATGGAAACATCTGACCATATATTCAGTTTTAGAAAGTTGAAGACTGTTCCTGGAATTGGAATTATTTTGTGAATGACATCAGGATTCACGTATGCTTTGGCGATCCTGAATTTGAAGCTGGTGTCAGAAATTAGTCCTGCCCAGTTTCTGCTAATTCAAGCTCTTATCCAATGGGGAATTTATAATGTTTTTATAATTTATTCGAAAGCTAATTACTTTGGAGAAGAAGGAGAAAGAACTATTTTGTTTTCTAGAGCTTTATTTGATGGAATTGTAAAAGCCCTAATGATATACTGTATTCATTGCCTCCCTCTTGCTGATGCTTTCACAATCCTTTCCTCTTCACCCGTGTTCATTAGTTTGCTTGCTTACTTGGTTTTGAAAGAACCCTGTGAAGCTTACAATGTATTCGTCTTAATAGTGACAATGACGGGCATTATTTTAATTATCAAACCAACATTTATTGTGGGAACGTTTCAAGATATTCATGAGGTAGGTAATCGGTGGAAAGGAATTATTTTTGGATTTTCTTCGTGTTTATTGAAAGCTTGTTCCTATACAATGGCCCGTAAACTTCAAAAAACACCACCTCAAGTTGTGGTTTCCATTACATCTACCTTTAGCCTTGTTGTGGGAACTTTTCTACTCTTCATGTTCGATGAAATTTAATTATCATCTTGTGGTAGAAACAGTATTCTTATTGTGTGTTCAGGCATCATTATGACATTGAATGAACTCCTCACCACAATAGCCTTACAAGTGGAAAATGCTGGACTAGTGTCCGTTGCTCAAACTCTAAATGTAATTACAGCCTTTTTGTTCGATATTTTCATTTTAAATATCATCGCCACCTGGTGGAGCATTTAAAGAGCTGTTTTAATTTTTGTTGGTGTTCTTTCAACAACATTAAAGAAAGTGAATTAGTTCTTAATATTTTAATATAACATTTTACTTCGTGCTGTTATTAATATTATTTGGTTTCTATTATTTTTTGCATAATAACGTTTTCACTGTTTTATTATTATTTCAAAACTTTCAATAACCGAATGTCGTAATGTAGTTCACAATAAATGGTTTTAACATTGATGCTCGAAGTTAAGTCTATTACTTTCGATAGTTATAAAATATACCACTGATGATAGTGGGTAGGAGCTTGAGTTCTACTGCTAGTTTTCTAATGATGTTGACATACATATCCACGTGATGAGTTTGTTGTTTGACATTGATGAACGTGGTTATTGGAGATCTGTTTTTGACCTTAAGATAAATATTCTGTGTTTTAATGAGATATGCTCCGTTTTTTTCACGAAACTTTCATGTGTTTATTTGTGCTTTCTTTGTTTGTTTTTAGAAATTCACAACAAATAAAAAGAAATTAGAGAAGGAAAATTTTCATACACTATTTTTTACGTTAGAAATGGTTTAAATAAAATATACACCACACTGTATTTGAAACATATGTACGTTCATTTCTAACAATTCTATAAACTTTTTAAACAATAAATTAAAAACAAGATCTTCATATTTCCAATTATTTGTTGCTTGGTCCTGAAAATATTTGTGGTAATTCTGAATGTCCCTCATTGTATTATTTTCCTGTACTTAAGTTAAGCCACTGTTTATTGCTGCAATATGTGTTAAATTGTTCACCGTTGGAACAGCGGTATGACTACCGACGTACAACGCTGAAATATGAGTTTCGATAACCGCTGTTGACAGAAACCACGACGATATTTGTGAGAATATTTATCTAAAACTAAAAAAACAGTTCTTCAAATTATTGAACCAATTATTGTAGTAAGATTTATATAACACTCAATTTACAACCTTTCCAGAACAAACATGATTTCAATAACAATGAGGTTTTAATTATGCAAACACGATTTGAACAAAATTTAGCTTTTAAACTTTGTAGATATGGTGTCAATAACAAATAGTTTTCAAATTTTGAAACCATCTTGTCAGTAACACTTATATTTAAACTTTGCTTGATTTCACTAAGATTCAGGTTTCAAATTGTGCACATTCAGTATAGTATAAATAAAAACCAAATTAAAAACTCTGGAGATATTTTAGGCTTGTTATAGTAAAATCAGGCTTTAAATTCGTATATCAAACTTAGTGTAACAAAGATTTACGTTGCTTTAGGGTCGCTTAACATACAAAAACTAGTAAAATACAAAATTGCAAAAACGAAAAAGAATTCCAAGCTGATACTTAAGGTTTAATGTAGGTTGAATATGGTGTAATGTTCCAAGATAAAATTTGGTAGGCATTGTAATTTTAAATAGTGTTTCTTCACGCAGTAAATATTGTTCGTACTTTTTCTTTGAAAAACAATTACACTTATGCTGTGTATTAGTGTTTCCTGGGTGTATATTTAGTATTTGTGAAATATATATATATATAAAACCCAGCTTTTATCATTCACATATAATCAAGATTTTTATTAAATCATAAAATAAATTTATTTAGGACAAAATACCTGTTAATTCATCTTGGCTGTCCCATCCTCTAACCCAAATTTTAAAATATAAAAATGTAATTCAGGTCTCATCACTGATGTATCTATCAATATTTTTTTTTGAAACTCACTGATATTTTCTTTCTCAACAACATACGATATAATCCATTTCATTTGATCCTATTTAAAAATATTTTTTTTAGCCGACAACAGCTTCCCTTTTGCCGATATTTATGTTTGTCTCCTACATACAGAATTCTCGATGTCAAGTATGACAGATGTTGATGCATCAATATTATAGATTTCTTTTAGAATCTTAAACACATCAGTCAGATCTCCTCTAGTTTTTATTTTTTCAATTTTAAAACCTTAATCTTCCCTCATATGACAACCCTTCCATCCGAGGTATCATTTTACTTACAATCCTCTGAATATGTTCCAGCATTTTAATGTTCTTCCTAAGGTAAGCAGCCAAAGACTAAAAACATTTAATTAAATTTGACATAATTAGTGACCTCTACAGCCTAAACCCTATTTGTCTTATCACCACCAAGAGCACACTGCTTGAATGGCTTCAAAACTAATCAACAATTACATCAAGGTCACGTCTTTTGTGACAATGTTTAGGTTATTCTCAAATTATACATGTAATGAAAACTATTAAAGAACCGGCATAGTGGGTGGTTAATACGATCGATTCATAGTCTGAGGGTCGCTGGTTCGAACCTTTAGCACACCAAACGTTCACGCTCTCGTAAACTAACTTGGGTGTTGATGACTCGTTGCTTTTTTTCTAGTCTTACGCTGCAAATTTATGGATGGTTAGCGCATAAACCTTTCTTATAGGTCTGCACAAAATTAAAAAAGGAAACAAATTATATTTACTTACATGCATTATGTTACTTTTATTATTATTACAATTAATGTTCTATTTATTTGCCCATTAAATAAATGATCTAAACTATTTTTTACACCATCAATATCTTCTTTAAAGCTAGCAATACCCTAAACTTTGACATGATTAACAAATTCAAATAATGTTTTTATTTCATCAACATTCCTTCTTGTATCTCATTAAGGTTAATCAAATGATTCTAAGACTAAGACTGTGACATTCATCTAGTTTAACTAAACACCATTCTAACAACACTCTTTCACCCAGACACTCTTCTGTCAAATTAGTTTACTTATACCCCCATATCTAACGAAATAAATCTTTTACAAGCTTTTTATGTTTCACCTTGTCAAATGCTTTCTGAAAATCCAGATACACCAAATCTGCGTCGTTACCATCATCCACCTGAGCAGTAATGTTTAAAAAGAACGTCTAAAGGTTTCTCTCAGTGAAAATATGTATATTCTCCAATAACATTCTAAAGTTTATAACATGTTTTATTACAATCTTTCAGCGAGTCGTTTTCTCGTACATCTTTCTGATGTCCTGTTTCACCAACGTTCCTGGTATTCAATAATATTATAAAAGTCTCGTGCTACCAGTCAATTCGTAATTCTAATATCTGTGATGCTTTTCTTTAATTTTATTTCTCATATCCTGTGTAAACTAACCTGGTTTGTTACTTTCAGCTGTACTTATCTTTCAACAAACAAAATATATAAACACGATTTAAACAATGTAAGGCGTGTTGAGCTGAAGTTGGCAAGGTAAGTTCATCTGGTTGCTCATTATAACGCCCCCACGGCTGGGAGAGCAAGCATGTATAGCGCGACTCGGAAACTAACCCTTCAAATTACATGCCATTCCGGGCCGCATCACTGTAACAGCATCATTGTGTATCATAATCACATATGTTATACTAGTCTGACATCAATAACTAATAGAAAATATTCATTTTTATTTTACCGTACTTTTGGGATTCAGCCTGACAAGTTAACAAAATTCTTTATTTGTATGTTTTTATGGTGCAGTAATTACCATGAATATTATTTTATTTAGGTGACAATTAATTTAAAAATCACCTAGTGATAAGAAGAGAAACGAAAGCTTGTAACCTAAATTCCCACCTTCAACAAACTGTTGTCATTCCATTCACGAAACACAGGGGTATTATTAACATTTATTTATTTCCAAAAAAAATTTGTTTGTTTATATTAGTGTGTTTCGTGTAAAAATTTGTATTCATAATAAATAAATGTATGTATATTCTTCACAATGAGAGATAATTTTCTTTAGTAAATAAGGTCTAAATTCATTCCATTAAAAGAATTTAATTTTCAAACATCATGATAAAAAACGTCTAATATGATTAAAAGTCAAATAACTTTTATTGTGTATCTATTTTGTTACAATGCAATTTTCTGTGGAGCAATAACATTTAAAAATCTAAATATTATAAGGTTTAGATATCATAAGGAAACCCAGAAATGTTAGTTTAGTTTTATATGAAGCACAAAAGAAGATAATCGTATTATAAAAGAGCACATGATTGACAAAAAACTCTCTAATACAGGAAAAAATATCTGTATGTTTACCTGCATCATCCTAAATACGTTATATAAATCCTTCTAAAAATTATACTGTTTGAGATATGTACAAAGTAACTGAAAGAGATAAATTACACTAGTGTATGGCTCTAATCATATTTACCATAATCCAAATTAGTATCGTTAAATATACTAAAGTAACTGAAAACTGTTATACAAAAGAGAATTATTGGAAGGATACTGGGATGATATTTATGGGTATAATGAACACTTTAATACTGCATAATCATCACTACTTCTATTACATCAATCCTTCAGTTATCATTAGTTCAAGTACCTTTGATTTAACTGAACATCCAGGTTAGGTGAGAAGAGTGTTGATAAATAAATATATACAACATGTAACAACCGAATAGAAATTTAAATAATTGTCACTCTGGACTATCATGAGTTCATGATAGTTTGGGATTTTGAAAAATCTCTTTCATAAACACTGTTATGTAACCAAATTTATTGAAATAAATAAATATTGTAAATGTTTCTTAGTTTGTTATACTTGTGGTGTCACCAATAAGAATTTCTGTCAGCTCTAGTTTTGAAATCATTGATGTAATCTGTCGAATGTTTACACATTTATTTTTGTAAAAAACATCAGCTACCTAATTAAACTTGATTAACGCACATATAGTATAGACACAGAATTTTAAATTTATCTCTATAACACATCTGACATATATTTAACATATCTAATATATGTGTTCACATTTATTTTACAACTATGTATAAATTAGAGAAATGGCAATGTGTCTTTCCAGCCAATTAAACATATTTTTCAGAATATCTGGAACGATATTTAACGTTCAATCAATGTACAAACAATCACAATTCGACAGTAATTCAGTTCTTGTACATAAAATCAGTATTTGCCTATCTGTTTCACTAGAGTTAATCACTAAAAATTGTTTTCCATTTTCAGGTTTACCATACTTTTCTGTCAAAACATATCTCTTCAATAATATGGAACAATTAATATTAATTTTATTTCCCACGTAAATTCTGAAGAGATATTTTATGTTGTCTACAGATGGAAATTTATTTTCCGCCGATTTGCTGTGCCCAGATAATGCATGTAGGTGAATATAATGTGATGTGTTACTTATATTAATGAATCACTTTGTATGCGTTCATCATATTTTTAGCTTCAACTTCAATGACATCATCAGAGACCCTCTCGACTAACTTTATCTCCACTACTTATCACACAACCTCTGGATTTTGTGTTCAAAGAGCTCATATTGCCAATGAAAGTTTTCGTGCACCTGTTTGTCTTTAACAATTAAACATTCGTAATTTAGACTTTTCAATTTCACTGACAGAGTAAACAAAAAAAAATTTTCATTTCTACTGTTACATATTATAATTTATCTCGGACGAGTATCCGATTCATTATTTTAGGTATTGTGATGACAAATATCCTGAAACTAAGTTAAATTTTATTTTAATGTAAGATCTAATAAAATTAGAACATGTAGTAATTGAAGGTTTCTACGAACAATATTAATACACATAGCTTTCTTACTTAATACATGTATATTTTAATATATTAGTGATGATATAATTAATAATAATTATCTTCCCAAATATTTGTTAGAGATAACGATTTGAGAGACAAAAGACTTCTATGTGGTCTGGAAATAAATATCTTATAAATTGTTGACGATGAGGAAATTAAGTTCGAATTGATATCGGTACAGTTTACTTAACAGGTGAATAGGTTCGTCTTTTCTGTTTGCACATCAGATTTTTACCGCTAAAAGTAACTAATATTTAAGTAGAAATACCAACGTTTCATGATAATTCGCTGAGTTTAAATAGTTTGTAACTGTTTGAAACATAACTGTTTCTGGTCAGTATTTGTAATTTTCCGATTAATAAACTGTATTCACAATTATAACTCCCGAGGCTTATAGTACATAAACCGAAGCAAATCAACAGTATACACGTTGCATTAGTTACCACTCATAAGTTTGAGAGGAAATTTTCTAGAAATTTCAGCTTATTCAACAGTATTGCTATTTTCCTACATATATATGTTGTTGATTCTTACACTCGAGAATCTTATACAAATTTAGCGAACAGGAGAAAATGTCACAATACACGTTTAACAATGAAGGAATAGAAGAGGCAATATTTCAAGTATTATTATTGTAATGAAAATAAGCACAGAATTTTTGCTATCAATTTAACTATGGCCAACTGATTATTTTTAGTTATTTAACATTGGTGTTTTTTATCTAAGAACTACACATAAAAATGAACTAATAACAGACATTCTAAAAACAGAATCACAGTGAAATATAATCATTTCATACTTTTTGATATTAAAAAAGGAACAATAAAAAACAAGTAATGTTATCGGTGATTATGTCGCCATTACATATAAAATACTGTAAAAGTACTGTCCATAATCTGGAAGAAACTAATAACAGACTTTCTCCGATTAAATACATTACATTTTCACAAATCTCAGAATTTCTTGATGAAAACTGTCTTAACATAATTATAGCTTTGAATGGAACAATTAAAATTTCACCTTTTGCACATTTATTTTTTTTTTACTTTTCTATCATACACAGATAACTCGTCGCTGTAGTGTTTTTAATTGGTTTTCAGTTTTATGAAATAAGTTTACGACTGCATTAGGTTGTTTGTCTGATAGTGTCAATTATTCTTCGAATAAAGCACAATTTATCGATCTTCCAGATAACTAAAATAAGGCGTAGCTTTAATATCTTCAAAAAAAAAATGATTCAGTAAAGAAAACGCAGGCGAAGAACATGAAAATAACCGTAAAACTCTTGCAGTATATTTAATATCCATCGAAAATAATATACGTAGCTTCAAACTTTAGTGTTAAAACTATGTATTGTGAACTACTTACGAGCATCCGTATTAAAAAGCTTTGGAATAATAATAATAATAAAACAGTGAAAAAGGTATTATGCAATATAATAAAAACCAAATAATATTAATAACAGCACGAAGTAAACTGTTATGCTAAAAGATTAAGAACTAATTCACTTTACTTAATGATGTTAAAAGAACACCAAGAAAAATTAAAACAGCTCCTAAAATGCTATACCAGGTGGCGATGATATTTAATATTAAAATATCAAACTAAAAAGGCTGCAATTATATTTAGACCTTGAGCAACAGACAATGGTCCAGCATTTTTCTCTTGCAATGCTATTGTGGTGAGAAATTGATTCAGTATCGTAAAGATGCCAGCACTCACAACAAGAACACTGTTTCTGCCACAAGATGAAATATGAATTTCTTCGAACAAGAAAAGTTCCCAAAAGAAGGCTAAATGTAGGCATAATGGCAGCCACAATTTTAAATGGTGTTTTTTGAAGTTTACGGTTAATTGTTTAGCAACAAGATTTCAACAGACACGCAGAAAACCCAATCGTAATCCTTTCCACCGATTATCTACGTCATGAATATTTTGAAACGTTCCTACGATAAACGTTGGTCTGATAATTAAAATAATGCCCGTCATCGTGAGCGTTAAGACGAATACATTGTAAAACCTACAAGGTTCTCTCAAAACCAAAGAGGCAAGCAAACTAATGAACACTGGAGAAGATGATTTGATTGTGGTAGCATCCGCAACAGAAAACCAATGAAAACTGTATATCATTAGGGCTTTTACTATTTCATCAAATAAAGCTGTAAAAAACAAAATAGTTCATTTTCCTTCTTTTCCGAAGTAATTGACTTCCGAATAAATAATAAAAACATGATAAATTTTCCACTGGATAAGAGTTTGAGTTACCAGAAACTAAGCCGGACTAATTTCTGACACCAGTTTCAAATTCAGTGTCGCCAGAAAGAACAATAATCCTGATGTCATTCCCAAAATAATACTAATTCCAGGAAGAGTCTTAAACTTTTTAAAACTGAATGTCTGGTGAGACGTTTACATGTCCACAGTTATATGTGGACAAAGATACTGCGAATAAAAGTTAATGTAGTAACTTTTGTCTTGATTATCTTTTATATCGTATTAATATTATAAAGCAGTAGTTTTGACAAATCTTTTTTTAATAAAACTTAAAAATGACATTTTTACAGATTAAACAAATTCCTTTCCATAAACATTTGTAATATGATCTTCAGTGTGATAATATAATCATATCATGTATTATATTTCTATACAAATATGTGTTTTAAAATATTTTATACAATATTTTCTAACCAATATAAAGGTAACTGTAAAGACAGAACTAAATACAAATTTAAAAAAATGATTATTATAACAGTCTTTTAAGATGAACGTAATGGCATAAGTTAAACAGAAGATATTTTAAAATTCATGAAACATAAAATGATTTATTCATTAACGATTTTGTTGGCAGTTACTACAAAACATGTTTATACAGGTTCATCTACTTTGGGATATTTAACTTACTTATAAACAAACGGCTTGGCATGGCCGAGCGCGTTAAGGCGTGCACTCGTAATCCGAGGGTCGCGGGTTCGCGCCCGCGTCGCGCTAAACATGCTCACCCTCCCAGCCGTGGGGGTGTATAATGTGACGGTCAATCCCACTATTCGTTGGTAAAAGAGCAGCCCAATAGTTGGCGGTGGGTGGTGATGACTAGCTGCCTTCCCTCTAGTCTTACACTGCTAAATTAGGGACGGCTAGCAGAGATAGCCCTCGAGTAGCTTTGTGCGAAATTCCAAAACAAACAAACTAGTATAAACACATATAACAAGTTCACAATGAAACATGATCTAAATAATTTTAAAGTTTGATAGCATTAGTTTTAAGACCTGCATTATGATTATTGTAAATGGTATTATAGCTAATGTTGTAAAAGCAAACTAAATTAAAGAAAAATGAAGTGTGTCATTACGTAAGTATCTTGATCATCTTTCTTTGTTCTTTTGTTTGGACAGGGTTTCTCTTTTATATTAAATATAAATGAGGATGAAATTTCAGAAATGAGGAATAATTTTCTAATTAAATTAAATTATGAAGATAATATTTCAAATATTATAAGAGAAATTTATTTTTTTGGAAATTTTCATTCAGTTTAAAAACTAATTTCATGAAACATTTATGAGGATTTTTAAAACAACAGTAGTTTATTAACACCACATGATCTACTAGGCTCAATAAGTTTCTTCCATAAGGTGAAACAAAATCTGTCCATTTTGCTTTTAAGGTCCCAGTATTAACGAACTTAAAATATGACAGTTCTGTAGAAATAAGTTTCCAGATTTTTTGATGATAAATGTAACCATTTCATACTTTTTGATGTTAAAAACGGACAGTAAAAAAGTAATGTAATCGGTGATTATGTCGCCATTGCATATAGGAAGCTGTAAAAGTTTTGTCTATAATCCGAAAGAAATTAATAATAACATTTTCAAACTAAGTTAATGATGATTTGTTTTCATTTAAACAGAAATATTCATACCTTCTCCAACTCTTAACCCTAACCACGAGAATATGTAAAAATGGAATAAGAAAATTCACAATTGATAACTGTAAATTACAAAAAATTGTTGTTGTTGTTTTTGAATTAAGCACAATGCTACACAATGGGCTATCTGTGCTCTGCCCACCACGGATATTGAAACCCGGAATTTAGCGTGTAAGTCTGCAGACATACTGCTGAGCCACTGAAGGACATCACAACAGCTAGAAATAAAAGAAAACAACTGATTAACTTCCTGACCGTCTGTGTCTATAGGAATTTCATAATGATGGTGTCACGTAGTCGTTTGTTGAACAGTTTATTTTATTTCTCCCGGAACACAATGTGTGATATCTGCATTTTAGAGTTACAATTTAATGGAGAAATGAAATATTTTCATCATTTTAGCTTCTCACAAAATGAGAGTTCAGTACCCTGTTATGTAAATGTGTAAATATTTTGTAAACGACAACATGTCGTGTTGTGTTTGGATTTTTATTTCTATTATCTATGTTTCCATATTTATATTATTGTTTCGAAGTTTAAACTAATAAAATATGTTGTTATATATTTAGGGTAACATTTAGAATTTTCTTGAATTAAGTAGACCAATCATATGTTTGTAAATGAAGTGCTGGTGACTACGTGTCTAAACATGTAGTCTCGTGCAAGAACGGACATGCGCGGATTGCTCTGGAGATCTGCAGAAATTTCGCGGTCTTTCGAGGAGTTTAGGCCTACAATATATAAACAGACGAAGATGCGAGAGAGATAAGAGAGATTCAGACATCAGTTTTTATTCGAAGAAAAGAGGAGAGTCAGACATTAGTTTTATTTCAAAAAAAGAGAGTCAGTTATTTGAGAAAGATTAAGTGTTTGCTGTGATTATTCAACTTAGATTTGTGATTGAAGTTAGATCTACGGAAGCTGTGATTTTATTTCGTTAATCTCTACGATTCATCTGAATTACTCCTTCTGCTGAGAGTCGGCGAATTTATTGAACTGTAAACTGATTCTGAACTTCTTCATTTTAGCTTCGGAATTTCTTCGTGGGACCAAATTCACACCCTAGACTGGAATTTGGGACTTTCATTTTAGATCATTATATTAGATACAGGCCAGTACCATTTCGTATTGTGATTATTTTTGAAGTTTGAAACTAGTATTATTTTGTTTTGTAATTAATTTCGAATGTTGTAACTTAATATCTGTCACTGTTATTATATAATTTATGTTATATCTGTTATATTTGTTAATAGTTTAGTGTAATAAATTATACAAGCTGTTATCTGCGTTTTTCTGTTGCGTTTAGTCTACGAAGAACATAAAACATAAAAAATAAGTAGCAAACTAAATTGAGTAAAATGAAAAATTGGGGGAATAAGTTTTTTCTAATGCACCAATAGACCACAGCGTGCTAAAAACATGCAGCAAATAATGATCCTATTGTTTTTTGTCTTTGTGGCAACCTCTAGATGTGAATTCCTGTACACGATGAGGGGACTTCCCATAGAAAGTTCTGCTTCTCTGGGTTTGTGTGGAGACCCCTGAAGAGGGAGGACAAGATGCTGGTGATTGAGGGGTCTAACCCTAAGACACCGCTATTGCCTGAATTTCTGTAGATGGGTAGCCTGGAGATGCTCCCCACACAGTCATTGTTCTGGTCCACTTGGGCTAGAGTCAAACAAGTACCAGTGTTCGATGTTCTCAACAGATGTTAGGGACATTGTACCTGATGCTAGTGTTTGGGTTAGTGCTCACAAAACCATGGCGTTGTTGTAATATCTTTGTTTGGCATTGTTGTGAGTTTTCTTGTAGGACTTCATGGTAGATAGAGTCACTGGGCATCAAAACATTCTTTTTTATCATGGATTTCTCAAATAAAAATTGAAATAAAAAAGTAATAAAACAGACCATTTGTAAACGACTATATTTTGAAGATTCGAAGCTGCAAACTTCTTCAACAAACGTACCTCATTTCCTGATATTACAACCTTTATCAGATAAATATTTAGGACCGATTTCCTTTTTAAATTCAGAAAGGAGTAGAGGGACTTGCTGGTTCTCCTAAGTCAGTCAAAAAGCTAAGTTTTGGTGACAAATTGGTTGAAACATCCTAAACACAGTTAACTCCTCTTACATTCGTTCCATTGTACAATGAGTGTACAGACAGATCTCTCTGTGCCTCCAAAAGAATCTTAAACCATGGAAATCAAATTGTTTTGATTTTCATGATTAAAAGAGCCGATGAACCAACGTCATCATCCACCTCTTTCCCTACCATTAAGTCCAGCAGATCTCCAGACCCACTTCCTTTGGTTCCTGGTTCGGGCATTTTCTCGGGTCTATCTTCTGCTTGGGCACCGATATGAAAAAGGATCATTTGTTTACACCCTTAGTCACTGAAATCATTTTTCTAGCTACAGAAACCTACCCTATCAACCGAAGGGAGGATTTTTGGAGGTCGATAGAGCTCTTTCGAGTAAAGAAAATAAAGAAAAAAAGATGTGATTGAAAACAGAAGAGGTATTCACTCAAATGGCGTACACATAAATAAAAATGGTCACTTTGATACAGTGAAATTTTCGAGGTTTACGTTGTAATCTGGATGACCCCAAAGCACTGATTGCCATCCTGTAGATTTTACTCACAGGAAATATTTCTGAAACCTGCTGATACAATCACATTCTGTCTGTTTTCTTTGTACAAAGTTGGACACGTGCATGGAGATGCGGCACTGTTGGTTGATCAGCATGTATCCACCCTACCTTTGACACTCGACACACCCTTGTAGCCGTAGTCATCCATGCTTTTTTGAGTCGTACCATCATTATTTCTGTTTCCTGGAGAGTCCTTTGATGAATCAGATTTTGATGCTCTCGCTGAATAGTTGTCGTCTCTATTTTTCCACTTTTCATGTAAGGTTGATAGTAACTAGCAAGGCAGTGATCATATTTCTATCAATTTGAGAGAGACTGGCCGTGGTAGATGCCACCCAACCCGCGTGTCCCGATCAAGACAACTAGTTCTCTTTTACAGCTCTTGCAGAACTTGATTCTACCATCATTTGCAAGCCATTGATAGACGACTGAGAAGATGCAGGGACTGACGGTATAATACCAGGTATTCTTTAATCCTCGACACGTCTTTCACGATATCTTCGTCCGTTGTAAAATCCAGTCTGCCACTAGGCACGGAAAGCTTATAAACAGACCAGGTATACCTTTTTGTAGGTATTCCACACTCTCAAACCACATCGCTGTTCAGCGGCCCCGTGTATATGCTTTACATGTAACGCGTCAAAGCCAGAAGGAATCTCGGATTAAATTCACAGGTAGCATCTCGCCTACCACAGTTGAAAAATCATGTGAGACAAAATTCTAAAAACAGTGGGCAATACAATTCTGTTCCCATTTCGATCTTACCCTCTGATGGCCGAAAAGTATCTGATATCAGGCGTATCGTCGATTTTCATAGGGAAAGCTTTTTCTGGGTATCTACCACTATTATATTTTCCTCCACCTTCTTGGCTATCAACACTCGGACAAAGCTATCACCTCTTTTTTGTGCTGATCGTCTATATGGATATAATCGCCCATTTAGACTGGTTTTTTACTAGTTTGGTAGCACATGATGATATACACTATGAGATACAGAACCATCTCCCTACTTCTTCTCTTAATATTCTTCTGATTGTTTTTAACCGATCTGGAAGGAGAATGATTTTCCTAATACATAGCACAAGGTCATTATACTATTTTTCTCTACACCTGGGAAGATTCCCAAGATTTCTCCAAACTACCGTTTAGTTGCTATAAGGAGCTGGTTTTTAAGACCTTATAGAGAATAGTTAACACCTATCTTTTCTTGTTTCTAGAATCAAACAACTTCTCGCCCACCCAGTGTGAGTTACGACGACAGCGCTCCACCACGTTCTGTTTGATTTGACTTGAAACGTAAATCAAAGAAGCCTTTCTCAAAGAAAAACATATTGTATCAATATTCTTTGTCATTGAGAAGGCTTATTATACAACATAGAGACCTTCTTCGAGACCTTAACTTATAAGGGTTACGTTGTCATTTGCCAATTTTTATAAAAACATTTTTAATGGAGGGCGATTCCAAGTACATTTGGTTTCCACACTTTCCCGTTATTTCCTACAGGAACTTTGAGTCCCTCGATGCTGTGTTATCAGTGTCACTGTTTTCAGCATAAAGATTAATGTCATCACTGGACAACTCCCTCTTGCTGCTGCAAACGGGCTTTATGTCGACGACATCTAAATCTCATGTCAGTCGTCGAACATGAGGTTTATCAGCTACATTATGCTCTCAATCTTTTACTGAAATGGACCATAGTAAATTGTTTTTACTTCTTTCTTTCTGAAACCGCTTGCATACAATTTTGCTACCAATGGGTTATTCACTAAGATCCTGAACTCCATATCTGTGAAGTTGTGCTACCCAATATCACTGAGACAAAGTTTTTGGTCTTATCTTTGACTGTAAGCATAAATTTATACCACACACCAAGCAGCTACGTGTCAAATGTACAAGGGATCTAAACATCCTTCGTGTCCTATCTTACACCACATGGGGAGTGGATTGACATTCAGTGATATATCGCGTTCTTATTCGATAAAAACTAATATACAAGTCACTGGCTTATATCTCTGCCATGACTTTCTTCGACTTTAAAGATGGTGGACCCCATTCATCATCAGGGGCTTTCCGCACTCCCCAGTTCATAGGTCATATATAGAGTCTCATGAACCTTGTCCTGGAGTCGCTTTACTTCATTTCATACCCTGTTCTTGCCGATATTCAAAACCGACTGGCCCATTTCTCTTTAACATCTACTTCTATCCAGTTCTTCTGGATACTAAACCAGCTCGGTATTGGCTGAAAATAGCTCGTCAACACCGCAGCTAAATGTGTTGCTCTGTCGCTATTAATTATGTTCTTGTTCCATACAAGAACTATGTCCCTGTGTTCAAGTCTCGGTTCCGTGTCAGTTGAAAGTGGAAAACGTTAAAACAATCTTTCTAGAAAGAACCCTTTACTTTACATTGACCGTCTTGTTTCCGTAACGATCAGAAAGAGGAAGTTGTCCTACTCGACTCCGCATTGGTCACATTTTTTAACTCATAGTTCTTTTATGTGGGGCTAATGCACCAATGTATATTCTATGTAAAGACTCAGGTCACAATAAGCCACATTTTACTGTCGTGGCGTCGTTATAACCCTCAACAACAACGCCATTTTAGACATGTTTTGCCCTGAGGTTTATCCCTGACGCTGGATATTGTTATGTGCACTTAGATAGTTATGATGTTGATTCAATGTCTACACATATACTTTAGAAAGAGACCATAAATTTGGCGCAATCTTGATTTTCAAAAATGTGGCCATCTTAAAACGACTTTCTCTAAAATTAATGAACACTGGAGTTAAAGAGTCCCACTTTCATCATGATGATAAATTACATCATTAGATTTAAGGTGTATATATGGGTCCTAGCTGATGGACATTTTCGACAATACCATGTTTTTTTTTGATACAGTAAATAAAAAACAATTTCATTCTCTTTACTCTAAAATATGGTGATAAAACGTTTGTTATCTTTGAAAACTCTTTTTGTAATTTCTTTAACATTTCAAGAACAAACTTATCAATACAAGTTTACAGAAGAACATCATATAGTTAATTTTATAGACACTTTAATGAGTGATAATAATGTTTATAACTTAACGTGAAGAACTTACATAAACCATAGAGAATATCATACCACATCTTCTATGTAAATAAAACCATTGACAAAATAATACTACAATTTCAATGTAAATAAAACCATAGAGAATATCATACTATGTCTTCAATGTAAATAAAACCATAGAGAATATCATACAACATCTTCAATGAATTTGTCTGAAGTCTCACTGTATTTCTTCAGTCTACTTTTATATTTTTTATAACCTCCTAACAATCTGTTTGATAAAACAATCACTAACGTTTTATGATTGTTAACAATCTTTTAGAACTGCTGGATATTGTTACATTTAGTACTTTTAACAACTAACAATATAAATGGGTTGTATTTCATTGTTTTATTCATTCATTGTGAAAATTGTTTGAGATTGGGCTCGATATCTCTTTCCTGGAACTTTTCACCCATATACTATCAGTATTTCTAAATTAAATATTTTTCAAGTGGACTGTGTTACTCTCTAAATTGGCTTTATGAAAGTGAGAGTCACATAAGTTAAACTCCAGGCAGATTTCTGTTGTCAACTGACTTACTAAAAACTATGGAGAGAAGTTTTATAACTTATATCTGACCTTATTTGAAACAGAAAGAAAACCTCGTGTAATTCTAGTTTTAACACCTTAATATTTTTATAAATCAACATTGGATTAATTTGTACAATAGTAATACGATACGTGACCTGCTAAAAATGAAAATGAAATCTAATATTACATTTTCTTAAAAACGAGAGCGTAGTTAAATATCAGAGCTAATCAAGCATTGAACACGATTTTATAAATGTTCTACACTTCAACACTTGCAATCGTATCTGTATTATTACTTAACTATGAATATAAAATGTCATATCTCTCGTTGAAATTGTGGTTGTCAAATGTGTGTAGGAATCGGCTTTAGAAATCCCTTTAGAAATATTGATTGAGAATATGCTTTGACATGATCTCATCAGTATTCCTGAACTTAAAGACTGCAATCAATGATGTATAGGTACAATTACTGATAAAAATTATTATAATATTTCTTATTAATTATAATGTTAGTGTTAGTTAGTAATATGTTAGAGTTACCAATGTAGTTGCGAAGTACATTATTTTTTCAACCTAACTATTTCAAGGGATAATTTTTCGCAAGATTTAATGTAACTTTTTGTTCAGATTTCATTAATATACTTATTCTGACTTTCCTTTATTGTTTGTTAAAGGTATTAGTCGAATTGAATAAAGTTAGAGAAAAAAATATTTTCACTACAGTTTATCTTTCGTAAGTTAAAAACCACACTAAAAGTAACGAACTGTCAAAAGCTTTATATCGGAGAAACTTGTTTACACACAGTCCTGCGTCATCTTCATTCAAGAAGAAAACAACAACAGAAACACAACCAAAAATATTGGTCATTATACTAGTTTATCTAATATCAGACTTCAGACAATTTGTTCTGTTTACTGTGGTTCTATTTTTCGACATTTGTTTCAACGATAATATGTTATTATTAGTAGTATTATCTTTTCTAATGTATCAATTCAGGATTTTATTAACAGAATTTGATAACGTATTGTTGTGATCAAAGTTTAGAGTATAATAAAATACAAAAGTTTCAGTTTAATTGCCAAAAATTAAATATCAGTGTAAAAGAATAGCCCAAGAGTTCGCAATGGGTGGTGATCACAAGCTTTCTTCCGTTTTGTCTTACCCTGCTAAATTAGTGACTGGTCGCGCTGACAGACCTCTAGAAGTTTTGTGCTAAATTTAAAAAAGCAAAACCGTATTATTTTATTGTCCGTTTTCGAACGCCCCCAGTGGCTGAGCGGTATGTCTGTGGACTTGTATGCTAAAATCCCGGTTTCGATACCAGTGGTGGGCAGAGCATCCATAGCCCATCGTGTAGCTTTGTGGTTTATACAAAAACAACAAACAACCGTTGTCTAATTTCAAATTATATAAAAGTATTACTTTTCTCTGTGTTCCACTTGACAAGCTTCTGTATTAAAAACCATCGTAACATTTTGTAACTTATTTAGATGTCGCAGGACTTTCATGTGATTAAGTACGTAAATATTGGGACTTCAAAAACAGAATAGAGAGCTTTGGTTCCTGTTTCTCCTGATGATAATAACCTATTAAAACTGGTAGATCACGTGGTGTAGAAAATAGAAATATATGTAATTTCAAAAACCTTTCAAAATATTTAAGAAATTATCTTTTTATCCAGAATGATATTTTTCAAGATAAGTAAATCATCTTTTAAAATATGTGAATTACGAAGCAGTAACACTTAATTTAAAGGATAAATCCGGTGAAAACTCAGTGACAAATACAGTTAATCAAGCAACTTCTGTAACGAAACACTTCATCTTTCTTTATAGCTAGTTTACTTTACAAATATTCAATAAAATACCGTTTAAAGTAATTTTTAACGTAGTTGTTATCAAATTTATAATTATGCAAATAATTTTGAAATTTTAACTCGGTGTATTGGTTTAGACCTATGTTAAATATCCTACACTGGACGAACATCTGTAGATACATTAGGAAATACGGCCAGTGAGATTATTAACAGATAAATCTATTTTAACATTTATAAACTTTGTATATCATATGGTGTAAATTACGTTCATCTAATCAGACTCTTACAATAATCATTAACTTGTACGTAACCTTTTTTGTTATATGTGGTACAAAACAGGTATCAATTGTGTTACGTATTTTTTGTTTTATGTTCTTCGTAGACTAAACGCAACAGAAAAACGCAGATAAAAGCTTGTATAATTTATTACACTAAACTATTAACAAGTATAACAGATATAACATGAATTATATAATAACAGTGACAGATATTAAGTTACAACATTCGAAATTAATCACAAAACAAAATAATACTAGTTTCAAACTTCAAAATTAATCACAATACAAAATGGTACTGGCCTGTATCTAATATAATGATCTAAAATGAAAGTCTCAAATTCCAGTCTAGGGTGTGAATTTGGTCCCACGAAGAGATTCCGAAGCTTAAATGAAGAAGTTCAGAAACAGAGTTTACAGTTCAATAAATTCGCCGTCTCTCAGCACAAGCAGTAATTGAGATGTATCGTAGAGATTGACGAAATAAAATCACAGCTTCCGTAGATGTAACTTCAGTCACAAATCCAAGTTGAATAATCACAGCAAACACTTAATCTTTCTCAAATAACCGACTCTCTTCTTTCTCTTCGAATAATAACTAATGTCTCAATCTCTCTCACTTGTTCTTCGAATAAAACTAATGACTGAATCTCTTGCATCTTCGTCTGTTTATATATTGTAGGCCTAAAATCCTCGAAAGACCGCGAAAGTTCTACAGGTCTCCAGAGCAATCCACGCATATCTGTTCTTGCACGAGACTACATGTTTAGACACGAAGTCACCAGCACTCATTTACAAACATATGATTGGTCTACTTAATTCAAGAAAGTTCTAAATGTTACCCTATATAAATAACAAAATATTAGTTTAAACTTCGAAACAATAATATCAATATGGAAAAATAAATAATAGAAATGAAAATTTAAACACAACACGACATGTTGTCGTTTACAAAATATTTACACATATACATAACAATTGATATGCTTATATCAAAATAATAAACAGACCAGTCACAAATATAAAATGTTATATATTGTAATAATCAATTTTTAACTGTTTAGAGATCAGAAATGTTTTAATAACATATTTTTAATTTTTTAGATCAAGTATTGTTTCAAAAACACTCAGTTTGCAATTTAAGCATTAGCAGCATAAACATGATTTCAATAATCCCCAGTTTTTAAACTTTAGAAAAACGAAAGACTTTTAATACTAAGAACATGGTTTCAATACCTGTTGTGGGCCTTGTAGAAAAAGATCATGATGTAGCTTCATGCTCATTTAAAACACAAAAACTGGTAAAGAAACAAAAATGAAATATGATTCAAGATTTACTCTCAGATACGGTGTAGTGGTTTTCACGTGAGGTTACCAAGTGGAATGTTCCAAGCTGAAGCTTCGGTAAGTATTTCAATATTGTAATAGTTTCTCATCACTCTCTAAATATTGTTCATATTCTATCATTGGAAAACAATAATGTTTATGTTGCGTATAGAATTTTCAATGTGTATATTTTCTATTTAAGAAAAACATAAAATACATATAGATCACCTACTGTTTGGTAAAAGTATATTGATATTTTATCTGACATTTAAACTAATTTTTAAAACCAATATAAAGAATACCACGGTAAATAATCTTCTATCCATAGTGGAAATGTAAAGGAATTCAAAACGCGTCAAAGCGCCATCTATCTTTATTTCATCGACTTATGGTGAAGTTGACAATTAGCATATGAAGATCCAGGTCACGTGAAAAGTGAATTGATGAATATATATTATGAACGGCACGGTTTATTCAAAACCTTTCGAACCCTGTATGGAAAATGTTAAATTTCGATTTAATATAAAGTTTAAATAGTTGCCGTTAAAAGGAACTTTAATTTTATATAAAATATAAAACTGAAACATTTAAAAACAATAAAGGATTTACTGGTACAACTCGAGTGTCCCATTTTGTAATCAAACGTATTATAAATTTACAAAAATACATTTTAAATCGAATGTTTATTTTAATAACATAACACAGAATTGAAGATGAAAACGGTTAACAAAACTTTCAACATTTTATTTTTAAGTTTTAACGTTTTGGAATAAAGTCATCAGTAATATCTGAAAATTGTGTTACAAAGGCGATCATTACTACAATTATTATTTAACATAATAATTAGTTCATTTAGTAGTAAGAAAAACTGTTAGTGGATCTATAATATACATATATATATATTACTCAGCAGCTGACTTACATATAATAATTTTTGAGAAACTTTGGTATAAATAGCTGGGTGGGCGGACTTTTACTAATGACGAGACTTTATTTAATATAAAGTTTAAGCTCTGAAGATACTGTGCCTATGTTAGAGAACTAGTTAAATAAAATATAATAACCTGTAATTTCAGAAAGTGTACGACTGAATAAATGGCTTGGTTTAAGCAGTGAAATATTAGTTCTGTTAGATACTCACAAACTCTATTATTTAAATGGAGATTTGTTTTATCAATGTACGTAACACTACATATATATTTATTTATAAATGAGCTATCTAACGAAGATTAGAAGCAATTTTCTGAACAACAAATTTCAACCATAAGACAACGCACACACCATCATCACCAAATTTCTCCTTTTTACCTCCCATCCTTTTACGAGCTCTCAAACTCTACTTTAAAAAACAAATATACACCCTTACCCTCATCTATATATACAAACACATTTTCAAAATGTGACACAAAGGTGTAGGTAATGTTTTCCCATACAGAAATTATGTTGACTATCCGATAACATTTTAAATATTGTTAAATGACTTTGAAAAGTTTTTATTTTATTTTATTTTATCAGATACTCAAAAGCCTTTCACACAACTAATAACTAATATAAGAGGCCTACAATTATTTACACAACTTCTATTTTCTCCCTCGAAATTAGAAGCGACATTAAATAATTTTCAATCTGGTGGTGCTTCTCCACTTTTCAATGGCTTACCAAAAACGGAGGCAAATGGCTCACATATCCAATCCTTGCTGTTATTTAAAACACCCATAGAAATATTATCTGGCCGAGTAGCCTTATCATTCTTTAAACTTCCCAAATTTATTTAATAGCTTTAAAATGTTTTAGAGTTATCTTGTTCATACTTGTTTTAATCTATCAATTCTTAAAGATGAGAAATACTCATTAAGCCTTAATCTCCATTTAAATACTAGAGTCTGTGAGTATCTAACAGAACTAATATTCCACTACTTAAACCAAGCAGTTTATTCAGTCATACACTTTCTTAAAATACAGGTCATGATATTTTATTTAACTATTTCTCTAACATAGGCACAGTATCTTCAGGACTTGAACTCTATATTAAATAAAATCTCGTCATTGGTAAAAAACCGCCCAACCAGCTCTTTAGACCAAAGTTTTCCAAAAATGATAATATGTAAATCTGCTGCTGATATATATATATATATATTATAGATCCAATAAAAGTTTTTTTTCCTAATACCTAAATGAACTAATTATAATGTTACCGTATAATTGTAGTTATGATCGCTCTTTGAACAAAATTTTCAAATATTCCTGATGATGGAACAAGTTATTTCAAGACGGTAAAACTTATAAATAAAATGTTGATTGTTTTGTTAACCGTCTTCATCTTCACTTTTGTGTTATGTTATTAAGAGAACCACTCGATTTAAGATGTGTTTTTTTAAATTTATAATACGTTGGATTAGAAGATGGGACAGTCGAGTGGTTCCAATTGATTTCTTATTGTTCCTAAATATTACAATTTTTTAAACTTTATACGAAAGTAAAGTTCCTTTTTACGACAACTACTTAAACTTTTTATTATATAGATATTTAACATTTCCCACACAGGGTTGGAAAGGTCTTGAATAAACCGTGCCGTTCATAATATATATTCATCAATTCACTTTTCATGTGACCTGGATCTCCATATGCCAATTGTCAACTTCACCATAAGTCGCTGAAATAAAGATAAATGGCGCTTTGACGCGTTTCAAATTCCTTTACCCTTCCACTATGCATAAATGACTTTTCACTGTGGTGTTTTTAAATCAGTTTAAGTGTCAGATATATTATCAATATTCTTTTACCAACCAGAAGGAGAGCTATATGTATTTTATGTTTTTCTTAAAAATATCGAAAACTCTATACGCAACATAAACGTTATCGTTTTCCAATGATAAAATATGAACGATATTTAAAGAGTGAAGAGAAACTGTTACGATAATAAAATGCTTACCGAAGTTTCAGTTTGGAACATTCCACTTGGTACCCGGAAGTGAAAACCACTACACCGTAACTCAGTGTAAACGTAGAATCATATTTCATTTTTGCAGTTTTGTTTATTTACTAGTTTTTGTCTTTTAAATGAGCGTAAAGCTACATAATGATCCTTTTGCACCAGACCCACAACAGGTATTGAAACCATGTTTTTAGTATTAAAAGCCTTTCGTTTTTGAAAAGTTTCAAACTAGGTATTAATGAACTTATATTTACACTTCTAGTGCATAGTTTACAAACTGAGTGTTATTCAAACAATACTTGATCTAAAAATTAAAACAATGTTGTTGAAAACATTTTTTATCTCTAAACAGTTTAAAATTGATTATTATACTATATAACATTTTATATTTGTGATTGTTCGTTTTTTTAGTTTATCATTATAGTATAAACATTTCTCTTGGTTCCTGTTTTAATCAATATTTTATATTTTAATTAATAATTTCAAACCAAGATAAAGTTAAATATAGAAATAGAACTATAAGGGTTACGTACACAATAATGATTATTGTAATAGTCAGATTAGATGAACGTAACTTACACCACAAGATATACAAAGTTGATAAATGTTAAAATGCATTAATAATGTTATTGGACATAATTCCTAAAGTATTCACAGATGTTGGTCCAGTTTAGCATATCTGACATAGGTCTAAACAAATATAACAAGTTAAAATTTCATAATTATTTGCATAATTATAGAGTTGATAAAGACTTCGTTAAAATTTATTTTAAACTGTATTCTACTGAATATTGGAGAAACTCTCTATTCTATTTGTGAAGTCCCAATAATAACTAACTTGATCATATGAAAGTCCTGTGATATCTAAATAAGTTACAAAATGTTACGATGGTTATTTAATGTGGAAGCTTACGAAGTGGAGTGTACAGAAAAGTAATAATTTTATATGTTTTGAAATTAAACAACGGACAATGAAAAAGACGTACTGTTTTGTTTTTTGGATTTAGCGCATAGCTACTCGAAAGCTTCCATTTTTAATTAAATAGTGTAAGACTAGAGTGGGAAAGCTAGTCATCAACATCCACCGCCATCTCTTGGGCTAATCTTTTACCAACGAATAGAGGAATTGACCGCACATACTGATGTCCACACGGCTGAAAAGGCGAGCATGTTTGGTGCTACGAGGATTCGAAACCGCAACCCTCGGATTACGAGTCGAGTACCTTATACACGTACAGGGTTGTCACTATTATCTGTAATTTGAAACAAAGTAGCAATAAAATATGTAAACTAAGCTAGTAATTTTTTTTTCATTTAAACTGAATCGTTTGTATAGTATTATACTCTAAATATTTACCACAACAATACGTTATCAAAATTCTGTTAATAAAATCTTGAATTGATTCCTCACAAAAGATAACACTACTAATAATAACATATTATCGTTCTAACAAATATGGAAAAACAAAACCACCGTAAACAGAACAAATTGTCTTACGTCTAATATTAGATAAGCTAGTGTAATGACCAACATTTTGGTTGATTTTCTGTTGTTGTTTTCTTCCTGACTCAAAATGACGCACGACTGTGTCGATACAAGTTTTTCCGATATGAAGCTTTTGACAGTTCGTTACTTTTAGTGTGGTTTTTAATTTACGAATGATATACTGTAGTGAAAATCTTTTTCTTTCTCTAACTTTATTCCAATCGACTGTTACCTTTATCGAACAATAAAGGAAAGTCAAAATAAGAAAATTAATGAAATCTGAAGAAGACGATACATTAAATCGTGTGAAAAATTATCCCTTGAAAGAGTTAGGTAGAAAAATATCGTACTTCCATACTACATAGGTAAAATTTCTAATAGATAAATAATTAATAATAAATATTATAATAATTTTTTATCAGTATTGTTACTTATACACCATTGATTGCAGTCTTTAAGTTTGAGAATATTGATGAGATTATGTCAAATCATATTCTTAATCAATATTTCTGAAGTGATTTTTCTTGAACTGATTCCCACACATATTTAACAACTTCAATGCCGACGAGAGATATGAAATTTTATATTCATCGTTAAGTAATAATACAGATACGATTGCAATTGTTGAAGTGTAGAACGCGTATGAAATAGTGTTCAATGCTTCATTCGGTCTGATATTTAACTACATGTTCTTATTAAAGAAAATGTAATATTGGATTTGATTTTCATTTTTAGGATATCGCGTGTGATATTACTATTGTACAAATTAATCCATTGTTGATTTATCAAAATATTGAGGTATCAGAACTAGAATTACACGAGATTATTTTCTCTGTTTCATATAACGTCAGATATCAGTTAAAAACTTCTTTCTAGAGTTTTTAGTAAATCAGTTGACAACGGGAATCTGCCTAGAGTTTAACTTATGTGACTCTCACTTTCATTAAGCTAATTTAGAGAGTAAAATAGTCCACTTGGTAAATATTTAATTTAGAAATACTAACAGCATATGTGGTAAAAAGTTCCATGAGAGGCATATCGACCCCAATCTGAAACAATTTCCACAATAAATGAAGAGAACAATGAAATATGATGTTCTTCTGTAAACTCTGTACTGATATGTTTGTTGTTGAAATCTTAACAAAATTACAAAGCTTTATGAGAGTTCTCAAAGATAACAAACGTGTTATCACCATATATTAGAGAAAAGAGGCTGAAAATATTTTTTCTCTATTTTTACAAACACAACATGGTATTATAAAAAATTCCATAAGCGACAACCCATATAGACACCATAGATATTATGATGTAATTTGTCATCATGAAAGATGTGGGACTATTTAACTCCAGTCTTCATTAATTTCAGAAAAAGTCGTTTTAAGATGGCCACATTATTTAAAATTAAAATGGCGCCAAATTTATGGTATCTTCTTAAAGTATATCTGTAGACATTGATTCAACATCAAAACATTACATTATCCAGGATCAGCTGTAAACCTTAGGACAAAATATATCGAGAATCATAACGACGACACACCAGTAAAATGTGGCTTATTGTGACCTGAGTGTTTACATACAATACACATTGGTTCATCAGTCCCACATAACAGAACTATGAGTTAAAAACTGTGACCAATGCGTTGTTTAGTAACTTATTCTTTCTGATCGTTACGGAAAAAAGGACGGTCAAAGTCCAATAGAGGGTTCTATGTTGTTGTTTTGAATTAAGCACAAAACTACACAATGGACTATCTGTGTTCTGCCAATCACGAGTTTCGAAACCCCGATTTTAGCGTGTAATTCCACACACATACCGCTGTGCTACTGGGGGCAGAGTGTTCTATCTGGAAAACACTGTTTTCACATTTTCCGCTTCCAACTAACACGGATCGGAGGCTTGAACACAGGAACATAGTTCATGTATGGAAGAAAAACAGCATCGATAATGACAGAGCAGACACATTTAGCTGCCGTGTTGACGAGCTATTTTCCGCCAGTACTAACGTGGCCTGGTATCCAGAAGAACTAGAGAGAATTAGATGTTAAAGGGAAATGGGCTAGTAGGTTTTGAATATCGTCAAGAACAGGGTATGAACTAAAGTGAATCGACTCCAGGACAAGTAGAGAACTAACCGAGTCAGTATAAATAGTACAATTTGAGTACTGCTAAGCTTCCATGTGATCCAGGGCAAGAAAAATTGCGTACAGTTTAAAAGTGAACACAGAAGTTGTATAGGGGATTCCGCATGCAACTACCGAACCACAAAAGACCATGGCAGACCCAAAACCGTCCCCTGATTTTACCCATCTGTATAAAGAGGAAGGGAAGGATGATTCAAAAGATGTTAGACAAATAAGAGACAGTATTTCCAATCGGAAGTGTCTACTTTTCTCAGACAAGTCAAAAATAGATCACATATGGGAACTGTCAGAAGACATTGTTGGAAGGGCTGACCAATAGATACAACAATGTTGTCCAACGAATGACCCAATTGATCCAAATGAGCCTGAATACGAAAACCAAAATGGCAGATCTTCTGTTCTGATAAAGCATGCCCCACTTAGAAAGTAAAATACAAACCCAGGTGAGATGCTGTGGATAAGGTACAAAGTTTCGAAACACACATTAAAACAGTTCCAAACGGCGGATGTGGAGAGAATGTTCATGAGACTCTTTATATGAGATCTGAACTGGTGAGTGCGGAACGACCCTGATGATGAATGGGGTCTAGCATCTCCAAAGTTGTGATCTTGGCAGTGAAATAAAGCAGTAACTTGTAGTGTAGTTTTTAAAGAAAACAAAGCACGATATATTCTGCCCTTGGTCGTTTGGGTAGGTTTCTGTCGTTAGAAAAAAGATTTCAGCGACTGAGGTTGTGAACAAAAGATCCTTCTTCATATCGGTGCTGGAGAAGAATATGGACCCGAAAACATGCCCGTATTCGGAACCAAAGGAAATGGACCTGGAGATCAGCTGGAATTAATGGCAGGGAAAGATGTGGATGTTGACGTTAGTTCACCGCCTTTCTTAAATGGAGGTCAAAAGAGGTTCTTTTCAAGGCACAGAGAGATTCGTCTGTGGTCTTATTGTAGCAGTGAAATGTAAGAGAGTTCACTGAGTCTAAGATGTTTCCATCAACTTGTCACCAGAACAAAGCTTTTGGTCTAATATAGGAGAACCAGCAAGTCACTCTAGTCCTTTTTGAATTAAAAATAAGAAATTTGTCCAAAAGATTTGTCTGATAAAGGATGTAAAACCAGGAAATGAGGTACAGACGTTGAAGAAGTTAAAGTTTCCTGCTTGAAATCTTCAAACTATAGTCGTTTACAAATGGTCTATTTTATTTGAGCTTTTATTTGGGAAATCCATGATAAAAAAGAATATTTCGATGGCCACTGACCCTGACTCCCATGAAGTCCTAGAAGGAAACTCACAACAATGCCAAACAAAGATATTAAAGAAACGTCAAAGTTTCGTGAGCACTATACCCAAACACCAGCATCAGATACAATGTCCATAACACCTGTTGAGAACATCCAACAATGGTACGTGGTTGACTCTAGCCCATGTGGACCAGAGGAGTGACCGTAGGGGGAGCACCTAAAGGCTGCTCATCTACAGGAATCCAGGCCAAAGCAGTGTCATAGGGTTCAACACCTTAATCACCAGAATTTTGTCCTACCTCTTCAGGGGTCGCAACGCACACCTAGAGAAGGTAAACTAAAGGAATTAGAACTTTTAATGGGGAGTCCTTTCATCTGGTACAGGTATACACATCTAGAGGTTGCCATAAAGACAAAATAAAATAAGATCATTATTTGTTGCGTATTGTATAGCACGCTGTGGTTTATTGTTGAATTAGCAAAACTTATTCCCTCAATTTTTTATTTTTCTCAATTTAGGTTCATAACTCTCATTGGAGAAGCCAACATAAAAAAATCATTTCAATTCTCCATTAAATTGCAACTCACAAATGTAGACATCACACAGTTGCATTTCTTAATGGCCTTTTTCGACCTTCAACACAACTATTTTTGCTGCTTCAGGTACAGTTATAATTTATTTAGATTAACAGTCTCGTTCAGCACTAAAACATAGCAGTGAATTACGCAGTTTTCTCTTGCTGTTTCAAAGTTATACTCGTACAATGATAACCTTCATCTGAACAGCACGTTTTTGGTGGAACTCAGTTCAACATTTACATTCGACTGATGTTTAAAACTACTGAAGTGTGCGACACACAGCTCTGAACAAGGTTAATTGATATATTTTTCTTTTTATTGATACGTTTAACTCTTCTTTTGTCATATGACTTTATATTTTTCATTTCTGTTACGTATATTTTATGTTCTTCGTAGACTAAACGCAACAGAAAAACGCAGATAACAGCTTGTATAATTTATTACACTAAACTATTAACAAATATAACAGATATAACATAAATTATATAATAATAGTGACAGATATTAAGTTATAACATTCGAAATTAATTACAAAACAAAATAATACTAGTTTCAAACTTCAAAATTAGTCACAATACAAAATGGTACTGGCCTGTATCTGATATAATGATCTAAAATTAAAGTCTCAAATTCCAGTCTAGGGTGTGAATTTGGTCCCACGAAGAAATTCCGAAGCTTAAATGAAGAAATTCAGAATCAGTTTACAGTTCAATAAATTCGCCGACTCTCAGCACAAGCAGTAATTCAGATGAATCGTAGAGATTGACGAAATAAAATCACAGTTTCCGTAGATCTAACTTCAGTCACAAATCCAAGTTGAATAATCACAGCAAACACTTAATCTTTCTCAAATAACTGACTCTCTTCTTTTGAAATAAAACTAATGTCTGGCTCTCCTTCTTTCTTCGAATAAAACTAATGACTGACTCTCTTTTTCTCTCTCGCATCTCCTTTTTTTTTTACTGTAGGCTTAGACCCCTCGAATAACCGCGAACTTTCTACAGGTCTCCAGAGCAATCCGCGCATGTCCGTTCTTGCACGAGACTACACGTCTAGACACGAAGTCACCAGCACTTCATTTACAAACATATGATTGGTCTACTTAATTCAAGAAAATTCTAAATGTTACCCTAAATGAATAACAACATATTAATTTAAACTTCGAAACAATAATATAAATATGGAAAAAGGAATAATAAAAATAAAAATTTAAACACAACACGACGTGTTGTTTCTTACAAAATATTTACACGACATTTACATAACATTTCTTAGTTATAAAGACATGGAAATAAAAACAATCTCACTACAGTCTATCTGACACCTAATCTTTGAATTCCTTTAAAGACACAGACGGTCAGTACGTTGTTCAATTGTTTTCTTTCATTACCATCTTTTGTGATTTGCAGTTATCAATCGAGAATTTTCTTATTCCATTTTTAACATACTCTTGTGGTTAGGGTTTAGAATAGGAGAAGGAATAATTGTTTCTGTTTAAATGAAAACAAATCACTATTAACTTAGTTTGTAAATATTTTTATTAGTTTCTTTCACATCATGAACAACACTTTTACAGCTTCCTATATGTTATGGCGACATAATCACCGATATCATTACTTTTTTATTGCCCGTTTTTAACACCAAAAAGTAGGAAATAATTATATTTCACTGTGATTCACGCGACAAGCTCCTACATTCAAATAATCATCAAAAAATCTGATAGCATATTTCTACAGAACAGTCATATGATTAAGTTCATTTATACTGAGACTTAAAAGCAAAATGGACAGTTTTTTCTTGTTTCACGTTATGGATGAAACTTTTTAAGCCTAGCAAATCATGTGGTGTCTCAGAAACTACTGTGGTTTTAAAAACCTTTATAAATGTTTTATGAAATTAGATTTTATACTGAATGTAAATTTTAAAATAAATAAATTTCTCTGATAATATTTGAAATATTATCTTCATAATTTAATTCAATTATGTGGGAAATTTATAATGTTTTTACTATTTATTCGATAGCCTATTACTTCGGAGAAGAATGAGATAAATTATTTTGTTTTTTAGAGCTATGTGTGGTGGAAGAGTAAAAGCACTAATGATATACTGCTTTCCTTGGGTCCCTCTTGCGGATTCTTCCACAATCTATTCCTTTTCTCCAGTGTTCATTAGTTTGCTTGATTACTTGGTTTTAAGAGAACCTTGTAGGGCTTATAATGTATTCGTCTTAACGCTGATAATGACAGAAATTATTTTAATTATCAGACCAACGTTTATCATAGGAACGTATCAAGATATACATGACGTAGATAATCGGTGGAAAGGAATTTCGGTTGGATTTATTGCGTGTCTATTGAAAGCTTGTTGCTATACAATGACCCGTAAACTTCAAAAACAACACCTCAAGTTATGGACGCCATGATGACAACCTTTAGCCTTGTTGTGGAAACTTTTCTGCTGTTCTTGTTCGAAGAAATTCAAATATCACCTTGTGTCAGAAACATTGTTCTTGTTGTAAGTGCTGGCATCTTTATGAAAATGCTGGACCAGTGTCTGTCGCTGAAAGTCTAAATATAATTACAGCCATTTGAGTTCGATATTTTCATATTAAATACCATCGTCACCTGGTATAGCATTTTTGGTGCAGTTTTAATTTTTGTTGGTGTTCTTTTAACAATATTAAGAAAAGTGAATTAGTTCTTTGTATTTTAAGATAATAATTTACTTTGTGCTGTTATTAATATTATGTGGTTTCTATCATTTTTTGCATAATAACTTTTTCACTCTTTCATTATTATTATTTCAAAGCTTTTAATAACCGATGCTTGTAATGTAATTCACAATACATACTTTTAACACTTATGTTTAAAGCTATGCATATTGTTTTCGATGGATATTAAATATACTATAATAATTTTACGATAGTTTCCATGTTATTCGCCTGAGTTTTCTTCACTGAATCATTTTTGTGGAATATATTGAAGCTACGCCTTATTTCAGTTATTTGTCAGTGTTATGTATATGTGTAAATATTTTGTAAACGACAACATGTTGTATCGTGTTTGAATTTTCATTTGTTTTATTCATTTTTCCATATTGATATTATTGTTTCGAAGTTTAAGCTAATATTTTGTTATTCATTTAGGGTAGCATTTAGAACTTTCTTGAATTAAGTAGACCAATCATATGTTTGTAAATGAGTGCTGGTGACTTCCTGTATAGACGTGTAGTCTCGTGCAAGAACGGATATGCGTGGATAGTTCTGGAGTTGTATGGAAATTGCAAGATTGTTCGAGAAGTAGGCCTATCGGTATAAAAGACGGAGACAAGAGAGAGTTTCAGTCATCAGTTTTATTCGAAGAAAAAGAGAGAGATTCAGTCATCAGTTTTTATTCGAAAAAAGAAGATAGATTCAGTCATTAGTTTTATTCGAAGAATAAGAGTGAGATTCAGGCATCAGATTTAGTTATTTGAGAAAGATTAAGTGTTTGCTGTGAATATTCAACTTGGATTTGTGATTGAAGTTAGATCTACGGAAGTTGTGATTTTATTTCGTCAATCTCTACGATACATCTGAACTACTGCTTGAGCTCAGAGACGGCGATTTCATTGAACTGTGAACCGTTTCGAAAATTCTTCGTGGGACCAAATTCACACCCTAGACTGGAATTTGAGACTGTAATTTTAGATCATTACATTAGATACAGACCAGTACCGTTTTGTATTGTGATTTATTTTGAAGTTGAAACTAATATTATTTTGTTTTGTAATTAATTTCGAATGTTATAACTTAATATCTGTCACTGCTATTATATATAATTTGTGTTATATTTGTTATATTTGTTAATAGTTTAGTGTAATAAATTATACAAGCTGTTATCTGCGTTTTTCTGTTGCGTTTAGTCCACGAAGAACTTAAAACATCAAAAAATACGTAACAGTGAGATCGTTAAATTGTGCTGTATTCGAAGAATAATCGACGCAATAAGACAAACAATCTAATGTAGGCGGAAAGTGATTTCATAAAAATAAATGACGTAATTTGAGTTATAATCGATCACACATTATTTTAATATTAACTGTAATTTTAATTTTCAGCCAAGGATGCTGTTATAATGAATATTATTTTATTTTGACGCATTAACTAGAAAACCGTACTGTGTTTGTCAGTCAAAATATCTTTCTAAAGTGTTTCAAGACACGAACAATTCAAAATAATTATTTTTCAATAATACTCACTTTTTAAACTGTTTACAGATCAGACATGTTTTCAAAAATATTGTTTTAATTGTTGTAGATCAAACATAGTTTTAATAACACTCAGGTTGTAAACTATGCATTAGGGGTATAAACATAATTTCAGTAATATCCAGTTTCTAAACTTTGCAAACACGAAAGGCTTTTGATACTAAAAACATGATTTCAATATCTGTTGTAGGCATAGGAAACAAATAGATCATGATGTAGTTTTACGCTCATTTAAAACACATAAACTAGTAAAGAAACAAAACTATAAAAATGAAATATGATTCTCAGTTCACACTTACATATGAAAAATTTGTTATTATATCCGGGTACGAATTGGGATGTTCCAGGTTGGACCTTCGACAAGGATTTTGATATTGTCATCGTTTCTCTTTATGCTCTAATATTGTTTATATTCTATCATTGGAAAACAATAATATTTATGTTGTGCGTTAGGGTTTTCGATGTGTATATTTTATATCTCAGAAAAACTTATGTAAATATATGTATATGTATTGTACATCTACCGATTAATTAAAAAATGTTGACACTAAATCTGATATTTAAACTGATTTTCAAAACCATTATAAAAAACACTAGAGTCAAGAATGGTCTGTGTATGATAGAAAAGTAAAGGAAATAGATATACAAAAAATGAAATTTCAAATTTTCCATTGAAAGCTATAATAATTAAGACAGTCATATCAATAAATTGTGAGATTTGTGAAAATGTAATGTATTTTATTGGATGAAATCTGTTTTTCGTTTATTTTATGTGTTGTTCTTAGATAAAAAAAACCATTAATATTAAATAACTGAAAGTAATTTGTTGGACACAGTTAAATTTATAGGAAAGATTCTGAGCTTATTTTCAATACAATACTAATCCTTCAAATATTGCTTTTCTATTCTTTCATTGTTAAACGTGTATTGTGACATTTCCTCCTGTTCGCTAAGTTTGTAGAAGATTCTCGAGTGTAAGAATCAACAACGTATATATGTCGGATAATAGTAATATTGTGAATTAGCTCAAATTTCAAGACAATTTCCTTTAAAAGTGATAAGTGGTAACTAATGCAACGTGTATGCTGATGATTTGTTAAAGTGTGTACACTACAAGCCTCGGGAGCTATAATTATGAATAAAATTTTATTAATCGGAAAACTACAAATACTGACTTGAAACATTTAAATGTTTCAAACAGTTACAAACTATTATGAAACGTTTGTATTTCTACTTAAATATAAGATACTTTAAGAGGTGAAAATCTGACGTGCAAACTGCAAAAGAAGTACCTATTTACCTGTTAAGTAAACTGTACCGATATCAGCTTGAAATTAATTCACTCCTCGTCAACAATTGATAAAATATTAATTTTTAGACCACATAGAAGACTCATTTGGTTTTATTAGTTTGTTAGATATCTGTTTATTCTGTGTCCATACTATTTGTGCGTTAAGCAAGTTTAATTAAGTGGCTGATGCTTTTAATAAAATTAATGTATAAACATTCGACAAATTACATCAGTGATTCCTAAACTAGAGCTGACAGAAGTTTCTTATAGGTGACACTAAACGTATAACTAACAAAGAAATATTTACAATATTTATTTATTTCAATAAATGTGGTTATATAACAATATTTATGCTAGAGATGTTTCAAAATCATTAATTGTGATGAACTCATGATAGTCCAGTGAGACTATTATTTAAATTTTCTATTCAGTTGTTACATGTTATATATATTTATTTATCAACACTCTTCTCACCTAACCTGGGTGTTCAGTTAAACCAGAGGTACTTGAACTAATGATAACTGAAGAACTGATGAAATAGAAGTAGTGATTATTATGCAGTATTAAAGTATTCGTTGTACCTATAAATATCACCCCAGCATCCTTCCAATAATTTTCTTTTGTATAACAGTTTTCAGTTACTTTCTTATGTTTTACGATACTTATATGAATTATGGTAGATATTGCTAGAGCTATACTTTATTGGCATTAATTTCTTTCAGTTATTTTGTATATATCTCAAACAGTATAATTTTTAGAAGGACTTATATAACGCATATAGGATGATACAGATAAACAGACAGATATTTTTCAAGTATTAGAGAGTGTTTGTCCATCATGTGTTTTTTTGAAAAAAAATGTTTGTCTTCTTTTGTGTATCATATAAAACTAAACTAACATTTCTGGGTTTCCTTATGATATCTAAACCTTATAATATTTAGATTTTTAAATGTTATTGCTCCACAAAAAATTGCATTGTAACAAAATAGATACACAATAAAAGTTATTTGATGTTTAATCATATTTAACGATTTTTATCATGGTATTTGAAGATTAAATTATTTTTATGGAATTAATTTAGACGTTATTTAGTGAAGAAAATTCTTAGAAATATACATATATTTATTTATTATGGATACAAATTTTTTTCACGAAACACACTTACAAATAATTTTTTGAAATAAATAAATATTAATAATACCCCGGTGTTACGTGGATGGAATGACACAGTTTGTTGCGGGTGGGAATTGAGGTTACAAGCTTTAGCTTCTCTTCACCTCACTAGGTGATTTAAGATTAATTAGCTCCTAAATAAAAAAAAAATTATACTAATCACTGCGCCATAAAAACATACAAATACAGAATTTTTTTTAATTTTCAGTCTGATTCGTAACAGTACCATAAATTAAAAATATGACCTGGACCATTTGAATTGGTTATTGATGTTAGACTAGTTTCACACATTAGATTATGATATACGATGATGCTGTAAAAAATGTTTTTTTTTCTCAGAATATCCATTTAATTTATCAATAATTAGAATTAAAATAAACTATAATCCACTGTGGAGTATCAAATTTTTCCATATAAGTATTTAACTCAGTCATTTTTATTGCGTCAATTAAAGTCAACAGTTGATGATGATACGTTACATATTGAGACAGATTGTGGTAATTAAACACGTGTGTTTGAAACGAAGAAAAATTTAAAAAATATCTTGTTTAGTGGACTTGTTTTTGGTTTTTCTTTCTAAGTGCAATACAAAGTTTTAAAACAAAAAGTTATTTCGCATATTAACAGTAGTTTGTTGTCTTAAAAACCTCTACAGTTCAGGCACAACCATTTCTACTTTAGAACTGCTGTGTTGAGGGAGAAGAACCAGATGGATTTACCTTGCCAACTTTAGCTCAACATGCTTCACATTCTTTAAATCCTTTTTCTATATTTTATATTTAGAAAGATATGTACAGCTGCAAGTAACAAACCGGGTTGGCTTACACAGGTTATGAGAAATAAAATTAAAGAAAAGAATTACAAATTGACTGGTAGCACGAGACTTTTATAATATTATTGAATATCAGGAACGTTGGTGAAACAGGACATCAAAAAGATGTACGAGAAAACGACTGGCTGAAAGATTGTAATAAAACATGTTATGAACTTTGAATGTTATTGGAGAGTATATATATATTTACTGAGAGAAAATCTCGTGTTGCTAACTTTCAGACATTTTTTTTAAACATTACTGCTAAGGTGGATGAGGTTTAGGATGTAGATTTGGTGTATCTTGATTTTCAGAAAGCATTTGACAAGGTGAAACATAAAATGCTTGGAAACGATTTATTTCATAAGATATGAAGGGAAAAGTAAACTAATTGGACAGAAGAATGTCTGGGTGTTATTAGAATGGTGATCAGTTGAACTGTATAAATGTCACAGTCTTAGTCTTACAATCACTCCTGTTTTTGATTTACCTTAATGGGGTAAAAGAAGAAATGTTGATGAAATAAAAATATTACTTGAATTTGTTAATCATGAAAAAAGTTTGGGGATATTGCTAGCTTTGAAGAGGATATTGTTTGTGTGAAAAAATAGTTTAGATTATTTATTGAGATGAACAAATAAATGGAACACGGTTGTAATCATTATAAAATAATATTATGCATGTAGGTAAATTTTTGAATTTGATGCAAACCTATAAGAGAGCTTTCTGCACTAACCATCCATAATTTGGCAGTGTAAGACTAGACAGAAGGCAACAAGTCATCACCACACAAGTTATTTAACAACAAATAGGATTGCCGTGAGATTATAACGCACTCACAACTTAAAATGCGAAAAAAAAGAGATTACGAGTCGAACGTCTTTACAACCCAGCCATGCCGGGCCTATAGTAGTTTTAATTATAATTAGAGAATAATCTTAATATTGTGATAAAGATGTAATTGTTGATTAATTCTGAAGCCATTCTAGCAGTGTGCTCTTGGTGGTGATAAGACAAATAAACTTTAAGCTGTAGAGGTCACTGATTAAATCAAATTTGATGAAATGTTTTTAGTCTTGGGCTACTTACCACAGGAAAGTCATTAAAATGCTAGAACATATTCAGAGGATGGTAAGTAAAACGATACCTCGAATGGAAGGGTGGTCATATGAGAAGAGATTAAGATTTTATAATTTATAAAAATAAAAACTAGAGGAGATCTGACTGATATGTTTCAGATTCTAAAGGAAATTTATAATATTCATGCATCAACATCTGTCATACTTTACATCGAGAATTATGTATGTAGGAGACATAAATATAAATATAGGCAAAATGGAAGCTGTTCTCAGCTAAGAAAATTTTATTTTCTTTAAATAGGATTAAATGGAATGGATTGTATCGTATGTTGTTGAGAGAATAAATATCAGTGAGTTTCAATAAAATCTTGATAGATACATCAGTGATGAGAATTACATTTACATTTTTCATATTTCGAAATTTGATTTGAGAGGATGGGACAGCTAGGATGAATTAACAAGTATTTTATACTCAATAAGCTTTATTTTATGATTTAAGAAAACTCTTATTCGTATGTGAATGATAAAAGCTGGGTTTTAAATATATATATATATATATTAGAAATGCAAAATATACATTTGTAAAACACCTATACACAGCTTAAGTGTAATTGTTTTTCAAGCATAAAGTACGATTTTACTATAATAAGCCTAATATGTCCCCAAAGTTTAAAAACTGGTTATTATTTATACTGTACTTACTGTGCACAGTTTGAAACCTGAGTGCGAGTAAAATCAAGTATGCAAAGTTTAAATATGAGTGACACTGACACAATGGTTTCAAAACTTGAAAACTATTTGTTATTGATATCATATCTACAAAGTTTAAAAGCTAAATTTTGTTCAAATCGTGTTTGCATAATTAAAAACTCATTATTATTGAAATAATGTTTGTTCTGAAAAGGTTGAAAATTGAGTGTTTTATAAATCTTACTGAATTCGTTGTCCACAATAATTGGTTCAATGATTTTAAGAATAGATTTTTTTTAGTTTTAGATAAAAATCGTCCTAAAAATACGGGCAGCATGGCCAGGTGGGTAAAGGCGTTCAACTCGTCGCGAATCCTCCGTCGTACCAAACATGCTCGCCCTTTCAGCCGTAGAGAGTTATAGTGTGACGGTCAATTCCACTATTTATTGGTAAAACAGTAGCCTAAAAATTGGCAGTGGGTAATGATAACTAGCTTCTTCCTTCTCGTATTACACTGCAAAATTTTGAAAAGCTAACGCAGATTGTTCTTGTGCAGCATTGCGCGAAATTAAAAAAAAAACAACCTAAAAATATATTGTAAGCCATTAATTTGTATGTTTTATAAGCTCTAAATTTTACACCTAAAATTATGTCGGGTAAAATCGACACCTATATAGTTGTTTAGGGACCTTCAACTATCATTATTTTACTTTATTAGCTCTCTTCATTCTTCGCTCAAAGTGTGGTCGGAGGTTCAAAGTACAACTAAATTTAGCTTAAATGTAAGTTTATTAAATTTGGTGATTTTTGGAAAATATTTTATTCAGCACAATGGAATTATCCTCTAGTGATAACAACGATTGAAACAGAAGAGTTTTGTTTTTAAAATTACTTCTCTATTTTTATTTTTAAATACTTCTCAAACAGAACGTACGTTAAAACATAAGTACACAGAGAAAGTTGATGAAAAAGTTTGGAATACTTTCGATAACCTTATCCACACGATCAGTTACAAATGATGTTATGATTTAAAACTCGAAAGAAATATTTTGGACGACAAATACAATGTGATCTATTAGTTACTACAATAGATTTAAATTAATATCAAACAACAATGAGAAGTTGGCTGAAAGTGATATTTTAAAAACAATCTACATTTTTGAAACAATTCAGTATTTATGATCTCGCACATTTTGTATGTTTGTAATTGAGCACAAAGCTACGTAATGAGCGCTCTGTGCTCTGTCAACCACGGTTATCGAAACTCATATTATAGCGTTGTAAGTCAGCAGACATACCGCTGTTCCACTGGGGAAATATTTAACACTAGTAGCAGCAATATAGAGTGATTAACTTAAGTACGGGAAAATGATACAATGATGGACATTTAAAGGAAATTCAAAACTACCGCAAATATTTTCAGGACTCAGCCGCAAGTAACTGGAAAAATAAAGATCTTGTTTTTAATTCATCGTATATAAAAAAGTTTATAAAATTGTAAGCAGATGAATGTACACATGTTTCAAATATAGTGTTGATTACTTTTTATTTAAACCATTTCTAACGTAAAAAAATAACAATTCGAAAGTTTTTCCTTCTTCTGTAATTTCCTTTTATTTACTGTAAATTTCTAAAAACAAACAAATGAAGCACAAATAAACACATGGAAGTTTCGTGGAAAAAACGGAGCATGCCTCATTAAAACATAGAAAGTTTATCTTAAGGTCAGAAACAGATCTCTAATAACAACGTTCATCAAGGTGAAACAACAAACTCATCACGTGGATTTGTATGTCACCATCATCGGAAAACTAGTAGTAGAAGCTCCTACCCACTATAATCAGTGGTATATTTTATAACTATCGAAAGTAATAGACTTCAGGCATCAATGTTAAAACTATTTATTGTGAACTACATTACGAGCATCGGTTATGAAAAGCTTTGAAATATTAATAATAAAACAGTGAAAAAGTTATTACGCAATAAATAATAGAAACCAAATAATATTAAAAACAACATGAAGTAAATTGTTATGTTAAAATATTAAGAACTCATTCACTTTCTTTAATGTTGTTAAAAGAACACCAACAAAAATTAAAACAGCGACAATAATACAAAACCAGGTGGCGATGATATTCAAGAAGAAAATATCGAACAAAAAGGCTGTGATTATATTTAGAGTTTGAGTAACAGACACTGGTCCAGCATTTTCCACTTATAAGGCTATTGTGGTGAGGAGTTGATTCAATGTCTTAATGATGTTTGAACTCACAACAATAATACTGCTTTTACCACATGTTCTTTGAATTTCTTCCAACAAGAATAGTAGAAAAGTTCCCACAACAAGGCTAAAGGTAGACATAATGGCAGCCAAAACTCAAAGATAACAAACATGTCATCTCCATATCTTTGAATGTAAAGTGTCTGAAAATAGTTTTCTGTTTACTACATTTTATACAAACACACTATAGATTTGCCATGAACGGCAATGATCTGATCACGTAGCTTGCAGTTATGAAGGAAGTAAGATTCGTTAACTGCAATGTTTGTTAATTACACAGAAAGTGGTTTATGGATGGCCTTGTTGCTGGAAATCAAAATTGTACCAAAGTTTATAGTATTTTCCAAAGGTTTATTTAAGATCAATGTCTGAACATTACAATTTGCACGGTGAGACAGTAATATACCAGAAGGTTTTTAACACAAGTAACCGAGCTCTGATACCTGTAGTGGGAAGATAATAGAAAGGTTTATGTAGCTTTGTGCTTGGTAACAAACAACAAAACATTAATTTCCATGCCCTTCTATTTTATTTCATGAGAAAATTCAAAACTTTAATTTCATAATATTCATTGGTGGTAAATTTCCATAAATTCTACAAACTACCTAATCTGTAGTTGCAGGTTCTCATACTATGAAGAAAAAATTTCCATTGCTGAATTTGTTGTTCATTAATCTCAGGTAAATATAAATACAATCGTTTCACAGAAGTGGAAAAGTCAAATAACATATCTTCAGCTATTTTAATACAATCAGGTTTTATTACACATGAATGTTGCTCCCAAGTGCCTCAGCGGTATGTCTTCGGATTTGCAACACTAAAATACGGGTTTCAATACCCTTGGTGGATAGAGGACAGATAACCCGTTGTGTAGCTTTGTGCTTACTTCAAAACAACAACAACAATACATGAATATTTCCCTCACTTATGGAAGTGCGTCAATTGAATACTCTTATTTTCAAATAATCTTTTACAAAACATGGAACTATTTTTGTTGCTGCCTCATTTGAATAATATTACGTTGACCTATCTTACACGTTTCTAAATTATAGAAACATGACTCACAAAAAATATATCGAAAATTACGAAAAAAATAAGTTTTTCACTATTTTCTAACAATCTGTGTGTTAAGGTATTAAACTACAATTTACACAACATAAATAGAAAAACGAAAATGACCTTTTAACATTACATTATAAAAATAATATCAGCCATTTGAGATTTAAATAGAACTGTCTAAAGATATGAATAACTGGACTGAAAATATCAAAAAGGTTAGATTTTCTTGTTCTAAAAAGATTAGAATTCTAAAATATATGATATGATACCATTGTTTAAGTTCCGGTATTTAAGATATGACCGTATTATAGAAGTTGTGTTTGTCTTTTTTTTTTAACTAAAGATGTGCACAGTAAGTGTCTCCACTGGCACAGCTGTATTTTTTTTACTTACAACACAGTACATTTGTGTGTGGAGAGCACATAGTATATCTTGGTACTTAACTTCAAACTGATACACAATGATAATTTTATTGTGCTCATCGCGGGTATTAAAACATAATTTTTGGTCTCATAGCTCTTCAGACATGTCACTGAGAAGGGGCATCATAAAAGAGAGAGCAAATATCTTGTGAAGAAAGTTACAGGTGACCGGCTTTCTTACTTCTGATCGATATTTTAACTTAACCATGTGTCGACAGGTTACTGTTCAAATTTAAAATTTCTATTTCAGTGAGAGTTTTCTTCATAAACAAGTCTCCTTTTGGTGAGTGTTATGTAAATATCATGTAAATGTTGTCGAGAGTGTTATGTACATGTTATGTAAACGACAACCATGTCGAGTGTTATGTAAATGTCATGTAAATATCATGAATATGTTATGTAAATATAATGTAATGTCGTGTTTGAATTCCCAGATTTATTATTTATAATTCTATATTTATATTATTGTTTCGAGGTTTAAATCGGTGAAATTTAAAATAACATTTTAGAATTAATTAAAATTCATTTAGAAATTTTTAAAACTAAATAGATCGATCACTTGTATTGACCTCGTGTTTGTACTGTGGAATTCTGGGAAGTTACGCGATATAGTATATAAACAGATGGCGATGCGAGAGAAAAAATCATCCACTTTTACTCGGGTCAAGAAGTAAGTCATCCATTTTATTCGGATCAAGAACTTTGTCTTGTTTGAGAAAGTTTAAACTGAATTTGTGAATAGAGCTAGATCGACTAAAGCGGTGAAATTTTTATTCCATCAATCTTTACAATTCAGTGGGATTACGGATTATATCGAAAGTCAATAGGAATTGGACAGTGAACTTTTGTTTGAAATTACCCATTCAAACTTCGAAAATTTCTCCGTGGGACTGAATTCAATGCCTAGATTAGAACTTTGGATTTCGGATTTGGACACTTATCCTGGATCATATTATTAAGCACAGGCCAGTACTTTTTTCTATTGTAAGTTGTTTTGATGGTTCATATTGGATATCTGTTATTGCCATTGGATAATTTATTTTGTGTCTATCACATAAGTAGATAATTATAATAAATTATACAAGCTGCTATCTGTGTCTTTCTGTTGCGTTCAGTCCACATAAAAACGTAACAGTGAGTCAGCGGCTACGCTACAGACCTAAGGTTTGACTTTCTGCAGTGGAGAGAGCGCACATAATCCATTTCTTTGCTTAATAGTAAATTAAAAAATCGTTCTTAATAAAGTCCAGATACTGCAACAGAGCTATAGTTTAAAGTAATTATTTATTGAGTTAACACGACAAAAGAGATATTATTTTGAATTAACCAGAACACAAAAATTCCTCATTTAATTAGTGGACAGAGAGGGTTTTTAACCCTTGTTATGCACATTTTCATTTTATTATAAACAACATAATTGTTGTTTTTTTAAAAGATTAAGCCTAACATTGCCAGGTGGCTAGAGTGCTCCACTTTGAGGATCAGGGGTACAAATTTCCTTGATACCAAACATACTTGTTCTTACATCAAATGAGGCATGATAATTGACGGTAAAATCGTGTATGTTGGTAAAAGAGTAACTCAAGATTTGGCAGTGAGTGGAGATGATTAATTCTCTTCCCTCTAGTCTTACATTGCTGACCCCAGTGGCTCAGCGGTATGTCTGCGGACTTACAACGCTAAAATCCGGGTTTCGATACCCGTGGTGGGCGGAGCACAGATAGCCCATTGTGTAGCTTTGTGCTTAATTCAAAAACAACAACTTACATTGCTGAATTAAGGACGAGTGGCGCCCTCATATAGCTTTACGAGAAATTCCAATAAAAAGAAAACCTTCAAAAGATTGAACCCAACCTTTTATTTTTTTCCACTGAACATTTGACTGTGCAAATCGCTGGTATCAAAACCTCATTGTTGGCCTCCAGTTTGCCGATATGGTCAGTTTTAGTTTTTTGTCATATTTTTAGCTTGTTAGAAAAACATAAAATTTCGTGTTTTAAAAAGATGAAAGTTTCTTGATTATTACACGTTAAACTTTGTCAGTTTAAATGTGTTTAAAAAATTAAAATATTTTAGCACAAAATAACAATATTTTAATTATATAATGGATGTAGGAATTATTAACTTTGGTAAAATTCATTTATGCTCAACATTATTTGTGTCGTGTTCGTCCTGTGGTAGACCTCTGAGTTTCGGCGTTCGTAATCATTGATTGAATCCGTGTGACATTACAAACTATACATCGAAACGTTAAGCTTTAAGTGTGTAATAAATGTAAAAGTAAATCTTTTAGTGTGTGTGTGATAGGGTTATATTTAATATGAAGTTGAAAATTAGGGACACAGAAGATAGCCTTATTGACTTTACAATAACTATACAACTATTGCATAAGAGTGCAATAACGATATTCACCTCAGCAACACGATAGTTAGACAGAGCACAGTTTCTTTTCACAAAACAGTCATAACTTTTCCGTTACCATACACTATGACATTCAGCCCTTATACAGGTTAGCTTCGATGTTTATGCATTTTACTTTTATTTATATACACTTGACTCTTCTTAATGTTAAATCAGTCGACTGAAGTAAGTTTAGGGAAAAAACCGTTTCTCTGCAGTCTATATTTCGTAATTAAAGACCATAATAAAAGAACAAACTGTCAAAAACCTAATATAGCAACTTGTTACACACATTCGTGTATCCTTTAAAGTCTTACGTTATCTTTTGCCAGAAATAAAACTAAAAAACAAAACAACCAAACATATCAGTAAATAAACAAGTTTTTCTAATATTAGATTTCAGACAGTTTGTTCAGTTTACTGTGGTTCTTTTAATATTTGTTTACAATGACAGTATGATTTTCTTGTTATTATATCTTGTAATGTACAGTTATTAATCCAGAATTTTGATAACATACTCTGGTGGTTACGGATGAGAGTTTTCAAAGGTACATACGTTTCTGTTAAAACGAGAAAATTTAATATTAGCTTTGTTTACAGATCTGAATTATTAGTTTGTTTCAAATTGAAAACCCTGCAGATGGTGTGTTGTTTAATGACAGAACATTGATAATTCATTAATACTAAGACTTTAAAAGCAGCATTGAGAGGTTTGGTTCTTCTTTCTCGATATTATAATAACCAATCGAGCCTGGTACATCACGAGGTGCAGAAGTAATTAATGTAGTTTTAAAAATCTTTTCAAATATTTTATGAAACTAGTTTTTTTATTTGGAATAACATTTTTCAAAGTAAACACAAGTAAAGAAATCATCTTTTAAAATATCTCAAATATTCTTCTCATAACTTCGTTCATAGTTATCCACCATCTCTGTTACCAGTAACACTTTATTTAAAGGATAAATCCTGTTAAACATGAGTGACAAATACAGTTGATTAAGCTAGTGATGTTATAAAACACTCCATCTTTCCTTATAGCTCGTTTATTTTATCAGTATTCAATAAAATACTTTCAACGTGGTTCATATCAACTTCATAATTATGGAAATGAAAATTTAACTTGGTGTATTGGTTTAGAACTATGTTAAATATCCTATACTGGATAAACATCTGAAGATATTTTAGGAATTATGTCCAATAACATTATTAATGGATAAATTAATTTCAACATTTACAACCATGTGATTTAAGTTACGTTAATCAAATCAAACTATTATAACAATCATTAATTTGTACGTAACCTTTTTTGCTCTGTTTATATATTTAACTTTATCTTCGTCGGAAATAATTATTTAAAATATAAAATCTTGGTTTAAAACATATGTACAGATGTTCCAAGAGATAATTTTATATTATAATAATAAACTTACAAAGCACACCGACCATCATTACCAAGATTATATACAACATATTTTCTATTACAAACATTGAAGGTCGTTTTAAATTTGTCCATAGAAAGGAATTAGGATGGATTCTTGAGAGAGTACTAATTTTAAAAGCAAAATTATTCTTTTCAATTGTGTCATCACTTGAGGATAATTCCATTGTGCTGAACAAAATGTTTTCTTAAAATCACCAAGTTTAATAAATTTACATTTAACCTAAATTTAGTTGTACTTTAAACCTCCGACCACACATTGAGCGAAGAATGAAGAGAGCTAATAAAGTAAAATAATGACTTATGAAGGTTTCCAAACAACCATGTAGGTGTCGCCTTTTTATTCTTCCCTACATATGTAAACTTATACTGTTATCGTTTGTTCTAATTTTAGGTGTAAAATTTAGAGCTTACAAAACATACAAATTAATGGCTTACAATATATTTTTTAGATTTGTTATTAATTTCGCGCAAAGCTACACGAGAACAATCTGCGTTAGCCGTTTCGCATTTTGAAAAGTAAGACTAGAAGAAAGGAAGCCGGTTATCACAACCCATTGCCAATTTTTGGCCTACTCTTTTACTAAAAAATAGTGGGATTCACCGTCACACTGTAACTCCCCCACGGCTGAAAGGGAAAACATATTTGGTACGATGGGTAATACGCCACGAGTTGAACCCCTTAACCCACCTGGCCATACTGGCCGTATTTTTTGTGACGATTCTTATCTAAAACCAAAAAAAATGTGTTCTTAAAATCATTGAACTAATTATTGTGGAAAACGAATTCAGTAGGATTTCTATAACACTCAATTTTCAACCTTTTATAGAACAAATATGATTTCAATAATAATGAGTTATTAAATTATGCAAACACGATTTGAACAAAATTTTGCTTTTAAACTTTGTAGATATGGTATCAATAACAAATAGTTTTCAAATTTTGAAACCATATTGTCAGTAATACTCATATTTAAACTTCGCATACTTGGTTTTACTCACACTCAGGTTTCAAACTGTACAGAGTAAGTACAGTACAAATAATAACCAGTTTTTTAACTTTGCAGGCATGCCAGGCTTCTATTGTAAAATTGGGATTTAAGTACGTAGAGCAAACTCAGTGTAACAAAGAATGACGTTACTTTATGGTCACTTAACACACAAAAACTAATAAAATACAAAATTGCAAAAACGAAAGAGGATTCCAAGCTTATACTTGAGGTTTAATGTTGGTTCAATATGGTGTAATGTTCCAAGATAGAATTTCGGTAGGCATTGTAATTTTAAATTGTGTTTCTTCACGCTGTAAATATTGTTCGTACTTTACCCATAAAAAAACAATTAAACTTAAGCTGTGTATTAGTGTTCTCTCGGTGTATATTTGGTATTTGTGAAATATATATATAACATATATTTATATATATATATATATGTGTTAGCGCAGGTACCTCTTCTATAGGTTTGCACAATATTCAAAAAGTCAAAAACAAATTATTTTTACCTACATGCATAATGTTACATTTATTATGATTACAACCATGTTCCATTTCTTTGCCCAACTCAATAAATGATTAAAACTATTTTTCACACCATCAAAATCCTCTTCAAATCTAGCTATAGCCAAAACTTTGACATCCTCAAGAAATTCAAATAATATTTTTATTTCATCATTATTCCTTCTTTTTCCTCATTAACATAAATCAAAAACAAGAATGATTCTAAGACTAAGCCTGTGACATTCATCCAGTTTAACTAAAAACCATTCTAATAACACGCAGACACTCTTCTGTCCAATTGGCTTACTTATTCTCCATATCTAACGAAATAAATCTTTTACAAGCATTTTATGTTTCACCTTGTAAAATGCTCTTTGAAAATCCAGATACACCAAATTTACATCCTTACCCTCATCCACCTGATCAGTAACGATTATAAAGAATGTCTGAAAATTTGCAGCACGAAATTTTCTCTCAGTGAAAATATGTATACTCTCCAATTACATTCTGAAGTTTATAATATGTTTTATTACAATCTTTCAGCCAGTCGTTTTCTCGTACATCTTTTTGATGTCCTGTTTCACCAACGTTCCTGGTATTCAATAATATTATAAAAGTCTCGTGCTACCAGTCAATTCGTAATTCTAATATTTGTGATGATTTTTTTTAAATTTTATTTCTCACATGCTGTGTAAGCCTACCTGGTGTGTTACTTGCAACTGTACTTATCTTTTTAGAAATAAAATATATAAACACGATTTAAACAATGTAAGGCGTGTTGAGTTTAAGTTGGCAAGGTAAGTTCGTCTGGTTGCTCATTCTAAACACAGCAGTTCTAGAATAGAAATGGTTGTGCTTGAACTGTAGAGGTTTTAAAGACAACAAAGTACTATTAATATGCGATATAACTTTTTGTTTTAACACTTTGTATTGCACTTAGAAAAAACCCCACAGACACAAGTGCAATAAACAAGATTTTTTAAAAAAAATTTCTTCGTTTCAAACACACGTATTTAATTATCACAGTCTTTTTAAACACCTAAAGTATCATCATCAGTTGTTAACTTGTTTAATATTTATATGGAAAAAGTTCATAATCCACAGTGAATTATAATGTATTTTATTTTTAATTATTGATAAACGAAAGCGGATATTCTGAGAGAAACATTTCTAACGACATCATTATATATCATAATCTGATGTGTCATACTAGTCTGACATCAATAACTAATACAAACGGTTCAAGTAATATTTTTATTTTATGGTACTTTTGGGAATCAGCCTGAAAATTGATAAAATTCTTTATTTGTATATTTTTATGGTGCAGTGATCACCATGAAAATTATTTTATTTACGTGCTATTTAATCTTAAATCACCTAGTGAGGTGAAGAGAGACTGAAGCCTGTAACCTAAATTCCCACCCTCAACAAAATGGTGTCATTCCATCCACGTATCACGGGGTTATCATTAATATTTATTTATTTTGAAAAATTATTTGTTATTGTACATTAGTGTGTTGCGTTTAAAAAAATTATATCCATTATAAGTAGATATGTGTATATTCCTCACAATGAGAGATAATTTTCTTTACTAAATAAAGTCTAAATTCATTCCATAAAATGAATTTAATTTTCAAACACCATGACAAAAATTCTCTAATATGATTAAAAGTCAAATTGTGTATCAATTTTGTTACAATGCAATTTTTTGTCGAGCAATAACATTTAAAAATCTAAATATTATCAGCTTTAGAGAGATCATAAGAGGACCCTGAAATGTTAGTTTAGTTTCATATGAAGCACAAAAAAGACAAACATTTTAAAAAGAGCACATGTTTGACAAAAAACTCCGTCTGTCTACGTACATCATCCTAAATACGTTACATAAATCCTTCTGAAAATTATACTATTTCAGATATATACAAAATAACTGAAAGAAATTAATGCCACTAAAGTATAGCTCTAGCAATATCTACCATAATTCCTATAAGTATCGTTAAACATAAGAAAGTAACTGAAAACTGTTATACAAAAGAGAATTATTGGAAGGATGCTGGGGTGATATTTATAGGTACAACGAATACTTTAATACTGCATAACAATCACTACTTCTATTTCATCAGTTCTTCAGCTATCATTAGTTCAAGTATCTCTGGTTTAACTGAACATCCAGGTTAGGTGAGAAGAGTGTTGATAAATAAATATATACAACATGTAACAACTAAATAGAAAACTTAAATAATAGTCACTCTGGACTATCATGAGTTCATCTTAGTTTGGGATTTTGAAACATCTCTAGCATAAACACTGTAATGTAGCCACATTTATTGAAATAAATAAATATTGTAAATATTTCTTTGTTAGTTATACGTGTAGTGTCACCCACATGAAACTTCTGTCAGCTCTAGTTTTGGAATCACTGATGTAATCTGTCTAATGTTTATATATTTATTTTATAAAAAGCATCAGCCACCTGATTAAACTTGCTTAATGCACATATAGTATAGAAACAGAATAAACAGAAATCTTAGAAACTAACTAAACAAATGAGTCTTCTATGTTGTCTGGAAATGAATATTTTCTTGATTGTTGATGATGTGTAAATTAATTTCGAGTTTGTATCGGTACAGTTCACTTAACAGGTGAATAGGTTCTTCTTTTCTGTTTGCACATCAGATTTTCTCCACTAAAAGTATCTAATATTTAAGTAGAAATACCAATATCTTGATAATTTGCTAAGTTTAAATAGTTTTTAACTTTTTCTAGTCAGTGTTTGTAGTTTTCCAATTAATAAACTTTATTAATAATTCTAACTTTCAAGGCTTGTGGAATACACCTTGTAGCAAATCCACAGTATACATGTTGCATTAGTTACCACTAATAAGTTTGAGAGGAAATTTTCTTGAAATTTCAGCTAATTCACAATATTGCTATTTACCTACATATATACGTTGTTGATTCTTACACTCGAGAATCTTCTACAAACTCAGCGAACAGAAGAAAATGAACAAAACCTATTTAACAATGAAGGAATAGAAGAGGCAATATTTGAAGGATTAGTTTTGTATTAAAAAATAAACTCAGTATCTTTCCTATCAATTTAACTGTGTCCAACTAATTACTTTTAGTTATTTAATATTGGTGTTTTTTAAATCTAAGAACTATACATATAAAATAAACAAATAACATATTTTAATTGATTAAATATATTACATATTCTTAAATTTCAAAATTCGTTGATATAAACTGTCTTAACATAATTATAGCTTTAAAAAGAACTATTAAAATTTCATTGTTTGCATATCTATTTTATTACTTTTCTATCATACATAGACAACTCTTCCCTGTAGTGTTTCATAATTGCTTTTTAGAATCAGTTTAAATATTAGATTTAGTGTCAACATTCTTTTATCAATCGGTAGATGGACAATATATATATATATATGTGTGTGTGTTTTTCTGAGATATAAAATATACACATCGAAAACATTAATGCACAATATAAATAATATTGTTTTCAATTGATAGAATATAAACAATATTAGAGCGTAAAGAGAAACTATTACAATATTAAAATGCTTATCGAAGCTCCAGCCTAGAACATTCCACTTCGTACCCGGATATGATAACAAATTTTACCACATGTAAGTGTAAATTTAGAATCACATTTCATTTTTTATAATTTTGTTTCTTTACCAGTTTATGTGCCTTAAATCAGAGTAAACTACGTCATGATCTATTTGAATCCTAGACCTACAACAGATGTTGAAATCATGTTTTTAGTATCAAAAGCCTATCGTGTTTGCAAAGTTTAAAAACTGGATATTATTTAAATTATGTTGATATTGCGAGTGCATATTTTACAACCTAAGTGTTATTAAAACAATGTTTCATCTACAACAATTGAAACAATGTTATTAAAAACATATCTGATCTATGAACAGTTTAAAAATGAGTATTATTGAAACTTGCTTTGTGAATCGTTCGTGATTTGAAATACTATAGAAAGATATTTTGACTGACAAGCACATTACGGTTTCTTAGTTAATAATTCGGAATAAAATAATATTAATAATAATAACATTGTTGGCTAAAACGAGTGATTTAAAATTACAGTTAATATTTATATAATGTGTGATCGATTATACCCGAAATTACAGCATTAAATTGTTTGTCTGATTGCGTCAATTATTCTTCGAATACAGCACAATTTATCGATCTAAAACATAACTCAAATAAGGTGTAGCTTCAATACCTTCCACAAAAATGATTCAGTGAAGAAAACTCAGGTGAAGAACATGGAAAGGAACGTAAAATTTTTGCAGTATATTTAATATCCATCAAAAGTCAAACATTAGTGTTAAAATTATTTATTGGAAACTACATTACGATCATCGGTTATCAAAAGCTTTGAAATAATAATAATAAAACAGTAAAAAATTATTATGCAAGAAAGAATAGAAACCAAATAATATTAATAACAGTACAAAATAAATTGTTATGTTAAAATATTAAAAACTAATTCACTTTACTTAATGTTGTTAAAAGAACACCAACAAAAATTAAAACAGCTCCAAAATGCTATACCAGGTGACGATGGTATTTAATATGAAAATATCAAAGAAAAAAGCTGTAATTATATTTAGACTTTGAGCAACAGACACTGGTCCAGCATTTTCTACTTGTAAGGCTATTGTGGTGAGGAGTTGATTCAGCACCGTAAAGATGCCAAAACTCACAACAAGAACACTGTTTCTGCCCAAAGATGATATTTGAATTTCTTCGAACAAGAACAGTGAAAAAGTACCCACAACAAAGCTGAAGGAAGACATCATGGCGACCACAACTTGAGGTGTTGTTTTTTGAAGTTTACGGGTCATTGTATAGCAAGAAGCTTTCAATAGACACGCAGAAAATCCAACCGTAATTCCTTTCCATCGATTATCTACGTCATGAATATCTTGAAACGTTCCAACGATAAACGTTGGTCTGATAATTAAAATAATGCCCGTCATCGTCAGGGTTAAGAGGAATACATTGTAAGCCCTACAAGGTTCTCTCATAAACCAAGTAAGCAAGCAAACTAATGAACGCTGGAGAAGAGGAATAGATTGTCGAAGCATCCGCAAGAGGGAGCCAATGAAATCAGTATATCATTAGGGCTTTTACTATTCCACCACATATAGCTCTAAAAAACAAAATAATTCTTTCTCCTTCTTCTCCGAAGTAATTAACTTTTGAATAAATAATAAAAACATTATAAATTCCATACTGGATAAAAGCTTGAGTTACCAAAAACTGGGCCGGACTAATTTCTGACACCAGCTTCAAATTCAGGATCGCCAGAGAATACAAGAATTTTGATGTCATTCCCAAAATAATTCCAATTCCAGGAACAGCCTTGAACTCCTTAAAACGGAATGACCGTTCAAATGTTTTCATGTCCATAATTGTTGTCGACAAAGATGCAGCGAATAAAAGTTAATGTAGTAATTTTAGTCTTGATTATCTCTTCATATATCTTATTATTAATTTTAAAACTTTAGATATGTCAAATTTTATTTTAAAAAATCTTACTAAAATTTAAAAATAACTACTTTCCAGATTGATCCAAATTCCCTTTTATTATCGTGTGTAATATGATGTTTAGTGTGATAATATAAGCATATCTTGTTTTAAATTTCTCTACAAATATATGTGTTTTAAACAATTTTTATCAATATTTTCTAACCAACATAAAGATAAATATAAATAGAAAAAAATAAAAAACGTAACGTACAATTTAAGAAAGGTACTTATTAGAACAGTCTTTTCAGAGAAACGTAATGGAATAAGTTTAACACAAGATATTTTGAAATTCATAAAAAATAAAACCTTTTTGTTGACAGTTTACAGAGGTTTGTCTACTTTAGGATATTTAACTTACTTCTAAACCCATATAACAAGTTAAGAATGAAACATGATCTATATAATTATCAATTGTGATAACATTGGTTTTACGACCTACTTTAAGATAATTGTAACTGGTATTCTAGGTAATATTGTGAAAACAAACTAAATTTAAAGAAAGATGGAGTGTCTCATTATGTAAGTAACTTGAAATTTTTTTGTTTTTACAAGGTATCTCCTTTAAATTAAATATTACTGGTTTCAGAGATGAGGAATAACTCTCTAATTGAATTAAATTATGAAGAAAATATTTTAAATATTATGAGAGAAATTTATTTATTTTGGAAATTTACATTCAGTATAAGAACTAATTTCATGAAACACTAATAAAGGTTTTAAAAACCACAGTAGTTTTTTAGACACTACATGATCTACTAGGCTTAATAAATTTCACCTGTAACGTGAAATATGAACAAAAACTGTCCATTTTCCTTTTAAGGTTCCAGTATTAACGAACTTAATAACATGATAGCTCTGAAGAAATAAGTTACCAGATTTTTGATGATTAATTTTATGTTGGAACTTGTCACGTAAATCACAGTGAAATATAATTATTTCTTTCTTTTTTACATTAAAAACGGACAATAAAAATAAGTAATGTTATAGGAGGTTATGTGGCCATTACATATAGAAAGCTGTAAAAGTATTATCCATAATGTGAAAGAAACTATGTTAATAGTGATTTGTTTTCATTTAAACACAAACATTCATATCTTCTCCTTCTCTAATGCCTAACCACGAGAGTATGTTAAAAACTGGAATAAGAAAATTCTCGATTAATGACTGCAGATCACAAAAGATCGTAATGAAAGAAAACAACTGACCTACTTCCTACCGTCTGTGTCTTTAAAGGAATTCCATGATGAGGGGTCAGATAGGTTGTAGTGAAATTGTTTTTTTCACTGTCTTTCTTAACTAAGAAATGAAAAAATGAAGTCATATGACACAAGGAGAGTTAAACGTGAGAATAAAAGTAAAAATATATCAACTAACCTGGTTCAGAGCTGTGGGTCGCACACTTTGGTAGCTTTAAACATTAGTCGAATGTAAGTGTTGAAGTGTGTTTTACCAAACTCGTGCTGTTCAAATGAAGGTTATCATTATTCGTGTATAACTTTGAAACAACAGTTGAAAACTGCGCAATTCACTGCCATGTTATAGTGTTGAACGGGACTGTTAATCTAAATAAATTATAACTCTACCTGAAGCAGCAAAAACAGTTGTGTTGTTGGTCAGAAAATGCCAGCAAGAAATACAACTGTGTGATGTCTACATTAGTGAGTTACAATTTAATGGAAAATTGAAATGTATTCATTATTTTGGTTTGTCATAAATTGATAATTCAGTACCTAAATTGAGTAAAATAAAAAAATGATGGAATACGTTTTTCTAATAGAACACAGCGTGCTATAAAATACGCAGAAAATAATGATCCTATTGTATTTTGTCTTTAGGGCAACCTCTTGATGTGGATTCTTGTACATAGTGAGGGGACATCCCATAAAAAGTTCTGCTTCCTTTAGTTTACCCCTCTGGATGTGCTTGGCGACCCCTGAAAAGGGAGGATTTTTTATTTTTTTTTTGAATTAAGCACAAAGCTACACAATGGGCTATCTGTGCTGAAAAGGGAGGACAGTATCCTGGTAATTGTAGGGTCCAACCCTGTGACACCGCTTTGGCCTGGATTCCTGTAGATGGCCAGCCTTTAGGTGCTTCTCCCACGTTCACTCCTCTGGTCTACTTGAACTAGAGTCAACCAAGTACCAGGGTTGGATGTTCTCAACCGGTGTTATGGACATTGTATCTGATGCTGGTGTTTGGGTATAGGGCTCACGAAACCTTGGCTTTGCTTTAACATCTTTGTTTGGCATTGTGATGATTTTCCTCGTTGGTAGGTAGGGTCAGTGGGCTTCGAAACATTCTTTTTTATAATTGATTTCCCAAATAAAAGCTTAAATAAAATAGTGATAAAATAGACCATTTGTAACCGACTATAGTTTGAAGATTCCAAGCAGGAAACTTTAACTTCTTCAACGTCTGTACCTCATTTCCTGGTGTTACATCCTTTATCAGACAAATCTTTAGGACAAATTTCTTTTCTTTAATTCAAAGAGGACTAGAAAGACTTGCTGGTTCTCCTACGTCGGTCAGAAAGCTTCGTTCTGGTGACAACTTGGCGGAAACACCCTAAAACAGTAAACTCCTTTTACATTCCACTGCTAGAATAAGACTGCAGACGGATCTCTGTGTGCCTCCAAAAGAACTTAAAAACATGTGAAAAGTCTTCTGACCTCCATGATTAAAAAAATTGATGAACCAACGTCAACACCCACCTCTTTCCCTACCATTAATTCTCCAGATCCACTTTTTTTTGGTTCCGAGTACGGGTATGTTCTCGGGTCCATATTCTTCTCCAGCACCGATATGACAAAGGATAATTTGTTCTCACTCTCAGTCACTCAAATTTTTTCTCTCACGACAGAAACCTACCCAAACGACCAAGGGCAGGAAATATAGTGTTGTTCTTCGATCAAAACTAGACTACAATATACTGCTTTATTTCTCTGCCAAGACCTCGACTTTGAAGACGCTTGACCCCATTCATCATCAGAGGCTTTTTGCACTCCTCAGATCAGATCTCATATATATAGTTTCATGAACCTTCTCTCCGCTTCCGTCGTTTGCAACTGTTTTTAGTGTATGCTTCGAAACTTTCTTCCTTACCACAGCATCTCTACTGGGGTTGTGTTTCCCTTCCTTATTGGGTCATACTTTTCCAGAAGAGACGATCTGCCATTTTGGTTTTCGTATTCAGGCAAATTTGGATGAATTGGGTCTGTTGTTGGATAAGATTGTTGTATCCATTTGTCAGCTCTGCTCACCATGCCTTCTAACCGTCCTCATATGTAATCTATCTTTAACTTATCTGAGAAACGTAGACACTTCCTCTTGGAAATACTGTCTGTTATTTGCTAAACATCTTTCGAACCATCCTTCCCTTCCTCTTTATACAGATGGGTCAAAATCAGGTGACTGTGTGGGCTCTACCATGGTTTTTTGTGGTTCGGTAGTTGCATGCGGAGTCCCCTATACAACTTCTGTGTTCACTGCTAAACTGTGCGCAATTTTTCTTGCCCTGGATCACCTGGAAGCTAAGCAGTACTTAAATTGAACTATTTATACTTACTCGGTTAGTTCATTACTTGTTCTGGAGTCGATTTATTTTAGTTCATACCCTGTTCTTGACGATATTCAAAACCCGACTGGCCCATTTCTCTTTAACATCTACTTCTATCCAGTTCTTCTGGATACCAGACCACCTTGGTATTTGCAGAAAATAGCTCGTCAACATCGCAGCTAAATATGTGTGCTCTGTCGCTATTAATGATGTTCTTGTTCCATACAAGAACTATGTTCCTGTGTTCAATCCTCGGCTCCGTGTCACTTAGAAGTGGAAAACGTGAAAACAATCTTTTCCAGACAGAACGCTTTATTGGACTTTGCCCGTCTTGTTTCCGTAACGATCAGAAAGAGGAAGTTGTCCTACTCGACTCCGCATTGGTCACAGTTTTTAACTCATAGCTCTTTTATCTGGGACTGATGCACCAATGTGTATTCTATGTAAACACTCAAGTCACAATAAGCCACATTTTACTGTTCTGCCGTCGTTATGACTCTCAACAACGGCGACATTTTAGACATGTTTTACCCACAGGTTTATCCCTGACGCTGGATAATACAATGTGTACTTAGATAGTTTTAATGCTCAATCAATGTCTACATATATACTTTAGGAAGAGACAATTAATTCGGCGTCATTTTGATTTTCAATAATGTGGCCATCTTAAAACGACTTTGTCTTAAATTAATGAACATTGGAGTTAAAGAGTCCCAATTTTTCATGATGAGAAATTAGATCATAAGATATATGGTGACTATATGGGTTGTCGCTTACAGATATTTTTGACAATTCCGTGTTGCGTTTGTAAAAATACACTAAATAAAAAATATTTTCAGCCTCTTTTCTCTAATATATGGTGTTTACACGTTTGTTATCTTTAAGAACTCTCATGAAGCTTTGTAACTTCTTTAACATATATAATATGTTATTATTAGTTGTATTATCTTTTATGATGTATCAATTCAGAATTTTATTAACAGAATTTTGATAACTTACTGTTGTGGTGAAGTTTTACAGTATAATAACTTTGTTTGTTTGATTGATTTTGAATTTCGCACAAAACTACTCGAAGGCTATCTGTGCTAGCTGTCCCTAATTTAGAAGTGTAAGACGAGAGGGAAGGCAGCTAGTCATCACCACCCACCACCAACTCTTGGGTGAATCTTTTACCAACAAATAGCTGGTCACATTATACACCCCCACGGCTGGAAGGGCGAGCAAGTTTGCGCGACGTGCTAATTAATCATTAGCTAAGTTTACATATTTTATTGTTACTTTGTTTCAAATTATAGATAATGATGACAATCTTGTATATGTATAAGGTACTCGACTCGTAATCCGAGGGTTGCGGGTTCGAATTTTCGTCGCACCAAACATACTTGCCAACTCAGCCGTGTGAAGATTATTATGTGACGGTCAATTCCTTTATTCGTTAGGTTGCTGTAGATGGTGATGACTAGCTTCTCTCCCTATAGTCTTACACTGCTAAATTAGGAACGGCTAGCGAGTAACTTTGCGCTAAATCCAAAATATTAAAACAGTACTTATTTGTCATTTTCCGTTGTTTAATCTCAAAACATATAAAATTATTACTTTTCTCTGTACTCCACTTAACAAGCTTTTGCATTAAACAACCATTGAATAATCATTAATGTATACGTAACTTTTATAGTTCTATTTCTATATTAAACTTTATTTTGGTCTGAAATTATTAATTAAAATATAAAATCTTGTTTTAAACAGTTACCAAGTGATATGTTTATACAATAAAAAAACTTATAAAACGGAACAATCGCAAATATAAAATGTTACATTATATAATAATCAAGTTTAAACTGTTTAGATATCAGAAATGTTTTCAACAACATTGCTTTCATTTTTCAGATCAAGTATGGTTTTAATAACACTCAGTTTTCAAACTATGCACTAGGAGCGTAAATAGGATTTCAATAATACCCAGTTTTGAAACTTTGCAAAAACGAAAGGTTTTTAATACTTAAAACATGGTTTCAATACCTGTTGTGTACCTAGTGCAAAAGGATCATGATGTAGCTTTATGTTCATTTAAAACACAAAAACTAGTAAAGAAACAAAATTGCAAAAATGAAATATCATTCTACGTTTACAATGAATTACTGTGTAATGGTTTTCACATCTGGGTATCAAGTTGAATGTTCCAAGCTGAAACTTCGTTAAGCATTTTAATATCGTAACAGTTTCTTTTCACGCTCTAAATGTTGTTTAGATTTTATCATTAAAAAACAATAATGTTTATGTTGCGTATAGAGTTTTCGATATGTTTTGTATTTAAGAAAAACATAAAGTACATATAGTTCACCTACTGGTAGGTAAAAGTATATTTATATTACATCTGACATTTAAACTGATTCTGAAAACTAATTTTAAAAACACCACAGTGAAGAGTCGTCTATGCAGTGGAAGGGTAAAGGAATTGAAAACGCGTCAAAGCGCCATCTGTCTTTATTTCAGCGACTAATGGTGAAGTTGACAGTTAGCATATGAAGATCACAGGTCACATGAAAAGTGAATTAATGAATGATCAATATATATATTGTGAACAGCAAGGTTTCTAAAATATTAAATATCGATCTAATATGAAATTTAAATCGTTAAAAGGAACTCCACTTTCATAATTTTTGTTTGTTTGTTTTTGAATTTCGCACAAAGCAACTAGATTGCCATCTGTGCTTGCTGTCCCTAATTTAGCAGTGTAAGACTGGAGGGAAGGCAGCTAATCATCACCATCCACCGCCAACTCTTGGGCTACTCTTTTACCAACGAAAAGTGGGATTGACCGTCACATTATAACGCCCCCATGGCTGGGAAGGCGAGCATGTTTGGCGCGATATGGGCACGAACTTACGATCTTCAGAGTACCAAGTACACGCCTTAACACGCTAGGCCATGCCAGACCCTTAATTTCATATAAAATAAAAATATTATAATATTTAGGAACAATAAAGGATCTATTGGTAAAATTCGACTGTCCCATCTTTTAATCCAACGTATTATAATTTTTTTAAAACACATCTTAAATCGAGTGTTTCTCTTAGTAACATAACACAGTAGTGAAGATGCAGACGGTTAACAAAACCTTCAGCATTTTATTCAACGTTTTGGAATAACTTGTTCTATCATCAGGAATATCTGAAAATTGTGTTAGAAAGGCGATCATAACTACAATTATTAGGTAACATAATAATTAGTTCATTTATACATCACAAAAACTATTAGTGGATCTATAATATACATATATATTACTCAGCAGCTGACTTACATATCAACTTTGGTCTCAAGAGCTGATTGGGCGATTTTTACTAATGACGAGTCTTTATTTAATATAAAGTTCAAGCTCTGAAGATACTGTGCCTATGTTAAAGAAATAATTAAATAAAATATTATTACCTGTAATTTCAGAAAGTGTACGACTGAATGAATGTCTTGGTTTAAGACATTACATTGTATTTAAATGGAGATTTCTTTTGTCAATATACGTAACACTACATGTATATTTATTTATAATTGAGCTATCTAACGAAAATTACAAGCAATTTTCTAAACAACAAATTTCAACCATAAGCCAACGCATATACCATCATCACCAAATTTCTACTTTTACCTCCCATTATTTTACGAGCTCTCAAACGCTACTAATTAGAAAACAATTATACACCCTTACCCTTATTTACATATCCAAACATGTTGACTATCCGATGATATTCTTAAATGACTTTAAAAAGTTTTTTTTTACTTTATTAGATATTCAAAAGCTTTTCACACAAATAACAACTAATATAATAGGCTTATAAATATTCACACAACTTCTATTTTCTCTCTTGATAATACAAGCGACATTACATAATTTCCAATCTGGTGGTGCTTCTCCACTTTTAAACGGCTTACCAAAAACGGAGGCAAATATCCAATCCTTGCTGTTATTTAAAACACCAGGAGAAATATCATCTGGCCGATTAGTCTTATCATTCTTTAAACTTCCCAAATTTATTTAACAGATTCAGAGTATATGCAGTTATCTTGTTCATACTTGTTTTAATCTATCAATTCTTAAAGATGAGTAATACTCATTAAGCCTTGATTAAATAAAACTAATGAAGAGAAAGCATTTTATAATCATCAAATACGAGCCTTTCTTCATCACTCCAACACAGACACAACAAACAATGTAGGAAATGTAGGCCTAAGACTGGCGTCAGACAGACACAACCAACTGTGTAGGAAATGTAGGCCTAAGAGTGGCGTTACACAGACACAACTAACAGTGTATGAAATATAGGCCTCAGACTGGCGTTACACAAACACAACAAACAGTGTAGGAAATGTAGGCGTAAGGTTGGCGTCAGACAGAATTAACAAACAGTGCAAGAAATGTCGGCCTAAGACAGGCATTAGATAGACACAACAAACAATGTAGGTAATGTAGGCCTAAGACTGGCGTTAGACAGACACAACAAACAGTGTAAGAAATGTAGGCCTAAGACTGGCGTTAGACAGACACAACAAACTGTGTAGGAAACATAGGAAAACTATCTACTATGAGAAAATTGACGAGTTACCAAAAACATAATGATCACTGCAAGCAGAAGTTTAGGAAAGTTTAGATCAGTACGAAATAAATGAATAATAAAATAAGGCCAGATTTGAGTCTATCCAGGTCAACACAAACTGGGACAATGAAACACAGTAGATAACAACAGTGTGTGTGTATACATATACATGGAGAGTATTCTGGCATTATGTAAGCATTAATGTTCAGTAATGTGTGAGAGAGTTTTGATATAAGACCACGCAATATTTTACGCTACTTAGCGGGTAGACCAATTTGATTTGAATGAAAACATTGTGACTTTTAATATTTAAGGCTGCTCTTAAAATAAAATAAAAAATAACAAAAAAGTAAGTACAATAACAAAGATATTTTTGAAAGGTAGATTGCTTTCAAACACACATATTTAATGACTGCCATTTGGCTAGACACGTAGTGAATGGTCATCAGTTCTTAATTTCTTTGACGTCATAAAAAAGACTGAGTTTAATAAGTTTCTGAGCATTTCCAATATTTATTTCCTAATATAATTTATATAAAATCGATAGACCAAGGTGAATTTTACGTTATTTTAATTTTAATTATTATGAAATGAAAGCATATATTCTAAAGAAAGGCCTTTCAAACAGCATGTTTCTATATCACAATCTTTCGTTTTGTTTAAGTCAACGAATTCAGATATGAAACATCAAACTCAAATGTAATTTAAAATACGAGTTTTCACCTAAAATTATAATCTTATCCATACGTAGTTTGGTTACATGAGAGTAAAAATTTATACCAAATGACAGAGAAATTTATTAAACAAACCTACATCTACTACATTTAAACAAAAGAGAATTATTGAAAGGATGCTGAGGTGATATTTATAGGTATAATGAACATTTTAATACCGCATAATCATCACTACTTCTATTACATCTGTACTTCAGTTAATATTAGTTCAAGTACCTCTGGTTTAGTTGATCATCTGGGGTTGGTGAGAAGAGTGTTGATAAATAAATACATACAATATGTAACAATTGAATAGAAACTTTAAATAATAGCCACTCTGGACCATCTTGCATTCATCATAATTTGAAATTTTGAAAAATTTCTACCATAAACGTTGTTATGTAGCCACATTTATTGAAATAAATAAATATTGAAAATATTTCTTTGTTTGTTCTGCCCCCAGTGGCTCAGCGGTATATCTGCGGACTTACACGCTAAAATCCGGGTTTCAATACCCGTGGTGGGCAGAGCACAGATAGATCATTGTGTGGCTTTGTGCTTAATTCAAAACAACAACAACAATTGTTTGTTCTGCATGTTGTGTTACGTATATTAAATTTCTGTCGACCCTAGTTTTGGAACCATTGATTTAATCAGTGTAATATATATCTATATAAATACTGTTTGTTTGGTTTTGAACTTCGCTCAAAGCTACTCGAGAGTTATCTGCGCTAGCCATCTCTTATTCAGCAGTGTAAGATAAGAGGGAAGGCAGCTAGTCATCACTACCCACTGCCAACTATGTGTTTGTTTATAGCAAAGCCACATCGGACTATTTGTTTAGCCAACCAAAAGGAATGAAATCCCTGATTTTAGCATTGTAAATCCGGAGACATACCGCTGTACTAGCGGGGGGTGCACTGCCAACTCTTGGGCTACTCTTTTATCAACGAATAGTGGGATTGATAGTTACATTATAAAGACCCCACAATAGAAAGGGCGAGCATTTTTAGCACAACGGGCATGGGAACTCGCAACCCACACATTAGGAGCCGCACGCCTCAACACGCCTATACATCTTCTAAAAAGCAATTAATTGAAGTTTCTTAACATATATAAATTTTACTTTAATAGGGTTGATAAACATGATATTTATATCTGTATTAAAAATAGTAAATAAATCTCAAATTACGATATTTTTATATAGGTACAGTAAAAAACTTTGATAAATAATGAATCAAATAAATTTTGTTTTCAGTCAAGCAGAACGTTATAAAATGGGTTATTCGTGCTCTGCCAACCTCATGTATTGAAGACTAGTTTCTGACGTATACGACTTCAGAAACGTCTCTGTGCCAGTATCAACAAATATTCCACAAAACATATAACTGTCTTTGCAGAGTTAAATAGTACTAGGATGCTTTATATCAAAATGTGATGTTGTGTAGTCAACTGGTTAAATATCAGCATCCCTCTAGCTCAACATGGTGGAATTACCTCAGCACCACTTTCAATCTTTGATAGATTCACAGAAGCTGGATAAATAAACACTAAGGTGAGACAAGGCTTTCTCTTTGTATAAATTGTATCAAAAATAAGTTATGCAGCTTTCCTTTTTAGTTTATACTTCGTCGCTTGACAATATGAACATGTCTGCAACATAAATTATGTTACTCTTACTTTAAAGAGTCAAGCTAGGGAGTATAGTAGGTTACTTAAACCACACTTAAATAGGAATACTAACAGATTGTGATATAAAAGATACCATGTTAGGTATATCAGTTGCAGTTTCAAAATATTTCGAAAGTAAATGGATGGAATAGCTGAAAGCAACATATTTATATCGTTACATATTAAAACGACTAAAGTTTATAACATCAAGCGTTGTGAAAAATTTTAAAGAAATAAATATTTATCAATTCTCCAGTCAGTTTTAAGTCACTAATGTATGCACCACACAATTATCTTTCTTTGTGGCACGTGTTCGACCTACAGCACAACTATTTCGTGCTATTTCAATTATTATTTTAAGTGAATTAGATTAATTGTCCCGGAGAGAAAACAAACAAACAAAACACATGACATTATTTTACACAGTTTGTAACTGCTGTTTCCAAGTTACACACATAAAATAATAATATTCACGTCAGCAGCACGAGAGTATGGCAGAGCACAGTGTTATGTGTTATCACAAAGCGTTATGTATATACGTTGTTATTCATGTAGAAATTTCTAGAACTAGGTAGATCGATCATTTGTATTGGCCTAGTGTCTGTACGAGACGAATCGAGATTACTCTGGAATTCTGGGAAGTTACGCGATTGTTCGAGAACACAGTAGGCCTACTAGTATATGAACAGACGGCGATGCGAGGAGAGTCTGTCATTAGTTTTTATTCGACTCAAGAGGTTCTCTTCGTTTGAGAAATTTTCAACGTTTGCTGTGTGTTTATTCAACTTGGATTTGTGACTGGAGTTAGATCTACAAAAGCTGTGATTTTATTTCCTCAATCTTTACGATTCATTCAAATTACTGGTTATACTAAAGGTCAACACATACAGAACTGTTTAGAGGAGACCGGAAAAGTTGGAAAACGACAAATCTGAGACATTCATTAAAAACATCGTAAAAAGAACTTCGTCAAATTTATTTGACTTTGAATTGTTTCTGGACTTCTCCATCAAAAGTTCGGAATTTCTTCGTGGGACCAAATTCAACCCTAGACTTGAATTTTGGATTTCTGATCTGGACTTTTTGACTTTCATTCTGGATTATATTATTAGACACAGGCCAGTACCATTTCGTATTGTAATTAACTTTGAAGGTTGAAACTGAATATCTCTAATTGTTATTATTTCATTTATTTTATATCTGTCACATATATAATAGTTTATTGTAATAAATTATATAAGCTGTTATCTGTGTCTTTCTGTTACGTTCAGTTCACATAAAGAAAAACGTAACGCACAGTTTCTACTGACTTTCGACATACGTTTACCGTTACCGTACAGGGTGACACTCAGCTCAGAATTAGATTAGGTATTATGTTTATTAATTTTGCTTTTTCTTAACACAGAATAGTGTTGGTTATGTGGATTATAGTAAAGTTAGAGAAAAAATGACTACAGTTTATCTTTCGAAAATCAAAAACCTGTTTTCAATATTTGTTACAACGAAAATATGTTATTATTATAAGTATAGTAAAGTAAGTATATTTAAGTACAATAAGTATATTGTGATATACAGTTATCAATCCAGAATTTTATCAAAAAACTTTTATAATGTATTGTGGTGTTTTGGGTTGAGAGTAAGGGATGATGCAAACGTTTCCGTTTACAGAACAAAAATTAATCATTAGTTAAGTTCACACATTTTATCTTTAGTTTGTTTCAAATTATGGACAATGATTTTTCAACCCTTCATATGTATTGGCCAGTTAGTTACGGATGGTATTTCTTGTATTTCATTGTCTGTTATTTAATTTCAAAGCATCTAAAATTATTACTTTTTACTGTAATTCATTTAACAAGAATCTGTAATATTTGGTTTCTTATTCTGATAACACAGAACTTTGATAATATTAAATCCGTTAATACTGGGACACTTAAATCAGAATAGACAGTTTGGGTTCTTGTTTCTCGTTATGATAGTAACTTATTATGCCAGGTAGATCACGTTGTGTAGAAGAAATTAACGTACTTTTAAAAACCTTTTTATGAAGTTAACTTAATATCCTGAATGACATTTTTCAAATTAAATAAATTATGTTTTTAAAATATTTCTAATATTCTCCTCAGTTAGTTCAATTTTCCCTCACACCTATAAAAATAAATTTTATAAGCTTTTGTGTAGCTTCTTGTTAAACAGATAGACCAAATATAGAGAATGTATACTCTTATCTACCTGAGGAGTGACGTTTGTAAAGAATGTCTGAAGGTTTGAAACGCGAGATTTTCTCTCCGTGAATATATATATATTCTCCAATAACATTCAAAGCTCATAACATGTTTTATTACAATCTTTCAGCCAGTCGTTTCCTTCTACATCTTTCTGATGTCTTATTTCACCCTCGTTCCTGGTATTCAATACTATTATAAAAGTCTCGTGCTACCAGTCAATTCGTAATTCTAATATTTGTAATGATTTTCTTTTATTTTATTTCTCATATCCTGTGTAAGCCAACCTGGTTTGTCACTTGCAGCTGTACTTATCTTTCTATAAATAAAATATATAAACACGATTTAAAGAATGTAAGGCGTGTTGAGCTAAAGTTAGCAAGGTAAGTCCATCTGGTTGCTCTCCCTCGACACAGCAGTTCTAGAAAAGAAATGGTTGTGCCTGAACTGTAGAGGTTTTAAAGAGAACAAACTTCTATTTACATACGATATGACTTTTTGTTTTGCACTTAGAAAAACATAGAAACAAGTCCAATAAACAAGATATTTTTTTAATTTCTCTTCGTTTTAAACACACGTATTTAACTACCACAATCTGTCTAAACACGTAACGTTTCATCACCAGCTGTTAACCTTTTTGACGCCATAAAAATAACTGAGTTTAATATTTATATGGAAAAAGTTGATAATCGAAAGTGAATTATAATTTATTTTAATTTTAATTATTGATAATTGAAAGTGTATATTCTGAAAAAAACATTTCTTTCATCATCTTTGTATATTATCATCTAATGTGTTATACTGGTCAACAAATTCTGATATCAATAACTAATAAAAAAGGTCCATATCATATTTGTATTTTATGGAATTAGTCTGAAAATTAATTACCAAGTAAAAGGGTTCATTGAAGTATTTATTTGTATGTGCACACGGTATGGTGATAATCATAAATAATTAATTTATTTAGGTGCTAATTAAACTTAAATCACTTTGTGAGGTGAAGAGAAACTATAGCTTGTAACCTAAATTCCTGCCCAAAACAAACTGGGATCATTCCTTCCAAGTGACACCCGGATGTTATTGATATTTATGTATTTTGAAAAATTATTTACAAGTGGACATTAAAGTCATTCGTGTAAAAAAATTTTGTCTACAATAAATATATATATATCCCTCATTATGACAGATGCTAAACAAAATTAAAGAAAAGCACGATAAATTTAAATTCACTATTACATAAAATTTAAATATAATATAATATTGTATAAAACTTAAAGGTTCAAGAAAGTTGGCGAAACAGTGAATAAGAACATCCAAAAGAATGTATAAAAATTTTCGTAAAACTTAAAAATTAACAGTAAGGATTTTTTTTGCGAAAAAAAATGTTAGAATCGGGACTAAATCCTTATGGTCTGAGAAAAAAAAGGCTTATATTTGAATATTATAAAATGCTTTTTCTTCATGAATTTTATTTAATTAGAGCTTAATGAGTAATACTTACCTTTCAGAATATATAGATTAAAACAAGTATGAACAAGATAACGGCATATATTCTGAAGCTGTTAAATAAATTTGAACAGTTTAGAAAATGATAAGGTAACTTGGCGAGATAATATTTCTCTGGGTATTTTAAATAACAGCAAGTATTAAATATGTGAGCCATTTGACTTTGTTTTTGGTAAGCCGTTGAAAAGTGGAGAGGCACCACCAGATAGGAAATTAGGTCATGTTGCTTCTACCTTCGAGAGAGAAAAGAGAAGTTGTGTAAATAATTATTGGCCTATTATATTAGTTGTTAGTTGTGTGAAAGGCTTTGGAGTATCTAATAAAAGAAAACTTTTTAAAGTAATTCAACAATATTTATAATATTATCGGATAATCAACATGATTTCTCTATGGGAAAATCTTACCTTCACCTTTCTGTCACATTTTGAAAATGTGTCTGTGTATGTAAATGAGGGTAAGGGTGTATATTTGTTTTTTAATTAGTAGAGTTTGAGAGGTCGTAAAAGTATGTTAGGTAAAAAGGAGAAATTTGGTGATGATGGTGAGCTCATTGGCTTATGGGTGAAATTTGTTGTTAAGAAAAGTGCTTGTAAATATACCTGTAGTGTTACGTACATTAACAAAACAAATCCTCATTTAAATACTAGAGTTTGTGAGTGTCTAACAGAACTAATATTCCACTAACTAAACCACCCATTCATTCAGTCGTACACTTTGTGAAATTTCAGGTCATAATATTTTATTTAACTATTTCTCTAACATAGGCACAGTATCTTCAGAGCTTGAACTCTCTATGAAATAAAGTCTCGTCATTAGTACAAAATGGCCAAAATAGCTTCTCAGACCAAAATTTCTCAAAAAGTATGTTATGTAAGAGGACTGCTGAGTAACACATATATATATTATAGATCCACTAACCCTTTTTTTTCTAATAACTAAATGAACTAATTATTATGTTACCTTATAATTGTGGTAATGATCGCCTTTCTAACACAATTTTCAGATATTCGTGAAGACGGAACAAGTTATTTAAAATCGTTAAAACGATAAAAAAATTCTTTTTAACCATCTTTATCTTCATTACTGTGTTATATTTCTAAGACAAACACTCCATTTAAGATTTTTTTTTTAATTCATAATACGTTGTATTAGGATATGGGACAGTCGAGTGGTACCAATAGATCCCTTATTGTCCCTACATATTATATTTTTTTATTTTCATGAAAGTAAAGTATCTTTTAACAGAAACTATTTAAACTTTATATTATATCGATATTTAACATTTCCTACACAGAAATCTTAAGGTTTTGGATAAACTTTGCTGTTCATCATATATATTCATCAATTTACTATTCATGTGATCTCGATATTGATATGCTGTTAACTTGACAATAAATCGTTGAAATAAAGATAGATGGCGCTTTGACGCGTTTCAAATTTCTTTACCCTTCTACAATGCATAGACGACACTTCACTGTGGTGTTTTTTAAATTGGTTTCCAGAATCAGTTTAAGTGTCAGATATAATATTAATATACTTTTACCAACCAGTAGGAGAGCTATATGTATTTTATGTTTTTCGTAAACACAAAATATACACATCGAAAACTCTATACGCAACATAAACATTATTGTTTTTCAATGATATTATATGAACAATATTTAGAGTGTGAAGATAAACTGTTACGATATTAAAATGCTTAACGAAGTTTCAGCTTGGAACATTCCACTTGATACCCGGATGTGAAAACCACTACACCGCAACTAAGTGTAAACGTAGAATCATATTTCATTTTTGCAATTTTGATTCTTTACCATTTTTTGTGTTTTAAATGAGCATAAAGTCACATCATGATCTTTTTCTACTAGGCCAACAACAGGTGTTCAAACAATGTTTTAAGTATTAAAAGCCTTTCGTTTTTGCAAAGTTTCAAAACTGGGTATTATTGAAATTATGTTTACGCTGCTAGTGCTTAGTTTGCAAACTGAATGTTATTAAAACAATACTTGATCTAAAAAATTAAAGCAATGTTATTTTTAATATGTCTGATCTCTAAACAGTTTAAAATTGATTATTATACTTGGTACCTATTTTAAACCAAGTTTTTGTATTTTAATTATAGTTTCCGACCAAAATGAAGTTAAATATACAAATAGAACGAAAAAGTTTACGTACAAATAATGATTATTCTAATAGTCTGATTATATGAACATAACTTACACCACATGATATACAAAGTTCATAAATAATAAAATGCATTTATCTGTTAATAATGTCATTGCCCGTTATTCATAAAGTATCTACAGATGTTTGTCCAGTTTCGGATATTTAACATTGGTCTAAACAAATATACCAAGTTAAAATTTTAAAATCATTTGCATAATTATAAAGTTGATAAGAATCACGTTAAAAATTATTTTAAACGATATTCTTTTGAATATTAAAAATGTAAACTAGCTATAAAATAAGATGGAGTGTTTCATTGCAGAAGTAGCTTGATCAACTGTATTTGTCACTCATTTTTCGTCGGATTTATCCTTTAAATAAAGTTTTGCTGCTTCATATTTCACATATTTTAAAAGATGATTTACTTTTCTTGAAAAATGTCATTCTGGATAAAAAAGATAATTTCGTAAAATATTTTGAAAGTTTTTTAAAGTACATTAATTTCTTCTACAACACGTGATCTACCATGTTTAATAGATTATTATCATACAGGGAAACATGAACCAAAGCTCTCTCTTCCGTTTTTGAAGTCCCGATATTAAATAACTTCATCATATGAAAGTCCTGTGATATCTAAATAAGTTACAAAATGTTACGATTGTTAATTAATACAGAAGCTTGTCAAATGGAGTACAGAGAAAAGTAATAATTTTATATTGTTTGAAACTAAACAACGGACAATGAAAAATAAATACTGTTTTGTTTTTTTGGATTTAGCGCAAAGCTACTCGACGGCTATCTGCGCTAGCCGACCTTAATTCAGCAGTCCCTAATATCACCACCTACCGCTAATTCTTGAGCCACTCTTTGAACAAGGAATAGTGGAATTGACCGTCACATTATAATGTCCACACGTATCAAAAGGCAAGCATGTTTGGTGCGACGAAAATTCGAACCCGCCACTCTCAGATTACGAGGCCCGAGAAATGTTATGCGTAAATAATTTTCCAATGCATGTACAAGGTTGTCATCATTATCTATAATATAAAAGAAAGTAGCAATAAAATATATAAACTTAAGAAATTATTAATTTTTTTCATTTAAAGTGAAATGTATGTATCTTATTATACTCTAAACCTTTATCACAACAATACGTTATTCAAACTCTGTTAATAAAATTCCGAATTAATACATCAGAAAATATAATACTAGTAATAATAACACATTATCGTTGTAACAAATATCGAAAAATAGAACCACAGTAAACAGAACAAACTGTCTTAAGTCTGATATTAGATAAACTAGTATAATGAACAATATTTTTGGTTGTGTTTTCTTCCTGACTGAAAATGACGAACGAACAATTTCTCTGATATAAAACTTTTTATGATATAAAAATTAGCCCCCACTGGCTCAGTGATATGTCTGCAGGCTTACTCGCTAAAATCCGGGTTTCGATACCCGTGGTGGGCAGAGCACACGTAGCCCATTGTGTAGCTTTGTGCTTAATTCAAAACAACAACAAAAAAGGTATATATATATATATATATATATATTCATTAAATAGCTGGGTAGAAAAAAATAATGTACTTCCCTACAACATAGGTAGAAATCTTTAGTAGATTGTTAATTAATATTAATATAATAATAAATAGTATTTATAATTCTTATTAGTAATATTATTTATACACCATTGATTGCTGTCTTTAAGTTTAGGAATATTGATGAGATCATGACAAATCATATTCCAAATCAATATTTCTAAACAGATTACTTGAACTGATTTCGACACACATTTGACATTGAAGAAGTAAAATGATATTCTCTATGGTTTTTTGTAAATTATTCACGTTTATATATAAACATTATTATCACTCACTAAGTGTCTATAAAACACTTTATGATGTTCTACTGTAAACTCTGTACTGATATGTTTGTTGTTGAAATGGTAAAGAAATTACGAAGCTAATGAGAGTTTTCAAAGGTGACAAACGTGTTTTCACAAAATGAGAGTTCAGTACCTTGTTATGTAAATGTGTAAATATTTTGTAAACGACAACATGTCGTGTTGTGTTTGAATTTTCATTTCTATTATTCATTTTTCCATATTGATATTATTGTTTCGAAGTTTAAACTAATATTTTGTTATTCATTAGGGTAACATTTAGAATTTTTTTGAATTAAGTAGACCAATCATATGTTTGTAAATGAGGTGCTGGTGACTTCGTGTCTAAACGTGTAACCTCGTGCAAGAACGGACATGCGTGGATTGCTCTGGAGACCTGTAGAATTTTCGCGGTCTTTCGGGGAGTTTAGGCCTACAATATATAAACAGACGAAAATGCGAGAGACAAGAGTTGAAATTCAGACATCAGTTTTATTTCAAAAGAAGAGAGTCAGTTATTTGAGAAAGATTAAGTGTTTGCTGTGATTATTCAACTTGGATTTGTGACTGAAGTTAGATCTACGGAAGCTGTGATTTTATTTCGTCAATCTCTACGATTCATTTGAATTACTGCTTGTGCTGAGAGTTGGCGAATTTATTGAACTGTGAACTGTTTCTGAACTTCTTCATTTAAGCTTCGGAATCTCTTCGTGGGACCAAATTCACACCCTAGACTGGAATTTGAGACTTTCATTTTAGATTATTATATTAGATACAGGCCAGTACCATTTTGTATTGTGATTAATTTCGAAGTTTGAAACTAGTATTATTTTGTTTTGTAATCAATTTCGAATGTTGTAACTTAATATCTGTCACTGTTATTATATAATTTATGTTATATCTGTTATATTTATTAATAGTTTAGTGTAATAAATTATACAAGCTGTTATCTGCGTTTTTCTGTTGCGTTTAGTCTACGAAGTACATAAAATATAAAAAAATACGTAACAAAGTCCAAAAAGGCAGATCGTCTGTTGTGGAAAGGCGTGACCCACTGAGGAAGGAAAACGCAACCCCAGGTGAGATACTGTAGTAATGAATAAAGTTTCGAAGCATACACTGGAAACAGTTGGAAACGGCGGAGGCGGAGAGAAGGTTTATGAGACTCTAAATATTAGCTCTGAGATGTGGAATGCGGAAAGCCCCTGATGATGAATGGGGTCCAGCATCTTCAAAGTCGAGGTCTTGAAAGAGACATAAACCAGTGACTTGTAGTCTAGTTTTGATCAAATAAGAACATGATATATCAAAGAACGTCGATTCGCTCCCCAAGTGGTGTAAGATAAGACACGGAAGATGTTCAGAGCTCTTGTACATTTGACTCGTGACTGCTTGGTATGTGGTATAAACTTATGCTTGCAGTTAAAGTTATGGCCCAAAAACCTAATCTCAGGGACCACGGGTAGCAAAACTTCACAGATACGGAGTTCGGGATCAATGTAAATACCCCGTTGGTGGCAAAAATGTATGCAAACGGTTTTAGAGAGAAAGAAGTAAAAACCATTTACTGTCGTCCACTTCACTAAAAGTTTGAGAGCATAATGTAGCTGCTGCTCAATAAACTTCATGTTCGACGACAAGTCACGAGATGTGGATGTCATCGAAAAAGAGTCCGTTTGATATACTGTTCTAATTGGCTCCCTCTTCCGGATGCTTCTACAGTGTTCATTACTTTGCTTGCTTACTTGGTTTTGAGAGAACATTGTATGATTTATAATGTATTCGTTTTAATAATAAAGATGACGGGCATTATTTTGATTATGAGACCAACGTTTTTCATAAAAACGTTTCAAGATATTCATGACGTAGATAATTGGTGGGAAGGAATTACGGTTGGATTTTTTGCATGTCTTTTGAAAGCTTCTTGCTATACAATGGACTGTAAACTTCAAAAAACACAACCTCAAGTTCTGGCAGCCATGATGACTACCTTTAGCTTTCTTGTAGGAACTTTTCTGCTGTTCTTCTTCGAAGAAACTCAAATAACACCAAAAAAGCAGTATTCTTGTTGTCAGTTCAGGCATTTGTGTGACATTGAATCAATTCCTCACCATCATTGCCTTGCAAGTAAAAAATGCGGGACCAGTGTCTGTTGCAAAAACTAAATATAATTACAGCTTTTTTTTCGATATTTTTAAATTAAATACCATCGCCACCTGATATAACATTTTTTGCGCTGTTTTAATTTTTGTTGGTGTTCTTTTAAGAGCATTAAGGAAAGTGAATTAGTTCTTAACATTTTAACACAACAATTTAATTCGTGCTGTTATTAATATTATTTGGTTTCTATTAATTTTTGCATAGTAATTTTTTCACTGTTTTATTATTATTTCAAAGCTTTTGATAACCGATGCTCGTAATGTAGTTCACAATAAATAGTTTTAACATTAATGCTTGAAGCTAAGTATATAACTTTCGATGGATATTAAATATACTGCAAAAATTTACGATAGTTTTCATCCTCTTTGCCTGAATTTTCTTTACTGGGTCATTTTTGTGGAAGATATTGAAGCTACGCCTAATTTCAGTTATGTGTTAGATCGATGAATTGTGCTGTATTCGAAGAATAATTTACACCATCAGACAAACAATCTAATGTAGGTGTAAACTTATTTCATAAAACTATATGACGTAATTTAGGTTATAATCGATCACACATTATGTAAATATTAACTGTAATTTTAATTAGCTCGTTTTAGCCAACAATGTTATTATTATCAATATCATTTTATTCTGAAGTATAAACTAACAATCCGTACTGTCTTTATCAGTCAAAATATCTTAGTTTTACGCTCATTTAAGGCACATAAACTAGTAAAGAAACAAAATTATAAAAATGAAATATGGTTTTGTGTTTACACTTGCATATGGTTTCGTTCTTATCATATCCAGGTACGAAGTGGGATGTTTTAGGCTGGAGCTTCCATAAGCATTTTAATATTGTAACAGTTTCTCTTCTCGCTCAAATACTGTTTATATTCTATCATTGGAAAACAATAATATTTATTTTTTATGTTAGAGTTTCGATGTGTATATTTTATATCTCAGAAAAACATGTATATTGTCCATCTACCGGTTGGTAAAAGTATGTTGATAATAAATCTGATGTTAAAATTTATTATGAAGACCAATTAAAAACACTACAATGAAGAGTTTTCCATGTGCGATAGAAAAGTAAAGGAAATAGATATAAAAACGATGAAATATAATATTAGTTGTTCCATATTATTGGAGAGACATTGTTTGACAGAAAAGTAGGATAAATCTGAAAATAGAAAACAATTGTTAGTGTTTAACTCTTGTGAAATAGATAGTCAAATATTGATTTTATATACAAGAATAAACCTACAGTTACTGTCGAATTGTGATCGTTCCTACATTGATTGAACGTTAAATATCGTTCCAGATATTCTGAAAAATAATATGTTTCATAGGCTGGAAAGACAGATTGCCGTTCCTCTAATTAAAACATTGTTGTAAAATAAATATGAACACACATGGATTAGATATGTTAAATACACATCAGGTGTGTGAAAGAGATAAATTTAAAATTCTGTGTTTATACTATATGTGCGTTAAGCAAGTTTAATTAGGTGGCTGATGCTATTTACAAAATACGTGTATAAACATTCGATAGATTACATCAGTGATTCCAAAACTAGAGCTTACAGAAGTTTCTTCAAAGTGACACCACACGTATAACAAACAAAGAAGTGTTTTCAATATTTATTTATTTCAATAAATGTGGCTACATAACAGTGTTTATGCTAGAGATTTTTCAAAATCCCAAACTATGATGAACTCATGATAGTCCAGAGTGACTATTATTTAAATTTTCTATTCAGTTGTTACATGTTGTATATATTTATTTATCAACACTCTTCTCACCTAACCTGTATGTTCAGTTAAACCAGAGATACTTGAACTAATGATAACTGAAGGACTGATGTAATAAAAGTGGTGATTATTAGGCAGTATTAAAGTGTTCATTGTACCTATACATATCATCCCACCATCCAATAATTCTTTTTTGTATTACAGTTTTAAGTTACTCTAGTATATTTAACGATACTTTTTTGGATTATGGTAAATATGACTAAAGCTATACACTAGTGTCATTCATTTCTTACAGTTATTTTGTATATATCTCAAATAGTATAATTTTAGAAGGATTTATGTAACGAATTTAGGATGATGCAGACGGATATTTTTCCTGTATTAGAGGGTCTTCTTATGATCTTTAAACGTTATAATATTTAGATTTTAAAATATTATTTTTCGACAAAAAATTGCACTCTAACACAATAAAAGTTTTTTGACTTTTAATCATATTAGACGATTTTGTCATGATGTTTGAAAATTAAATTCATTTTATGGTATAAATTTGGACCTTATTTGAAAAAGAAAATTATCTCTCAATGTGAGGAATATACATACATTTATTTATTATGAATTACATCACATATAAAAAGATTTGTTTAAAACAATGTCAAGTCAAGTCTACTGTTAAATTCTGGACGGCTAGGTGCAGTGGGCAACAACCGACTCACTTAAATACCTGTTACAGAAATGGCAGTGATTACAGCCCTATGTTCTTTAAAGGAATTGAGTGGCAAAAAATACAATGATGCTGTTAGAAATGTTTCTCTCAGAATATACACTTTAATTTATCAATAATCAAAAGTAAAATAAAATATAATTCACTTTCGATTATCAACTTTTTCCATATAAATCTTAAATTCAGTCATTTTTATGGCATCAAAGAAAGTTAACAGCTGATGATGAGACGTAACGTGTTTAGACAGATTGTGGTAATTAAATACGTGTGTTTAAAATAAAGGGAAATTTTGAAAAAATATCTTGTTTATTGGACTTGTTTCTATGTTTCTTCTAAGTGCAATACAATGTGTTAAAACAAAAAGTCATATCGTATGTTAATAGAAGTTTGTTGTCTTTAAAACCTCGACAGTTAGGGCACAACCATTTCTGTTCTAGAACTGCTGTGTTGAGGGAGAGCAACCAGATGGACTTACCTTGCTAACTTTAGCTCAACACGCCTTACATTGTTTAAATCGTGTTTATATATTTTATTTATAGAAAGATAAGTACAGCTGCAAGTAACACACCAGGTTGGCTTACAAAGGATATAAGAAATAAAATTAAAGAAATGCATCAAAAATATTAGAATTACGAATTAACTGGTTGCACGAGACTTTTATAATATTATTGAATGCCAGGAACGTTGGAAAAACAGGACATCAAAAAGATGTACGAGAAAACGACTGGCTGAAAGATTGTAATAAAACATATTATAAACTTTAGAATGTTATTGGAGAGGATACATATTTTCACAGAGAGAAATTCTCGTGTTGCAAATTTTCAGACATTCTTTTCAAACCTCACTGCTCAGGTGGATGAGGTTAAGGATGTAGATTTGGTGTATCTGGATTTTCAGAGAGCATTTAACAAGGTGAAACAAGAAATGCTTGTAAAAGATTCCTTTCGTCAAATATGAGGAAAAAGTAAACTAATTGGACAGAAGAGTGTCTGCGTGTTATTAGAATGGTGTTTAGTTCAACTGGATGAATGTCACAGGTTTAGTCTTAAAATCATTCATGTTTTTCATTTACCTTACTGAGGTAAAAGAAGGAATGTTGATGAAATAAAAATATTAACTGAATTTGTTAATGATTTCAAAATTTTGGGAATTAAATAGGATATTGATGGTGTGAAAAACAGTTCAGATCATTTCTCGAAATGGGTATATAAATGGAACATTAATTATAATCACAATAAAAGTAACATTATGCATGTAAATAAAAATAATTTGTTTCTTTCTTTTTGAATTTTGTGCAAACCTATAAACGAGTTATCTGCGCTAACCATCCATAATTTTGCATTGTATGTCTAGAGAGTAGGCCATCACCACCCAAGTTTTTTAAAAAAGAGGATTGCTCGTGAGATTATAACGCAACTGAAAGAGGGAGAACGTTTGGTGTGCTAAAGATTTGAACCATCAAGCTCTCAGATTACGAGTCGATCGTCTTAACAACCCAGCCATGCCGGGCTTGTAATACTGTTAATTATAAGTATAATTTGAGAATAACGTAAACATTTTCATAAAAGACGTCACCTTGATGTAATTATTGATTTGTTCTGAAGCCATTCAAGCAATGTGCTCTTGGTGGTTATAAGACAAATATGATTTAGACCATAGAGTTCACTTATTAGGTCAAATTTGATGAAATGTTTTTAGTCTTAGGCTACTTACCATAGGAAGGACATTAAATTCTGAAACATATTCAGAGGATGGTAACTAAAATGATACATCGGATGGAAGGGTTGTCATATGAGGAGAGATTAAGATTTTAAAATTGATAAAAATAAAAACTTGAAAAGATCTGACTAATATGTTAAAAATTCAAAAAGAAATCTATAATATTGATGCATCAACATCTGTCATACTTAACATCAAAAAATATGTATGGAGGAGACATAAATATAAATATAGGCAAAGGGGAAGATGTTCTCAGCTAATAAAATTTTATTTTTTAAACAGGATTAAATGAAATGGATTGTATCGTATGTTGTTGAAAAAATAAATATCAGTGAGTTTCAAAACAATCTAGATAAATACATCGATGATGAAAACTGAATTCACATTTTTCATATTTTGAAATTTGGTTTAGAGGATGGGACAGCTAAGATGAATTAACAGGTATTTTTCCTCAATAAATTTATTTTATGATTTAGTAAAAGCCTTTATTATATGTGAATGATAAGGGCTGTGTTTTAAATATTTATATATATATATATTTCATAATACAAAATGTACACCCAGAAAACACTAATACACAGCTTCAGTGTAATTGTTTTTTAAAGGATAAAGGACGAACAATATTTAAAGCGTGAAGAAACACTTTTTAAAATTGTTACCGACCCTATGGTTTCAAACTTTGAAAATTATTTGTTTTTGATAACATTTCTATAAAGTTTAAAAACTAAATTTTCTTCAATTCATGTTCAACTTGTTGAATACGTGTTTCCATAATTTAATAACTCATTATTATTGAAATCATGTTTGTTCTAAAGAGCTTGAAAATTGAGTGTTATAGAAATCCTTCTGAATTCGTTGTCCACAATAATTGGTTCAATGATTTTAAAAACAGATTTTTTTAGTTTTAGATAAAAATCGTCATGGTTTCTCACAACCACGGTTATCGAAACTCATATTTTAATGTTGTAAGTCAGTAGATATACCGCTGTTCCACTGGTGAACAATTTAACACATATAGCAGCAATAAAGAGTCGCTTAACTTTCGTACGGGAAAATGATGCTATGAGGGAACTTCAAAACTACCGCAAATATTTTCAGAACTTAGCAATAAATAATTGGAAATATAAAGATCTTGTTTTTAATTCATTGTTAAAAAAGTTTAAGAAAATGTAACCAAATGAGCGAACACATGTTTCAAGTATAGTGTTGTTTATTTTTTATTTAAACCATTTCTAACGTAAAAAAAATTAACAGTACGAAAGTTTTTCTTCTTTTGAAATTGTTTTTTATTCACTGAAAATTTCTAAAAACAAACAAATTTAGCACAAATAAACACAAAGAAGTTTTGTCAAAAAAACGGAGCATGTCTCATTAAAACATAGAAAATTTATCTTTAAGTAAAAAACAGATCTCTGATAACCACGTTCTTCAAGGTGAAACAACAAACTCATCACGTGGATATGTATGTCAACATCATTGGAAAACTAGTAGTAGAACTCAAGCTCCTACCCACCATCATCAGTGGTATATTTTATAACTATCGAAAGTAATAGACTTAACTTCAATCATCAATGTTAAAACTATTTATTGTGAACTACATTACGAGCATCGGTTAAAGAAAGCTTTGAAATAATAATAAAACAGTGAAAACATTATAATGCCAAAAATAATAGAAATCAAATGATATTAATAACAGCACGAATTAAATTGTTATGTTAAAATAGTGAGAACAAATTCATTTTTTAAATTTACTTAAAAAAACACCAACAAAAATTAAAACAGCTCCAAAAATGCTACACCAGGTAGCGATTATATTTAAAATGAAAATATCGATCAAAAAGACTGTAATTATATTCAGAGTTTGAGCAACAGACACTGGTCCAGTATTTTCCATCCACTGCATGATTCACCGATATACTCTCGCCAGAAAGACTCTTCCTGCCTCTCTGCATAAAGTGCTTGAATCGGTAATCAAAAGTGTAAATTATGTGATGACTCAAGCACTCAATTCTCGCCTTTTCAAAGAACTATGCAAAGACATGAATGCTGACCACGAAGTCAGTGATGTCGAGAAACCCACTTGTTGAGAATTTTATATGCAAAAACGGCTCGTTTGGGTTGAGAAAATATTTTAAATAGATGAGCGTTTTTGCACATAAAATTGACCACGAAGTCTTTCTCTTCTATACAGCAGTACCTTGGTTGTCGAAAGGAAACGTTATTAATCGTGACTTTGAAATAAAAGATGAAATAAAGATATTCCTGGAGACTTAAGAAAGGAAAGATTTTGTAGCTCACTTCGAAGATGAAGCATGGAATAAAAGAATTGTGTACCTGGCCGACATTTTTGACCAGCTGAACAAGCTCAATTTGAAGTTTCAAGGAAAGGAAACACAAGTTTTCCTTTTTCAAGGTAGTCTTCAGGCCTTTATTTCCAAACTGCTGAACTGGCGTCGGAGAACCAATCTTGGAAACATCGCTATGTTTGAAAAACTTTGTCGAGTGACGGATGAGTCTCAGATCCAAATGGAACAGTTTCTCAAGGATGAGATTACCGAACATCTTCAGTCTCTAGAAAAGGAAGTCGAGCGTTACTTCCCTGAGCTCTCACAGGAATAGGAGACCCTGGTAAGGAACCCATTTTGTACTGAACTTGATGTATCCAGCATCCCAGATGATATCCAAGATAAATTTCTGGATCTAAGGAACGACTCTTCAGCTCGTGATCTCTTCAAGGTGAAATCCGTGATTCAGTTCTGGTGCGCTAAATATCAGCCATACTCCAAAGTCAGCATGATAGTTTTACGTGTCCTTGTTCCATTTTCGTTTACCTACTTCTGTGAGGCAGGATTTTCCACTGATGTCAATATAAAAACAAATAATAGGAACAGATTGGATGTTTGAGATGACGTGAGACTGGCTCTAACAAACGCTCGGCCACGAATTTCAAAGCTTGGTGCTGAAAAGCAACATCAGGCATCTCACTAACTGGGTTGGATAGCTGTTCAAACCTATGTTAATATTATTTTAAGGAATATATGTTCTTTTTGTAAATTCAGGTTGGACCAATGTGATTTAATTTGCTAATAAATAATTACAGAATTTTTAAATATATTTTAGATGTTTCTTTCCTTCTCCTGCACAGAAAATAAAAGAAAAATTAAGCTGCTGATAGTAAGCCCGAAGTAGTAGTCATATGGATTTCAAACTTTTAGGTAAGGGGTCGCGAGTGCCAAAAGGTTGGGAACCCCTGGTTATAATAACAAATTAAACACGTAGCAATATGTTACACAATCATCGGAGAACAAGAAGTCGAACTCAAGGTCCCACACATCGTCATCAGTGATAGTAACACACTCAAATCAAGAGATAAATATTTTGTAAATCTCTTTCTCGTGAAAAACATTAAGAACGTTGGTGATCAAAAACTTTGAAACAGTCAAACGATGAAGAAATAAAATACGTCAAAATGTTCGGAACTAATTCACTTTTCTAAATGTTGTTAAAAGAACACCAACAAAAATTAAAACAGCGCCAAAAATGCAACACCAGGTAGCGATAGTATTTAAGATCAAAATATCGAACAAAAAGCTGCAATTATATTTAGAGTTTGAGCAACAGACACTGGTCCAACATTTTTCAGTTGTATGAATATTGTGGTTAGGAGTTGATTCAGCATCTGTTATGTATATGTGTAAATATTTTGTAAACGACAACATGTCGTATTGTTTTTGAATTTTCATTTGTATTATTCATTTTTCCATATTGATATTATTGTTTCGAAGTTTAAACTAAAATATGTTATTTATTTAGGGTAACGTTTTAGAACTTTCTCGAATTAAGTAGACCAATCACATGTTTGTAAATGAGTGCTGGTGACTTCCTGTCTAGAAGTGTAGTCTCGTGCAAGAACGGATATGCGTGGATAGCTCTGGAGTTGTATGGAAATTGCAAGATTGTTCGAGAAATAGGCCTGTCGGTATAAAACACGGTGAAAAGAGACAGATTCGGTCATCAATCATCAGTTTTTTTCGAGGGAGAGAGATTCAGTCATCAGTTTTATTCGAAAACAAAGAGTGAGATTCAGACACCAGTTTCATTTCAAAAGAGGAGAGTTAGTTATTTGAGAAAGATTAAGTGTTTGCTGTGAATATATAACTTGGATTTGTGATTGAAATTAGATGTACGGAAGCCGTGATTTTATTTCGTCAATCTCTACGATACATCTGAATTACTGCTTGAACTGAGAAACGGCGATTTCATTGAACTGTGAACTGTTTCGGAATCTCTTCGTGGGACCAAATTCACACCCTAGACTGGAATTTGAGACTTTAATTTTAGATCATTACATTAGATACAGGCCAGTACCGTTTTGTGTTGTGATTTAATTTTGAAGTTTAAAACTAGTATTTTGTTTTGTAATTAATTTCGAATGTCGTAACTTAATATCTGTCACTGTTATCATATAATTTATGTTATATCTGTTATATTTGTTAGTAGTTTAGTGTAATAAATTATAGAAGCTGTTATCTGTGTTTTTCTGTTGCGTTTAATCTACGAAGAACTTAAAACATTAAAAAAAATACGTAACAGCATCATAAAGATGCCAGAACTCACAACAAGAACACTGTTTCTGCCTCAAGATGACATGTGAATTTCTTCGAACAAGAGCAGTAGAAATGTTCCTACAACAAAGCTACAGGCAGACATCATGGCAGCCACAACATGGAATGGTGTTCTTTCAAGTTTATGAGCCATTCTATAGCAACAAGCTTTCAATTTTCCTACGATAAACGTTGTTTTGATTATTATCAAGTATAATTAATATAATGCCCGTCATCGTCAGCATTAAGAAAAATACATGTAAGCCCCACAACGTTTTCTCAAAACCAAGAAAGCAAACAAACTAATGAACACTGGTGATGTGGAAATAATTTTGGAAGCATCTGCAATAATTCCAATTCCACGAGTATTCTTGAACTTTATCAAACTGAATGTCTTGTCCGAAGTTTTCAAGTCCACAGATAGTTGTCGAGAAAGAAATTGCGAATAAATATTAATGTAATATTTTTATCTTGATTATATCTCAAAATATCTTATTAATACTATAAGGCATTGAATTTGTCAAATATTTTTTGTAATAAATTATTTTGGGATAAACAAAAAATTAAAAATGACTTCTTTAAAGATTGACCCAAATTCCTTTCAATAAAAAAGTGTAATGTTTGTGATAATATAATCATATCATGTTTTACAGTTCTATGCATATGTATTTTGAACAAATATTTTTTTATTTGTATCAACAGTTTCTGACCAAGATAAAGGTACCAATAAGACGGAACTGAGAAGGTAACGTAAAATATATTAAAAGTAATTATTATAAGAGTCTTTTCAGATGAACGTAATGGCATAAGTTAAAGACAAGATATTTTGAAATTCATAAAAGATAACACGATTTATTCATCAACGATTTTGTTGAGAATTATTACAAAACGTGTTTACAGAGGTTTGTCTACTTAGGATATTTAAATAACTTCCAAACTCATATAATAAGTTAACAACGAAACATTGTCTACATAATTATAAAGTGTGACAAAATTAGTTTTAAAATCGACAGTAAGATTATTTTAAATGGTATGGTAGCTAAAAAACAAACTAAATTTAAAGACGGATGGAGTGTGACATTTCGTAAGTAGCTTGACCAACTGAGTTGTTAGAGGATTTCTATCTTAAATTAAATTGTACTGGTAACAGAGATGATGAATAACTCTCTAATTGAATAAAGTTACAAAATAATATTTCAGATATTTTAAAAGATGATTTATTTACCTTGAAAAAATCATTCTAATAAAAAAATAACTTTATTAAAATTTATAAATGTTTTAAAACTACAGAAGTTTCTTACGCACAACATGGTGTATTAGGTTTAGATTATTCCCATACTGGGAATCATGTGTTTATGTGTATTTTCATATAGCAAACCCACAGATGGGAATCAAACCCCCATTTTAACGTTGTAAATCCGCAGACATACCGCTGTACTAGCGGGAGCCAACGAGAAACAAGAACAAAAACTGTCTATTCTGCTTTTAAGGTCTCAATGTCAAGAAATTTTATATTATCAAAGTTCTGTTCTATCAAAATTAATCACCAACAGATGGTTATTTAATGCAGAAGCTTATCAAGTGAATTACAGTAAAAAGTAATAATTTTATATGTTTTGAAATTAAATAACGGACAATGAAAAAATATAATATGATAAATATAACGAAGAAATTCCCAATACATGTACAGATCTGTAAAATCTCTAGTCTGAAACCAACTAATAATGAGGTCTATAAACTAATAAATAATTGTTTTATTTGAACAGAAACGATTATATCTTCTGCTACTGTTAAACATAAACATTTGAGTATGCAAGCAATGTTTTGTTGTTTTTGAATTTCGCACAAAGCTACTGGAGAGCCACCTGCGCTAGCCGTTCCGAATTTAGCAGTGTAAGACTAGAGGGAAGGCCGTATGTAAGCAAATGAAATAACGTAACTTTGGATTGATAACTCTACATTACAACTAGCATGGTTTTATCGGTGAGTTAATGCATGCGACTCGTAATTAGAAGTCGCGGGTTCGCATCCCGATCGCACCAAACATGCTTGCCTTTTCACTGTTGGGAAGTTATAAAGTGACGGTCATTTCTAATATTCGTTGGTAAAAGAGTAGCCTTTGAGTTGATGGTGGGTAGTGATGACTAGTTGCTGTCCCTCTAGTATTATACTGCTAAATTAGGGATGATTAGCGCAGATAGCCCTCTTATAACTTTGCACGAAATTCAAAACAAATAAATGATTTTATATTAAAAACAGGAAATGTTTCCCTGAACATCATTTAGGTATCACTTGGACAATTAGTTTCATAGCAAACACTTTTACTTGACCGGTCAATGGCAAGCTTAAAAACTTCTAGAGCTACAAATTAGAAGGAATTGGTATTGTTTGATACTCCTAAATGTTTGCAGACTGTGCTATTTAAGTATCGTTTTGTTTTGTCAATGTACGTGACACTACACGTAAATTTGTACACGAGACATATAACGTAGACTTTAAATCTTTTGAAAGACTACTGCTTAAAAAGACGAAAGTGAAGACGTAGATTTGGTGTGTCTGAATTTCAGGAAACCATCTGACAAAGTACCACATAAAAGACTTGTAAACAAACTATGTCAATTTAGCGGGAAATTTAGGTTATTCGACAAGAATGGCTGAGGGGAAGATTGTTTTGTATATTTTTAATTTCGCACAAACCTATGAGAGAGCTATCTGCTTTAGCTGTCTCTAATTTAGCAGTGTAAGACCAGAGGAAAGGCAGTTAGTCATCATCATCTACCGCCAACTTCTGAGCTATTCTTTTACAAGCAAATAGTGGGATTAACAGCCACATTATAACGCCTCAACGACTGAAAGGGCGAGCATGTTTGACGCGATGGGGATTCGAATTCGCGACCCCCGGATTACGAGTCGAATGCCTTAACCACTTAGCCATGCCGGGCCATGTTACAAATATTGTTTAATTAAAGTGCAAAAATGTCATTAGTTGAGTAATTTAGGGCTCAGTATAATAACAGTTGCAGGTTTTGATTTGCATTAAAACAATAAATTACTTTAATTTGTAGATGATATTAATGTCTTGATTGTTGTTAGCTGTGAAAAGCATGTTGCTGATTTACAAAAGAATTTGGAGAATTTGGTGAGATGGGTGAATAAATAGCAGATGGGTTTCAATAATAATATAAGCAAGATTATGCATGTCGTTTATCATAGTTGCAATTACAAGTAATATTTGGATGGAAATAACCTTAATAGTGTTATAAAATAACGGGATCTTGGTGTACTAATTGGTCAGTCTCTGATGCCATCCAAGTCGTGTGATGTTGTTAGTGGTAGGACAAGTGGGATTTTAAATTTTATATGCGGAAATATTAAATACTAAATACACAACAAATACACTGAGAAAAATAAAGTATCCTCCACGTTCAAGTGTACACGGAAACAGAGGGTCAGGGAATTGGTAAGTTGTTTTCTTTCATTACTACTTTTTGTGATCTACGGTTATCAATCGCGAATATTCTAATTCCATTTTTAACATACTCTCGCGGTTGGGGTTTAGAGTAGGAAAGATATTAATGTTTCTGTTTAAATGAAAAAAATAACTATTAACTTAGTTTGTAAATGTTATTATTAGTTTCTTTCACATTATGGACAATACTTTTACAGCTTTTCACATAATCACCGATAATATTACTTGTTTTTTTGTTGTCCGTTTTTTAACATCAAAAAGTATGAAGTGGTTACATTTCACCGTGATACACGTGACGAGCTCCTACATTAAATTTATCATCAAAAAAGCTGGTAACTTATTTCTACAGAACAGTCATATTATTAAGTTCGGTAATTCTGGGACCTTAAAAGTAAAATAAACAGTTTTTGTTCTAGTTTCCCGTTTTGGATGAAAATTATTAAGCCTAGTAGATCGTGTGGTGTCTCAGAAACTATTGTAGTTTTAAAAACCTTTATAAATGTTTCATGAAATTTGTTTTTATACTGATGAAAATTTCCAAAATAAATCCATTTCTCCCATAATATTTGAAATATTATCTTGATAATTTAATTTAACTAGAGAGTTATTCCTCATCTCTGAAATCAGTAATATTTAATATAAAGGAGAAACCCTGTCAAAACAGAGGAACAAAGAAAGATGTTCAAGCTACTTACGTAATGACACACTCCATTGTTTATACATTTAGTTTGTTTTACAACATCAGCTACAATACCGTTTACAATAATCTTAATGTAGGTCTTAATACTAATGTTATTACACTTTATAATTATTTACATCATGTTTCATTGGTAACTTTTTATATGGGTTTGGAACTAAGTTAAATATCCTAAAGGAGACAAACCTCTGTAAACATGTTTTGTAATAACTGCCAACAAATACGTTGATGAATAAATCGTTTTTTCTTTTATAAATTATAAAATATCTTGTGTTTAACTTACGCCACTGCGTTCACCTGAAAAGACTTGTATAATCATTATCTTTGTTAAGTTCTACGTTAGATTACTAATTCTGTCTTCATAGTTACCTTTTTCTTGGTTGGAAGCTATTGATAAAAAAAAAAATATTTATTTAAAATACATATATATCGAAATTTTATACATGATATAATTATATTATCACACTGAACTTCATTGTTACACACAGAAGATCATGTTAGACTTCTTTATAGAAAGGAATTTAGGTCAATCTCCAAAGTAATCATTTTTAAATTTTAGAAATAATTAGAAGAAACATGAATTTACAAATCTAATGCTTAATAGTAAAAATAAGATATTTGAAAAGATAATTAAATTAATAATTACCACGTGAACTTTTATTCGCAAATTCTTTCTTAACACCTATCTCAAAATGAAAACTTCTGACCAAACATTTAGTTTCAAAAAGTTCAAGACTATTCGTGAAATTGAAATTATTTTGGCAATCACATAGGGATTTATGTATTCTCCGGCGATCCCGATTTGAAATTCCTGTCAAAAATTAGTCCAGCTCAGTTTCTGGTAACCCAAGCTCTTATACAGTAGATAACGTACAATCCTTTTATTATTTATTCAAAAGATAATCTTCTGCGTGTCTATTGAAAGCTAGTACCTACACAATGGACCGTAAACTGCAAAAACACCACCCCAAATTGTGGCTGCCATTATGACTACCTTTAGTTTTGTTGTGGGAACGTTTCTTCTGTTCTTTTTCGAAGAAATTTAAATATCATCTTGTGGTAAAAGCACTATTCTTGTTGTGCGTTTAAACATCATTAAGACACTGAATCAACTCCTCACCACAAAAGCCTCACAAGTGGAAATTTCTGGACCAGTGTCTGTTGCTCAAACTCGAAATATAATTACAGCCTTTTGTTCGATATTTTCATCTTGAATACTATCGCCACCTGGTGTAGCATTTTTGGCGCTGTTATAATTTTTCTTCGTGTGTTTTTAACAACATTAAGGAAAGTGAATTAGTTCCAAATATTTTGAACTTATCTTATTATTCATAGTTTGACTGTTTAAAGTTTTTGATTACCAACGTTCGTAATGTTGAAACATTACGAGAAACAGAGTTACAAAATATTGATGTCTTGATTTCAGTGTGTTACTATCGATCGATGTTAAACGTATTTGTGATGACGATGTGTGAGACCTTGAGTTCGACTTCTAGTACTCCGATGATTGTGTAACACATGACGACGTGTTTAGTTTGTTGTTTTATAATCTTTATCTAAAACTATAACCTCTTCATTGGTTAGTTCGGAAACCTTGTAATAAACATTTAGACCATAGGATTGCGAAATCTGAATTTTACTTCACGTCTAACAAAAATGTTTCTCTCAACTGAGATATGATAGAGTATTTCCACGTACTTGAAAATATCAGAAATCCTGCGTGCGTCTTTTCATCTGTAAAATAGACTATGAAACCATACATACATTTTCACAAAACTGCGAACATTGCAGAAACAGAAACAGATTCTATATAAATTCAATATTTGTATATCATACATATTGTAATCTAAATTTTCTTTACATTTTGTAATGTTTTGGCGTTTAATTATACCATTTAATAGAGAACAGTTTTGTTCTAATATCCTAAAAGCTTTAAGTCATTATCATTTACAATCTAGTATAATTTTCAAGAAATATTATTGTGGGATATTGAATAACTGACACAAAAGGACCACCTAATATGTTTATTTTATGGTACTTTTGTAACTTAGCCGGATTATTAATTACCAAGTAAAAGGGTTCACATAAATAACTTTGTATGATCATATAATGTAGTGATATTCATTAAAAATTATTTTATTTGGGTGCTAATTAAATTTCAATGACATAGTTAGGAAACCAGAAACAGAAGTCTTTGACCTAAACTCTACCTTAATAAATTAGGATCATAACGTCCAAGTAACACACTAAAAATCCATAGTTTGATTTCAAGTTAACACCATTTTAACTTTTCAGATATCATTAATATTGATTTAATTCGAAAAATTATTTCTAAGGGTACATTAGTGTGTTTCGTAAAAAATATCTTGAAAACAAATTATATATTCCTCACTACAACAGCTAATTTTTAGTGTCTAAAGTCTAATTTTTAAAGTCTAATCTGATTCAATATGATAAATTGGTATATCAACCAGAATTACGATAATCGTCTAAAATAATTAAAAGTCAAATCACTTTTATTGTGTATCTTTTTAGTTACAGTGCAGTTCTTTTTGGACCATCACGAATAGGCTAATAGACGTATTATATATTATAAATATTATACTAACACATATTTACAAAAATAGTTATGTAAATTAAACGTCAAATAAACTGTTTATAAACAAATAACCAAAAATAGGACGAGTAGAAAATGTTTGTATGTTTCACAACATGTGAGAAAACTGATATTACCGTAAAAAAATTGTTTAGTTTGGCGAATATACTACATTATATTATTTCGCAACAAAACACTTGGTTCATAATTGTTGGAAATTAACCAGAAAAATGTACTTTCGGTAATTTGGAGCCGTCTGAGTCATTATCTGCTTGGTCAATATGGCGAACAGGAAACAACTGTCCAGTGATTTAAAAAAACAAATTATTGTGAAGTACAAGTTTCGTTCCTCTTTCCGATATTGTTACACAACTTAATGTGCTGAAATCGACTGTTCAAAGCATAATTTCCAAGTTTCAGCTTTCAGCATAAACTGCTAACCTTCATATTTTCGGACGCTCTACCAAAATTCTAGAGTGAATCAAAAGGAAGGTTCTCAGAAAATTTAGTAAAAACCGTCTTTTAACAGATCATTATCTGTTAAATACAAAAACTGGTAAGGGAAAACTGCGGTTGAAGTAAGCACCTCCAAAGTTACGAATATGTTACGCTCTTTAAGTTCGAAGCATGCAGTCCTCGTTAAACTCCATATTTAAAGCCTGTTGTTTAAGAAGCACAAATAAGGTATGCAAGAAAGCATGTAGATAAACCTTTTACCTGTTGAAAGAGTATTCTTTGGTCATACAAAACTAAAACAGAGCTTTTCGGCCACAATGATGTTCTCTAGATTTCTCGAAAGAAAAGGGAACGAAATATTTTAAAGAATATTGTCCCTACAGTAAAACACGGAGGTGGCTCGAATATGGTATGAGGTTCTTTCAATTTTTTGGTGTAGGTAACCTTCACCGCGTCAATGGAATCATGAAAAAAGAGAAGTACATTGATATATTAGTCACTTATTTCAAGAATGATGCTCGGAACTTTCAGCACGACAATGACTCGAAGCACAATCGAAATACACCCAATTCTGGTTATGGAGAAACCACATAAGAGTTGTGGAAAACCATCGCAGACATCCTATCTCAACCCAATTGAAAACGTTTGGCATGAGTTCATAACCAGGGTTTGACAGCGTCATTCGAAAAAAATTGCAAGATTTTGATGCCTTCTGTAAAAAACAATGGATGAAAATACCAGTTGCGTACTGTCATACGATAATGGAGGGCTATAAGGAGAGATTGCGCCAAGTAATTCACCTGAAAGGCTACATAACTGTCCATTAAAGTTGACGCTTGAACACTTTCTGCCCCTTCTGTGTTTGGTTATTTGTTTACAAACAGTTTAATTTGTCGTTCAATTAACATAAAGAATTATGTGAATGTGTGTTAGTAAAATATCGACAATACACTCTACTTTCATTATCCTAGTCGTGACACATTTACAAGTTATGAGTAAAAATCTTCTCATGACGCATGGGTACGAAAACTTTCTGTCGTAACTGTATGATTAATACAAATATTACTTCAGTGGAAAAAGCTGATTTATATTAAATGTAGTGAAATGTTTTCCAGGTTACGTAACTTATATTGATCTCAGCTGTTTTATTTTTTAAGGTTTATTGCTCTGCGTACGTTACAATAAATTTTGAAATATTCAAACGTTGATGTACAGATGTTAACCTGAAGATAACCTATGAACGTCGAAACATTATTCTGTACTTTATTTTGATAAAAGTTTTATTACTGATACCAGCCGTCTTAAGAATATGTCCAAACGACCATTTCATGTTTTGTTAATATGTGAATCTTTTAGTTTCATCTAGTGGAACAGACAAATTATGTTATTACCTACTTGAGATCATGAATTTATTAACAAGAAATACACACAGACATGTAACTACATTTCTAGTGATATAAGTCTTCACAGATACTCTTCAGCCAACAGGGGCTTACGTTACAAATTAACTACTTTATTGTTACACAAAAGAGCTTCGAGAACAATTTTCTTGACGACTACAACGTCGGAGTATCACAAAAACTTCACGATATAATTATATTTCTGTGTCTATTCATATTATTGATCAAAAGAAACTAACTACTGAAGTAACATTTGTAATAGATGGATAAATATAACATCTACAGTAATAAACTACAAGATCGAGACCTAAGGTCACATATTAACCTTTTGTATTACAAGGTATTTCGGGTTATCACATACTAATTTTTCACGCAATCAACTCATTTGGACATATACTATTACCTCTGGTTTTGCAACGGGTAAGTCTGTTGCGTGCTTAGAACGATAGAACCAGATTTCGATATCCTTAGTGGTCAGAGTACAGACAGCCCATTGTGAACTTTGACACTCACACCGATCAAACAAACACATTATATCCTTCCACGTTAACGTAGTATGTTATATATTTACCTCTCGTGAACAACCTCGTTTGTTACTTGTAAGACACATGACTACATTACATAGTATCTGTGTTCTGCCCATTTTGAGTATAGAAACCTGGTTTTTAGTGACATAATTCCAAGGCATATCGCTCTGCCACTGGGGAAGGTTCCTTTTGTTGCTCAACGCTAATTTACATAAAGCTATGTTCACAGCTGGTGTCAATCCTGATTTGTTGGTATGTAAGCCTTTCACCTTTTTACTGCGATGTTGCGACTATTTATGAGTAATAAAATTAACTGTCTTTTTAAAATATTGGTATTTAACGTTTATTATGAAGCGAATTTTATGCAAACTTGAGACATTAGATGATTACTAGAATATTATTTATAATTTTAGGCATAAACCTTGACGACCAGATGATACTACATCGATTATGTTACAGTACTTCAAAGGTTATTTTCTATTCATAAAGCGGTCTATTAAAATCATCCCATTTCAATTTACAACAAAAAAACAATTTGTGATAAAAAATATAGAAACTTTTGTTGACTAGAATACTTTATGCACGTTAAGTGGTTTTATTTACATTGAAAATGTAGTAGGATATTTTCTATAGTTTTATCCAAACTCTTCAAGTTAAGTTATGGACATTATTATGACTCATAAAAGTGTCTAGGAAATGAACTTTATGATGGTCTACCCTAAACTCTATCTTTTACAGTAAAGAGGCTGAAAATAGTATTCTGTTTACTGTATTTCATACAAACACAGTATAGATTTGTCATGAACGGCCCCAATATAGAACCCATGGGAATTGTAATGATGTGATCACGTAGCTTGCTATTATGAAGGAAGTGGGATTTGTTAATTGCAATGTTTATTAATTACACAGAAAGTGGTTTATGGATGGCGTTGTTGCTGAAAATCGAAATGGTGCCAAAGTTTATTGTCTTTTCCAAAGGTATATTTAACAACAAAGATTCAACATTAAAACTTGCAAGGTAAGACAGTAATGTACCAGAAGGTTCTTAACACAAGTAACCGAGCTCCGATACCTGTGATAGGAAGAAAATAGATAGGTCTATGTAGCTTTGTGCTTGGTAACAAACAACAAGACACTCATTTCCATGCCCTTCTATTTTATTTCCTGAAAAAATTCAAACTGTAATTTCATAATATTCATTGGTGGTAAACTTGCAGCAGTTCAGCTACAAACTACCTAATCTGTAGTTACAGGTTATCATGCTATGAAGAAAAAAAAATTTCATTGCTGAATTTGTTGTTAGGTAAATAATAAAACAATCGTTTCACAGAAGTAGAAAAGAGGATCAGTATAACTTCAGCTATTTTAAAACAATCAGTATTTATTACACATGAATGTCGCTCCCCAGTGGCTCCGAGGTATGTTTGCGGATTTACAACACTAAAATCCTGGTTTAAATACCCGTAGTATGCAGAAAACGGATAGACCATTGTGTAGCATTTTGCTTACTTCAAAACAACAATACCTGAATATTTACCTCACTCATACAAGTGCGTCAATTAAATACTCTTAATTTCAAGTAACCTTTTTAAAATCCTGGAACTATTTTTGTTGCTACCTAATTTGAACAATATTACGTTGACCTACCTTACACGTTTTTAAGCTGTAGAAACATTACTAACCAAAATATGTCGAAGAATAACGAAAAAGTTGAGTTTTTCACTATTTTTTAATAATCTGCGAGTTAGGGTATGAAATACAATTCAGACAACTTTACCTTATAATATTACATTATAAACATAATATCAGTCATAAGAGATTTAAAGAGAAATGTTTGAAGGTGTGAATAACTGGACTGAAAATATCCAAAAGGTTAGTTTTTCTTGTTGTAAAAAGACAAAAATCCTAAAATATAAGATATGATACCATTGTTTAAGATCCGGACCTTTAGATATGACCGTACTATAAAAGTTGTGTTTGTATCTTTTTTAACTAAAGATGTACACAGTGAGTGTCTCCACTGGCACAGTTATATATTTTTCACTTACAACACAGCTCATTTGTGTGTGGAGAGCACATAGTATATCTTGGTACTTAACTTCAAACTAATACTCAATGATAATTTTATTGTGCTCAACGCGGGTATCAAAACATAATTTTTGGTCTCATAACTCTTCATACATGTCATTGGGAAGGGGGATCATAAAAGAGAAAGCAAATATCTTATGAAGAGAGTTACAGTTGAGTGGCTTCCTTACTTCTCTTCGGCATTTTAACTTAATCATGTGTCCACAGGTTACTGTTCAAATTTAAAATTTTATTTCAGTGAGAATTTTCTTCTTAAACAAGTCTCCTTTTGGTGAGTCAGCGACTACGTTACAGACATAGGGTTTGATTTTCTGCTGTTGAGAGAGCGCACATAATCCATTCTGTTGCTTAATAGTAAAAAAAATTGTTCACAATAAAGTCAAGATAAAGCAACAGTGCTACATTTAAAAGGAATTATTTATTAAGTTTAATACGACAAAAGAGATATTATTTTGTGTAAACCAGAACATAAAAATATCTTATTTAATCAGTGTGACAGACAGGGTTATTTTCACCGTTGTTGGTCACATTTTTAGCTTATTATAAACAACATAATTATTGTTTTTTAAAAGATTAAGCCCAACATTACCAGGTGGTTAGAGAGCTCCACTTTGAGGATTAGAGATACAAATTTCCTTGATACTAAACGTACTCGCCCTTAAATCCATTGGGGAATTATAAGTGACCGTCAAATCCTGTATGTTGGTAAAAGAGAAACCGAAGAGTTGGCAATGAGTGGAGAAGATTCACGCTCTTCCCTCTTGTCTTACCATGCTAAATTAAGGACGAGTGGCGCCCTCGTGTACCTTTACGAAAAATTCCAATAAAACAAACCTTCAAAGAATTAAACCCAACCTTTTATTTTTTCCACTGAACATTTGAGTGTGCAAATCGATGGTACAAAACCCCATTTTTGGCCTCCAGATTGCCGAGATGGTCAGTGTGAGTTGTTTTTTTTTGTCATATTTTAGCACAAAATAACAAGAATTTAATGGTATAATGTACGTATGAGTTTTTAACTTTGGTAAAATTCTTTTATGTTCAACATTATTTGTGTCGTGTTCATCCAGTGGAAGAGCTCTGAGATTCGAAGTTCTTAAGCATTGATTGAATCTGTTTGACACTATTGTTACGTTTTTTTATGTGGACTGACGCAACAGAAAGACACAGATAGCAGCTTGTATAATTTTATTACGATGATCTATTTATATGTGATAGACACAAAATAAATTATCCAATAGCAATAACAGATATCCAGTTTCAACCTTCAAAACCACTTATAATACAAAAAGGTACTGGCCTGTGCTTAATAATATAATCCAGAATGAGTGTCCAAATCCGAAATCCAAAGTTTCAATCTAGGCAGGGAATTTAGTCCCACGGAGAAATTTACGAAGTTTGAATGGGTATTTTCAAACAAATTCACAGTCCAATATGTGTTGGCTTTCGGTATAATCCGTAATTCGACTGAATCATAAAGATTAACGCAATAAAATAAATTCATCGCTTTAGTTGATCTAGCTCTATTCACAAATTCAATTTGAATAATCACAAGGCAAACGTTTAAACTTTCTGAAACGAGCCAAACTTCTTGATCCGATTAAAAACGGATGGCTTCCTTCCCTCGCATCGCCGTCTGTTTATATACTAATCGCGTAACTTCCCAGAATTCCAGAGTACAGACACCAGTTCAATACAAATGATTACCCTATCTAGTTCTAGAAATTTTTACATAAATAATTCTAAATGAATTTTAATTAATCCTAAAATGTTATTTTAAATTTCACTGGTTTCAACCTCGAAACGATAATATAAATATGGAAATTCAAACACGACATGACATGATTGTCGTTTACATAGCATTTACATAACACTCTCGACATGGTATTGTTTACATAACATTTACATAACAACTATAAACCATACATCGAATCGTTAAGCTATATTTGTGAAATAAATGTGAAAGTAAATATTTTATTGTGTGTGTCGTAGGGTTATGTTTAATTTGACGTTGATAATTAGGGACACAGTTGAGAGCCTTCTTGACTTTCCCATAAAGACAAAATATAAAAGAAATAATTATGTTACGTGTATTTACTAGTATACTGTGTTCTGGTAGTGGATTGAAGGTAGGCGTTCCAAAAACGTTTTCTTAATTTAGTCTCAATTTAAGAACTGAATTTTTATTTTAATGATATGACAACTACATACGCTGTTTTATTCGTTGCGAAAAATCATAATAATGAATATTTATCAACTCTCTAGTCATTTCCATGTCGCTTATGTATGTACCACACAATTATCTTTCTGTCAGCACAACTGTTTTGTGTTTTTTTAGTTATTCTTAATAACTTAGTTTATTAGATTAATAATACCGCCCAGAAAAAAAAACAAAATTAAAAACAATGTGACATTGTACATCACAGTTTGTAACTGTTGTTTCTAGGTTATGCACGTACAATAACAATATTCACCTCAGTAACATGATATTTAGACAGAGCACAGTTTCATTTCACAAAATAATCATAACTTTTCCGTTACCATACATTGTTACATTTAGCTCTGAATCAGGTTAGTTTAGATGTTTATGCATTTTACTTTTATTTATATACATTTGACTCTTCTTAATGTTGACCCCGTCGATTGAAGTAAGGTTAGGGAAAAAACAGTTTCACTACAGTCTATATTTCGTAATTAAAGATGATTTTAAAGGGAACAAACAATCAAAAGCCTGATATAGGAAATTGTTACGATAAATTAGTGCATCATTTAAAGTCTTAGGTTATCTTCTGCCAGAAATAAAACTAAAAGAAAAAAAAACACCACCAAATATATCAATCAATAAACTAGTTTATCTGATATCAAATTTCAGACAATTTATTCAATTCTCTGGCGTTGTATTTTTCAATGATAATATGTTCTTATGATTATTATCTCTTGTGATGTACAGTTATTCATCCAGAATTGTGATAACATACTCTAGTGGTTGGGGATGAGAGTTGGCGAAGGTACATACGTTTCTATTTAAAGGGAAAAATTTACTATTAGCTAAGTTTACAGATCTGAATTATTAGTTTGTTTCAAATTCAAAACCCTGCACATGGTGAATTGTTTAAGGACAGATCTTTGATAATATTAAATTTATTAATACTAAGACTTTAAAAGCAGAATAGAGAGGTTTGGTTCTTGTTTCTCAATATCACAATAACCTATTAAACCTGGTAGATAACGAGGTGCAGAAGTAATTAATGTAGTTTTAAAAATTTTTACAAATATTATATGAAGCAAGTTTTTTTACAGAATAACATTTTTCAAAGTAATCACAAGTGAAGAAATCATCTTTTAAAATATCTGAAATATTCTGATCATAATTTAGTTCATATAGTGAGTTATCCACCATCTCTGTAACCAGTAAAACTTTTTTTAAAAGATAAATCCTGTTAAACCTGAGTGACAAATACAGTTGATTAAGTTACTTATGTAATGAAACACTTCATCTTTCCTTATAGCTCGTTTATTTTATCAGTATTCAATAAAATAACTTTCAACGTGGTTCATATCAACTTTATAATTATGCAAGTGAAATTTTAACTTGGTGTATTGGTTTAGAACTATGTTAAATATCTTAAACTGGACAAACGGCTGAAGATATTTTAAAAATTGTGTCCAATAACATTATATTTGGATAAATGCATTTTAATATTTGGAACTTGTGATTTAAGTTACGTTCATCTAATCAAAGTATTATAGTAATCGTTAATTTGCATTTAACCTTTTTAGTTCTATTTTTATGCTTAACTTTATTTTGGTCGGAAATTATTATTTAAATTACAAAATCCTGGTTTAAAATATATGTACACGATGTACCAAGTAATAATTTTATATTAAAATAATAAATTTACAAAACAGACCGATCATCGATACCAAGATAAAATGTGACATATTTTCTGTTACAAACATTGAAGACCGTTTTATATTTGTCCACAGAAAAGAAAAAGGATGAAACCGTGAATAAGTCGTTTTCAGTTCTTCAGAAATATTTACAAAAAACTAAATCTGAAAAGTCTAGTGCTTTATTGTATTAATAAGAGATATTAAGAAATAAGTTGATGCAAATAGACACAAATTAATAGCTTAATTTTTATTTCCAGCATCTTTATCCACATCTGATTGTAAACATGGAAACTTCTGATCAGATATTCAGTTTTAATAAGTTCAAGAATATTCCTTGAATTGGAATAACTTTGGGAATGACTTCTGGATTCACGTATTCTTTGGCGATCCTGATTTTGAAGCTGGTGTCAGAAATTAGTCCGCCCCAGTTTCTGGTAACTCAAACTCTCATCCAGTGGGGAATTTATAATGTTTTTACTGTTTTTTTCGAATGCCAATTACTTTGGAGAAGAAGGAGAAAGAATGATTTTGTTTTTTAGAGCTATATTTGATGGAATAGTAAAAGCCCTAATGATATACTGTTTTCATTGTTCCCTTTTGCGGATGCTTCCACAATTTTTCTTCTTCTCCAGAGTTCATTACTTTGCTTGCTTTCTTGGTTTTGAAAGAACCTTGTAAAGCTTACAATGTATTCGTCTTAATGCTAACGATGACGGGCATTATTTTAATTATCAATTCAACGTTTTTCGTTGGAACGTTTCAAAATATTCATGACATAGATAATCGGTGGAAAGGAATGACGGTTGAATTTCCTGCGTGTCTATTGAAAGCTCTTTTCTATACAATGCCACCAAACTTCAAAAAGACCAATTCAAGTTTCGGCTGCCATTATGTCTACCTTTAGCCTTGTTGTGGGAACTTTTTTAGTATTCTTGTTCGAAGAAATTAAAAGAACATCTTGTGGTAAACGCAGTATTCTTGTTGTGAGTTCAGGCATCATTATGACTCTAAATCAACTCCTCACCACAATAGCCTTACAAGTGGAAACTGCTGGACCAGTGTCTGTTGCTCAAACTCTGAATATAATTACAGCCTTTTTGTTTGATATATTCATATTAAATACCATCGCTACCTTGTACAGCATTTTTGGCGCTGTTTTAATTTTTGTTGGTGTTCTTCTTACAACATTAAAGAATGTGAATTAGTACTTATTATTTTAACATTACGATTTAATTCGTGCTGTTATTAATATTATTCGATTTGTGCTATTTTTTGCACAATAACTTTTTCACTGTTTTGTTATTATTATTTCAAAGCTTTCGATAACCGATGCTCGTAATGTAGTTCACAATATATTGTTTTGACATTGATGCTTGAAGTTAAGTCTATTACTTTCGATGGTTATAAAATATACGACTGATGAGAGAGGGTAGGAGCTTGAGTTCTACTACTAGTTTTCCAATGATGGTGTGATGCATATCCAGGTGATGAGTTTCGTGTTTCATCTTGATAACGTGGTTATTATAGATCTGTTTCTGACCTCAAGATCATTTTTCTTCGTTTTAATGAGACATGCTTTGTTTTTTTACGAATCTTTAATGTGTCTATTTGTGTTTCATTTGTTTGTTTTTTTAGAAATTTACAGTGAATAAAAAGAAATTAAAGAAAAAGAAAAACTCTGGTATTGTTATTTTTTTACGTTAGAAATAGTTTCAATAAAAAGTAAACAACGCTATCTTTGAAACATGTGAACGTTCATATACTTAAAATTTTATAAACTATTATGTAAACTATGAATTAAAAACAAGATCTTTATATTTCCAATTATTTGTTCCTGAGTCCTGAAAATATTTGCGGTAGTTTGGAATTTCCCTTGAATGTAAATCACTGTATCATCTGCCGTACTTAAGTTAAGCCACTCTATATTGCTGCTATATGTGTTAAATTGTTCCCCAGTGGAATAGAGATATGTCTGCTGACGTACAACGCTAAAATATGAGTTTCGATAACCGTGGTTGACAGAGCACAGATAGCTCATTAGTTAGCTTTGTGCTCAATTACAAACATGTGCTAGATCGTAAATACTGAAATGTTTTAAAAATGTAATTTGTTTTTAAGATGTACCTTTTAGCCAAGTACTCATTGTTGTTTGATATTAATTAAAATCCATTGTAGTAACAAATAAATCATATTGTATTTGTCCAAAGAATATTTCTTTCGAGTTTTAAATCATAAATCATTTGTAACTGACCGTGTGGATAAGGTCATCAAAAGTATTCCAAACTTTTTCATCAACATTTTCTGTGTACTTGTGTTGTAACCTACGTTCTGCTTGAGAAGTATTTAAAAATAAAAAGAGAGTACTAATTTTAAAAGCAAAACTCTTCTATCTCAATCATTGTCATCACTTGAGGAAAATTCCATTGTGCTGAATAAAATATTTTCTTAAAATCACCAAGTATAATTAACTTACATTTAACCATAATTCAGTTGTACTTTAAATCTCTGACCATACATTGATGAAAAAATGAAGAGACCAAATAAAGGAAAAAAATGACTTTTTAAATCCCTAAACAACTGTATAGGTGTCGCTTTTTTTATTCTACCCGAGAGTTTTTAACTTATTCTGTTATCGTTTTATTCCAATTAGGTGTTTGTGTTAGAGCTTACAAAACATACATATTAATGGCTCAGAATATATTTTTTACCTTTTTTTTCGCGCAAAGCTACACGAGAACAATCTACGTTAGCCGTTTCAAATTTTGCAGTGTAAGACTGGCAGGAAGGAAACCAGTTATCATCACCCATTGCCAATTTTTGGGCTACTCTTGTACTAAAAAATAGTGGGATTGACCGTAACACTGTAACTCCCCATGGCTGAAAGGGCGAGCATGTTTGGTACGATGGGGAATTCGCCACAAGTTGAACGCCTTAGACTACCTGGCTATGCTAGCCCTATTTTTATGATGATTCTCATCTAAAACTAAAACAAAGTTGTTCTTGAAATCAATGAACCAATTATTGTGGACAACAAATTCAATAGGATTTCTATAACACTCAATTTTCAACCTTTTTAGAACAATTATGATTTCAATAATGATGAGTTTTTAAACTATGCAAACACGATTTGAGCAAAATAAAGCTTTTAAATTTGGTAGATATGGTACCAATAAGAAATTGTTTTCAAATTTTGATACCATAGCGTCAGTAACACTCATATCTAAACTTTGCATAATTGATTTTACTAACACTCAGGTTTCAAACTGTGCACAGTAAGTATAATACAAATAATAACCAGTTATAAAACTTGGGAGACATTTTAGGCTTACTATAGTAAATTCAGGCTTTAAATACGTATAGCGAGCTCAATGTAACAAAGAATTACGTTACTTAACTTAAAACACAAAAACTAGTAAAATACAAATTTGCACAAACGAAAGAGGATTCCAAGCTTATACTTAAAGTTTAGTGTAGGTTCAATATGGTTTAATGTTCGAAGACAGAAATTTGTGGGCTTGGAAATTTTAAATAGTATTTTTTCACGCTGTAAATATTGTTCGTACTTTATCCTTGAAAAACATATATATATTTAAAAGGCAGCCCTTATCATTTATATATGATTAAGAGTTTTCCTAAAACATAAATGAAAGTTTGTTGAGTACAAAATACTTGTTAATTCATCTTGGCTGTCCCATCCTTAATTTCAAATTTCAAAATATGAAAAATGTAAATCCAATTCTCATCATTGATGTATCTATCCAGATTGTTTTAAAACTCACTGATGTATTTTCTCAACAACATACGAAATAATCCATTCCATTTTATCCTATTTTAAACATTAAATTTTCTTAGCTGAGAACAGCTTCCACTTTGCCTATATTTATATTTATGTCTCCTACATACATAATTCTAGATGTTAGGTATGACAGATGTTGATCCATCAATGTCATAGATTTCTTTTAGAATCTTAAACACATCAGTCAGATCTCCTCTAGTTTTTTTTATAAATTTTAATATCTTAATCTCTCCTCACATGACAACACTTCCATCTGAGGTATAATTTTACTTACCATCTACTGAATATGTTCTAACATTTTAATGTCCTTCCTAGGGTAAGTAGCCTAAGAGAAAAACATTTCATCAGTGACCTTTACACTCTAAATCTTATTTCTCTTTTCACCACCAAGAGCACACTGCTTGAATGGCTTCAGAACTAATTAACAGTTACATTAAAGTCACTTCTTTTATCACAATGTTAAGGTTATTCTCAACTTATACTTATAATAAACCTATTATAGGCCCGGCATGGCTCGGTGGTTAGGACGATCGACTCGTAATCTGAGGGTCGCTGATTCGAATCCTTGGCACACCAAACGTTCACTGTTTTACAGCTGTGGGTGCGTTATAATCTCACAGCAATCCTATTTGTTTGTAAATAACTTGGGTATTAATGACTCTTTGCCTTCTCTCTAGTCTTACCCTAGGAAGAACATTAAAATGTTAGAACATATTCAGTAGATGCTAAGTAAAATTATACCTGCAGATGGTTAGCGCAGATAACTCTGTTAAAGGTTTGCACAAAATTCAAAAAGAAAATATTTTTACTATATGCATAATATTATCTTATTATATTATATTATTATGATGTTTCAGTTATTTTCCCATCTCAATAAATGATCTACACTGTTTTTTACACCATCAATATCCTCTTCACAGCTAGCAATACCCAAAACTTTGACATCATCAACAAATTCAAGTAATATTTTCATTTCATCAACATTTCTTCTCATACCTCAGTAAAGTAAATCAAAAACAGGAATGATCCTAAGACTAAGCATGTGAGGTTCATCCAGTTTAACTAAAGACCATTCTAATAACTCTCACACACTCCTGTGTCCAATTAGATTACTTATTCTCCGTATCTAACGAAATAAATCTCTTACAAGCATTTTATGTTTCACCTTGTCAAATGCTCTTTGAAAATCCAGATACACCAAATTTACATCCTTACCCTCATCCACCTGATCAGTAACGATTATAAAGAATGTCTGAAAATTTGCAGCACGAAATTTTCTCTCAGTGAAAATATGTATAATCTCCAACAACATTCTAAAGTTAAAACATGTTTTATTACAATATTTCAGCCAGTCGTTTTCTCGTACATCTTTCTGATGTCCTGTTTCTCCAACGTTCCTGGTATTCAATAATATTATAAAAGTCTCGTGCTACCACTCAATTCGTAATTCTAATATTTGTGATGCATTTCTTTAATTTTATTTCTCTTATTCTGTGTAAGCCAAACTGTTGTGTTACTTGCAGCTGTACTAATCTTTCTAGAAATAAAATATATAAACAAGATTTAATCAATGTAAGGCGTGTTGAGCTAAAGTTAACAAGGTAAGTTCATCTGGTTGCTCTCCCTCAAGACAGCAGTTCTAGAATAGAAATGGTTGTGCCTGAACTGTAGATGTTTTAAAGACAACAAACTTCAATAAATATGCAATATGACTTTTTGTTTTAACATGTTGTATTGCACTTAGAAAAAAAACACAGTAACATAATCAGCTGTTAACTTTCTTTGACGCCATAAAAATGACTGAGTTTAATATTGATATAGAAAAATTTGATAATCCACAGTGAATTATAGTTTATTTTAATTTTAATTACTGTTAAGTGAAAGTGGATATTCTGAAAAAAATTCTAACAGCATCATTGTATATCGTAATCATATGTCTTATGTTAGTCTGACATAAATAACTTATACAAAAGGTCCAAGTCATAATTTTATTTTATGATACTTTTTGGAATCAGCCTGAAAATTATAAAAATTCTTTATTTAAATGTTTTTATGGTGCAGTGATCACCATATTTTTTATTTAAGTACTAATTTATCTTAAATCACTTAGTGAGTTGAAGAGAAACTAAAGCTTGTTAGAAAAATTCCCACCCACAACAAACTGGTGTCATTCCATTCACGTCACACGGGATATTATTAATATTTATTTATTTCTAAAAATAATTTGTTGATGTACCTTAATGTGTTTTGTGTAAAAAATGTGTATCGATAATAAATAAATTTGTATATTCCTCAAAATGAGAGACAATTTTCTTTCCTAATTAAGATCTAAATTCATTCCATTAAATGAATTTAATTTTTAAACACCATGACAAAAATCGTGTTATATGATTAAACGTCAAATACCTTTTATTGTGTATCTATTTTGTTACAATGCAATTTTTGTAGAGCAATAACATTTAATAATCTAAATATTATAAGGTTTAAAGATAACAAGGGGACCCTAAAATGGTAGTTTAGTTTTCTATAAAGCACAAAAGAAGATAATCATTTTTTAAAAGAGCACATGATTTACAAAAACTTTCTAATACGTGAAAAATATCCGTCTATTTACCTACATTATCCTAAATACATTATATAAATACTTCTAAAATTTCCAATCAGTGATGTCGAGAAACCCACTTTTTGAGAATGCTACACGCAAAAACGGCTCGCTTTGGTTCAGAAAACATCCCAAATAGAAGAGCTAACAACGTTTCGACCCTCTTCGATGACCGAAAGTGTTTCTTTAATAGTTTATCTGTTTAAAATGAGCGTAAAACTACATCATGATTTATATGTATCCTAGACCTACAACAGATATTGAAATCATCTTTTTAGAATTAAAAACCTTTTGTGTTTGCAATGTTTCAAAACTGGATGCTATTGAAATTAAGTTTGTACTGCTAGTGCATAGTTTACAACCCGAGAGTTATTTTAAAACCATGTTTGATCTACAACAATTAAAAAAATGTTATTGAAAATATGTCTGATCTATACAATGTTTTCAAAGTGAGTATTACTGAAACATACTTGCTTTGAATCGTTCGTGAGTTTAAACACGATAGAAAGTTCACGCCTACATTAGATTATTTCTATGACTGCGTCAATTATTCTTCGAATACAGCACAATTTATCGATCTAACACATAACTGAAATAAAACGCAGCTTAAATATCTTCCACAAAAATGATTCAGTGAAGAAAATGCAGGCGAAGAACATGGAAACAACCGTAAAATAATTGTAGTATATTTAATGTCCATCGAAAAAATTTACTTAGCATCAAACATTAGTGTTAAAACTGTGTATTGTGAACTACATTACAAAAATCGGTTATCAAAAGCTTTGAAATTCTAATAATAAAACAGTGAAAAAGTTATTTTGCAAAAAATAATAGAAACCAAATAATATTGATAATAGCACAAAATAAATTGTTATGTTAAAATATTAAGAACTAATTCACTTTCCTTAGTGTTGTTAAAAGAACACCAACAAAAATTAAAACAGCGCCAAAAATGCTATACGAGGTGACGATCGTATTTAATATAAATATATCGAACAAAAAGGCTGTAATTATATTTAGACTTTGAGCAACAGACACTGGTCCAGCATTTTCTACTTGTAAGGCTATTGTGGTGAGGAGTTGATTCAGCATCGTGAAGATGCCAGAACTCACAACAAGAACACTGTTTCTGCCACAAGATGATATTTGAATTTCTTCGAACAAGAGCAGCAGAAAAGTTCCCACAAGAAGGTTAAAGGTAGACATCATGGCGACCACAACTAGAGGTGGTGTTTTTTGAAGTTTACGGGCCATTGTATAGCAACAAGCTTTCAATAGACATGCAGAAAATTCAACCGTAATTCCTTTCCATCGATTATCTACGTCATGAATATTTTGAAACGTTCCTACGATAAACGTTGGTCTGATAATTAAAATAATGCCCATCATCGTCAGTGTTAAGACGAATACATTATAAACCCTACAAGGTTCTCTTAAAACTAAGTAAGCAAGCAAAGTAATGAACACTGGAGAAGAGGAATAGATTGTAGAAGCATCCTCAAGAGGGAGCCAATGAAAACAGTATATCATTAGGGCTTTTACTATTCCACCACATATAGCTCTAAAAAACAAAATAGTTCTTTCTCCTTCTTCTCCGAAGTAATTGGCTTTCGAATTAAAAATGAAAACATTATAAATTCCCCACTGGATAAGAGCTTGAGTTACCAGAAACTGGGCTGGTCTAATTTCTGACACCAGCTTCAAATTCAGGGTCGTCAGAGAATATAAGAATCCTGATGTCATTCCCAAAATAATTCCAATTCCAGGAACAGTCTTCAACTTCTTAAAACTGAATGTCTGGTTAGAAGTTTTCATGTCCACAGTTGTATGTCGACAAAGATGCTGAGAATAAAGTTTAATGTGGTAATTTTAATCTTTATTATCCATTTAAATACCTTATTAATACTATAAAGCATTTGATTTGTCAAATCTTATTTTAATAATTTTTTTCTTAAAATTAAAAATGACTACTTTACTACTTTTATTATCGTGCGAAATATGATGTTTAGTGTGATAATATAAACATATTATGTATTACATTTCAATACATATATGTGTTTTAAACAATTTTTATCACTTGTTTTTAACCAAGATAAAAGTAATAATAAAGATAAAACTAAGAACGTAAGGTACAATTTAACAAAGTTAAATTTTCAGATGAACGTTACGGCATAAGTTAATTTAAAATTCATCAATGATAAAACGATTTATTCATCAACGATTCTGTTGGTAGATATTACAAAACATGTTTACAGAGATTTGTCTACTTTAGGATATTAAACTTACTTCTAAATCCATATAACAAGTTAACAATGAAACATGATCTATATAATTATCATTTGTGATAACATTGGTTTTACAACGTACATAAATGTTGTAAAAACAAACTAAATTTAAAAAGAGATGGAGTGTGTCATTACGTAAGTAGCTTGAACATCTTTCTTTGTTCCTCTGTTTTGACAGGGTTTCTCCTTTATATTAAATATTACTGGTTTCAAAGATGAGGAATAACTCTCTAATTGAATTAAATGATGAACATAATATTTCAAGTATTATAAGAGATATTTATTTATTTTGGAAAATTACATTCAGTATAAAAACTAATTACATGAAACATTTATTAATGTTTTAAAACCACAGTAGTTTCTGAGACACCACTTGATCTACAAGGCTTAATAAGTTTCATCCATAACGTGAAACAAGAACAAAAACTGTCCATTTTGCTTTTAAAGTCCCAGTATTAACGAACTTAATAATATGACAGTTCTGTAGAAATAAGCTTCCAGATTTTGTGATGATTAATTTTATGTTGGAACTTGTCACGTAAATCACAGTGAAATATAATTATTTCTTTCTTTTTTACATTAAAAACGGACAATAAAAATAAGTAATGTTATAGGTGGTTATGTGGCCATTACATAAAGAAAGGTGTAAAAGTATTTATCTCAATGTGAAAGAAACTATTAATAATATTTACAAACTTAGTTAATAGTGATTTGTTTTCATTTAAACAGAAACATTCATATCTTTTATTTCTCTAATGCCTAATCTCGAGAGAATGTTAAAAAATGGAATAAGAAAATTCTCGATTCATGGCTGTAGATCACAAAAGATCGTAATGAAAGAAAACAACTTACCAACTTCCTACCGTCTGTGTCTTTAAAGGAATTCCACGATGAGGGGTTATATAGGCAGTAGTGAAATTGTTTTTATTTCCCTGTCTTTCTCAATTAAGAAATGAAAAATATAAAGTCATATGATACAAGAAAAGTTAAACGTATCAATAAAAGTAAAAATAAATTATAAACTAACCTGGTTCAGAGCTGTGTGTCGCACACTTCGGGAGCTTTAAATATCAGTCGAATGTAAATGTTGAACTGAGTTTCACCAAACTCGCGCTGTTCAGATGAAGGTTTTCATTGTACGTGTATAAATTTGAAACAGCAGTTGAAAACTGCGCAATTCACTGCCATGTTTTTGTGCTGAACGGAACTGTTAATCTAAATAAATTATAACAGTACTTGAAGTGTCAAAAACAGTTGTGTTGTAGGTCGGAAAATGCCAGCATGAAATCCAACTGTGTGATGTCTACATTAGTGAGTTCCAATTTAATGGAGAATTAAAATGTATTTGTTTTTTTGGCTTCTCCTAAAATGAGAGTTCAATATCTAAATTGAGTTCAATAAAAAATTGACGGAATAAGATTTTCTAATACACCAATAGAACACAGCGTGCTATAAAATACGCAGCAAATAATGATCCCATTGTATTTTATCTTTATGGCAACCTCTAGATGTGGATTCCTGTACATGATGATGGGACTTCCCATAAAAAGTTCTGCTTCCTTAAGTTTACCTCCTCTCGGTGTGCGTGAAGAGGGAGGACAGGATCCTGGTGATTGAAGGGTGTTATGTATATGTGTAAATATTTTGTAAGCAACGATATGTCGTGTTGTGTTTAAATTTTCATTTCTATTATTCATTTTGCCATATTTATATTATTGTTTCGAAGTTTAAACTAATAAAATATGTCCTTATATATTTAGGGAAACATTTAGAATTTTCTTGAATTAAGTAATCCAATCATGTGTTTGTAAATAAAGTGCTGGTGACTACGTGTCTAGACGTGTAGTCTCGTGCAAGAACGGACATGCGTGGATTGCTCTGGAGACCTGTAGAACTTTCGCGGTCTTTCGAGGAGTTTAGGCCTACAATATATAAACAGACGAAGATGCGAGAGATTCAGACATCAGTTTTTATTCGAAGAAAAAGAGGAGAGTCAGACATTAGTTTTATTTCAAAAGAAGAGAGTCAGTTATTTGAGAAAGATTAAGTGTTTGCTGTGATTATTCAACTTGGATTTCTGACTGAAGTTAGATCTACAGAAGCTGTAATTTTATTTCGTCAATCTCTACGATTCATCTTAATTACTGCTTGTGCTGAGAGTCGGCGAATTTAATGAACTGTGAACTCTTTCTGAACTTCTTCATTTTTAGCTTCGGAATTTCTTCGTGGGAACAAATTCACACCCTAGACTGGAATTTGAGACTTTCATTTTAGATCATTATATTAGATACAGGCCAGTACCATTTCGTATTGTAATTAATTTCGAATGTTGTAACTTAATATCTGTCATTGTTATTATATAATTTATGTTATATCTGTTATATTTGTTAATAGTTTAGTGTAATAAATTATACAAGCTGTTATCTGCATTTTTCTGTTGCGTTTAGTCTACAAAGAACATAAAACATAAACAAATACGTAACAAAGGGTCAACAATGAGACACCGCTTTGGCCTGGATTCCTGTAAGGAGCAGTCTTGAGGTGCTTCTCCCACGGTCACTCCTCTGGTCAACTGTTCTAGGGTCAACCAAGTACCTGAGTTGGATGTTCTCAATAGGTGTTATGGACATTGTATCTGATGCTGGTGTTTGGGTACAGTGCTCACAAACCCAGTTCAGTTCTCAAATATAGAGTCACATGAACCTTCTCTTCACCACCGCTGTTTTTAACTGTTTTTAGTGTATGCTTCGAAACATTGTTCCTTACTACAGCATCTCACCTAGGGTTGTGTTTTCATTCCTCAGATAGTCATGCTTTTCCAGAACAAACGATCTGCCATTTTGGTCTTCGTATTCAGGCTCATTTTGATGTATTGGCTCTGCCGTTGGATAACATTGTTGTATCCATTGTTCAGCCTTTCCTACCATGTCTTCTAAGAGTTCCCATATGTGATCTATCTTTTACGTATCTTAGAAAAGTAGACTCTTCTGATTGGAAATACTGTCTCTTATTTGCTGACCGTCTTACGAACCATCCTTCCCTTACTCTTTATACAGATTGGTCAAAATCAGGTAACTGTGTGGTCTCTGCCATGGTTTGTTGTGGTTCGTTAGCTGCATGCGGAATCCCCTATACAACTTCTGCTAAACTGTACGCTATTTCTCTTGCCCTGGATCACCTGGAGGCGAAGCAGTATTCACATTTTACTATTTGTACTGACTTATACTCTGTCGCTATTAATGCTGTTTTGTTCCATACATGAACTATGTTCCTATGTTCAAGCCTCGGCTCCGTGTCAGTTTGAAGAGTAAAACGTGAAAACAATCTTTTCCAGATAAAACCTTTAACTGAGCTTTGACGCTCTTCTTTCCGTAACGATGAGAAAAAAAGTTGTCCTAACTGAACTTCGCATTGGTCACAGTTTCTAACACATAGTTCTTTATGGTGGGACTGATATACCAATGTGTATTCTACGTAAACGCTCAAGACACAAAAAGACACATTTTACTGGCGTGTCGTCGTTATGACCCTCAACAACGTCGACAATTTGGACATGTTCTGCCCTAAGGTTTACAACTGACCCTAAATTAGGCAATGCTTTGATCTTGAATCAATGTCTACATATATACCTCAGGAAGATACCATAAATTTGGCGCCATTTGATTTTCAATAATGTGGCCATCTTAAAACGACTTTCTCTGAAATTAATAAACATTGGAGTGAAAGAGTCCCACTTTTTTCATGATGACAAATTACATCATGAGATCTGTGATGTCTATATTGGTTCTCGCTTATGGATATTTTTGACAATTCCATGTTGTGTTTGTAAAAATACAGTAAATAGAAAACTATGACTTTTTACTCTAATATATGGTAATAACACGTTTGTTATCTTTGAGAACTCTCATGAAGCTTCGTAATTTCTTTAACATTTCAACAACAAACATATCAGTACAGAATTTACAGCAGAACATCATAAAGTATTTTATTAACACTTTAATGAGTGATAATAATGTTTATAATTTAACGTGAAGAACTTACATATACCATAGAGAATATCATATTACATCTTCAATGTAAATAAAACCATAAATAATATCATACCACATCTTCAATATAAATAAAACCATAGATATAATCATGCTACATCTTCAATGTAAATGAAACCAAAGAAAATATTTCACTTCATTCTTCAATAAATTTTTCTAAAGTCTCACTGTATTTCCTCAGTGTGCTTCTTTATTTTGTTTTACAAACTCCTAAACATTTATTTAATAACACAGTCATTAACGTTTCATGATTGTTAGAAATCTGTTAGAACTTGCTGAATATAGTTACATTTCGTTCTTTTAACAATTAACAAAATAAATGGGTTGTATTTCATTGTTTTATTCATTCATTGTGGAAATTGTTTCCGATTGGGCTCAATATGCCTTTCATGGAACATTTTGCCAAGTTTGCTGTTAGTATTCATAAATTAAATATTTTTTTTAAGTGGACTATTTCATTCTCTAAACTGGCTTAATTAAAGTGAGAGTCACATAAGTTAAACTCCAAGCAGATTTCTGTTGTCAACTGACATACTAAAAACTATGGAGAGAAGTTTTATAAATGATATCTGACCTTATTTGAAATAGAGAAACAACCTTGTATAATTCTAGTTTTAATACCTTAATATTTTTATAAATCGACAATGGATTAATGTGTACAATAGTAATATCATACGTGACATTCTAAAAATGAAAATCAAATCTAAATTACATTTTCTTTAAAACAAGAATGCAGTTAAATATCAGAGCTAATCAAGCATTGAACACTATTTCATAAATGTTCTACACTTCAACACTGGGAATCGTATCTGCATTATTACATAACTATGAATATAAAATATATCTCTCGTTGACATTGAGGTTGTTAAATGTGTGTAAGAATCAGTTCAAGAAATCTCTTCAGAAATATTGATTGAACTTAAAGACTGCTATCAATGGTGTATAAGTAATATTACTGATAAAAATTATTATAATATTTCTTATTAATTATTATGTTATATTAATTATTAATCTATAAGAGATTTTTACTTATGTTGTAGGGAAGTACATTATTTTTTTCTACCTAACTATTTCAAGGGATAATTTTTCACAAGATTTAATGTAACGTCTGGTTCAGATTTCATTAATATACTTATTTTGACTTTCCTCTATTGTTCGTTAAAGGTAAAAGTCGATTGGAATCAAGTTAGAGAGAAAAGATTTTCACTGCAGTTTATCTTTCGTAAATTAAAAACTACACTAAAAGTAAGGAACTGTCAAAAGCTTTATATCAGAGAAACTTGTTTCGACACAATCGTGCGTCATTTTCAGTCAGGAAGAAAAGAACAACAGAAACACAACAAAAAATATTGGTCATTATACTAGTTTATGTAATATCAGACTTAAGACAGTTTGTTCTGTTTACTCTGGTTCTATTTTTCCATATTTGTTACAACGATAATATGTTATTATCAGTAGTGTTATCTTTTGTAAGGTATCAATTCAAGATTTTATTAACAGAATTTTGACAACGTATTGTTGTGGTAAATATATACAGTATAATACTATACAAACGATTCAGTTTAAATGAGAAAAAAAATAATTATTAGCTAAGTTTACATATTTTATTCTTACTTTGTTTCAAATTACAGATAATAATGACAACCCTGTATATGTATTGACGAATTATTTACGAATAATATACCTTGGGCCCGGCGTAATCAGAAGGTTGCGGGTTTTAATTTTCGTTGTACCAAACATCCTCGCTTTTTCAGCCGTGAGGACGTTATAATGTGACGGTCAATTCAACTATTCTTTGGTAAAAGAGAAGCCCAAGAGTTGGAGTTGAGTAGTGATGACTAGCTGCCTTTCCTCTAGTCTTATATTGCTAAATTAGCGACGGCTAGCACAGATAGCCCTCGAGTATCTTTGTGCTAATTTCAAAAACAAACAATCAAAAGCTACTTTGCTTTAAATTATAGATAATAGTGACAACCCTGTATATGTATAAGGTACTCGACTCGTAATTCGAGGGTTCCGGGTTTGAATCCTCGTCGCACCAAACATGCTCGCCTTTTCAGCCGTTTGGACATTATTATGTGATGGTCAATTCTTTTATTCGTTGGTAAAAGTGTAGTTCTAGAGATGGTGGTGGGTGGTGATGACTAGCTTCTCTGCCTCTAATCTTACACTGCTAAATTAGGACGGCTAGCGCAGATAGCCCTCGAGTAGCTTTGCACTAAATAAAAAAAAACACTATTTCTTTTTCATTGTCCGTTGTTTATTTTCAAAACATATAAAATTATTACTTTTCTCTGTACTTTACTGGACAAGATTCCACACTAAATAACCATCGTAATATTTTGTAATTTGTTTAGATATCTCAGGACTTTCAAGTTGGTTAATATTGGGACTTCGAAATCAGAATAGAGAGTTTTTCCTTTGTTCAGTAGAATACTGTTCAAAATAAATGTTAAGGTGGTCGTTATCAACTTTATAATTATGCAAATAATTTGGAAATTTTAACTTTTTATATTTGTTTAGACCTATGTTAATTATTTTAACCTGGACCAACATCTGTTGATTGTTATGTATATGTGTAAATATTTTGTAAACGACAACATGTCGTATCGTGTTTGAATTTTCATTTTTCCATATTGATATTATTGTTTAGAACTTTAAACTAATATTTTGTTAAGGTAACATTTTAGAACTTTCTCGAACTAAGTAGACCAATCACATGTTTGTAAATGAGTGCTGGTGACTTCCTGTCTAGACGTGTAGTCTCGTGCAAGAACGGATATGCGTGGATAACTCTGGAGTTGTATGGAAATTTCAAGATTGTTCGAGAAGTAGGCCTATCGATATAAAAGACGGTGACAAGAGAGAGATTCAGTCATCAGTCATCAGTTTTTATTCGAAAAAAGAAGATAGATTCAGTCATCAGTTTTTATTCAAAAAAAGACAATAGATTCAGTCATCAGTTTTTATTCGAAAAAAGAAGATAGATTCAGTCATCAGTTTTTATTCGAAAAAAGAAGATAGATTCAGTCATCAGTTTTCATTCAAAAAAGAAGATAGATTCAGTCATCAGTTTTTATTCGAAAAAAGAAGATAGATTCAGTCATCAGTTTTTATTCGAAGAATAAGAGTGAGATTCAGGCATCAGTTTTAGTTATTTGAGAAAGATTAAGTGTTTGCTGTGAATATTCAACTTGGATTTGTGATTGAAGTTAGATCTACGGAAGTTGTGATTTTATTTCGTCAATCTCTACGATACATCTGAATTACTGCTTGTGCTGAGAGACGGTGATTTCATTGAACTGTGAACTGTTTCGGAATTTCTTCGTGGACCAAATTCACACCCTAGACTGGAATTTGAGACTTTAATTTTAGATCATTACATTAGATACAGGCCAGTACCGTTTTGTATTGTGATTTATTTTGAAGTTTGAAACTAGTATTATTTTGTTTTGCAATTAATTTCGAATGTTATAACTTAATATCTGTCAGTATTATTATATAATTTGTTATATCTGTTATATTTGTTAATAGTTTAGTGTAATAAATTATACAAGCTGTTATCTGCGTTTTTCTGTTGCGTTTAGTCTACAAAGAACATAAAACATTAAAAAATACGTAACGTGATACTTTAGGAATTATATTCAACAACATTATTAATGGGTAAATGCATTTTAACATTTATGTACTTTGTATATCTTGTGGTGTAAGTTACGTTCATCTAATTAGACTATTACAATAATCATTAATGTGTACGTAACCTTTATAGTTCAATTCTTATCTTTAACTTTATCTTGGTCTACAATTATTAATTAAAACGTAAAATCTTGTTTAAAACAGAAACCAATTATTTATACTGTTATAATAAACTTAAAATTTATATAAAATATAAATATAATATCATATTATATAAAACTTAAAGGTTCAAGAAGTTGGCAAAACAGGGAATTAGAACATCCAATAGAATGTATAAAAACTTAGAAAAATATTAAGCATTAAAAGCCAGGATATTTTTACGAAACAAAATCTTAGAATTTGGACTAACTCCTTGTAAACTGAAGAAGAAGGCTAATATTTGATGATTATAAAAGGCTTTTTCTTCATTATTTTTATTTAATCAAGGCTTGATGAGTATTACTCATCTTTAAGAATTGATAAATTGAAACAAATATGAACAAAATAACTGCATATGTTCTGAAGCTGTTAAACATTTTTGGGAAGATTGAAGAATGATAAGGTTAATGGGCCAGATAAAATTTCTCTGGGTGTTTTAAATAACAGCAAGGATTGGATATGTGAGCAATTTGCCTCCATTTTTGCTAAGCCGTTGAAAAGTGGACAGGCACCACCAGATTTGAAATCAGGTAATGTCGCTTCTACCTTCGAGGGAGAAAATAGAAGTTGTGTAAATAATTATAGGCCTATTACATTAGTTGTTACTTGTGTGAAAGGCTTTGGGATACCTAATAAAAGAAAAAGTTTTTAAAGTCATTTCACAATATTTTGAATATTATCGGATAGTCAACATGATTTCTCTATGGGAAAATCTTTTCTTCACTTTTCTGTCACATTTTGAAAATTTGTCTCTATACGTAGATGAGGGTAAGGGAGTAGATTTGTTTTTTATTAATAAAGTTTGAGAGCTCGTAACAGAACGGTAGGTAAAAAGGAGAAATTTGGTAATGATGGTGTGTGCGTTGTCTTATGGTTGAAATTGTTGTTCAGAAAATTGCTTGAAATATTTGTTAGATAGCTCATTTATCAATAAATATACATTGACAAAACAAATCTCCATTTAAATACTAGAGTTTGTGAGTATCTAACAGAACTAATATTCCACTACATAAACCAAGCCATTCATTCAGTCGTACAGTTTCTGAAATTAAAGGTCATAATATTTTATTTAACTGTTTCTCTTACCGAGGCACAGAATCTTCAGAGCTTGAACTACATATTAAATAAAGTCTCGTCGTTAGTAAAAAACCACCCACTCAGCTTATTAGACTAAAGTTTCTGAAAAATAATGATATGTAAGTCAGCTGCTGAGTAATATATATATATATATATATATATTATAGATCCACTAACAGTTTTTTCTTCCCAGTAAATGAACTAATTATTATGTTAACTTATAATTTTGGTAATGATTGCCTTTGTAACATCAATTTTCAGATATTCCTGATGACGGAACAAGTAATTCCAAAACCCTTTAAACTTATTAATAAAATGTTGAAGGTTTTGTTAACCGTTTTCATCTTCACTTCCGTGTTATTTTATTAAGACAAACACTCGATTTAAGAGGTATTTTTAAAATTTATAATACGTTGGATTAGAAAATGGGACAGTCGAGTTGCACCAATGAATTCTTTCATTGTTCCAAAATATTTCAATTTTATATTCTATATGAAATTAATGTTCCTTTTAACGGGAACGATTTAAACTTTATATTAAATCGATATTTAACATTTTCCACACAGGGTTCGAAAGGTTTTGAATAAACCGTGCCGTTCATGAAAAATATTCATCAATTCACTTTTCATGTGACCTTGATCTTCACATGCTATTTGTCAACTTCACCATAAGTCGCTGAAATAAAGATAGATGCCGCTTTGACGCGTTTCGAATTCTTTTACCTTTTCGCTGCATAAACGACTCTTCACTGTGGTGTTGTTTAAATTGGTTTTAAGAATCAGTTTAAGTGTCAGATATAATATCAATATACTTTTACCAACCAGTTGGTGAACTATATGTATTTTATGTTTTTTTTCAAATACAAAATATAGAGATTGAAAACTGTAAATAATACGCAACATAAACATTATTGTTTTCCAATGATAGAATATGAACAATATTTTGAGAGTGATGAGAAACTATTATAATTTTCAAATACTTACCGAAGCTTCAGCTTCAAACATTCCACTTGGTATCTTGACGTGAAAACAACTACACCGTATCTGAGGGTAATCCTTGAATCATATTTTATTTTTGTTTCTTTACCAGTTTTTGTGTTTTAAATGAGCATACAGCTTCACCATGATCTTTTCCTACAAGGCCCACAACAGTTATTGAAACAATGTTTTTAGTATTAAAAGACTTTCGTTTTTGCAAAGTTTTAAAACTGGGTATTATTGAAATTATGTTTATGCTGCTAATGCTTAGTTTGCCAACTGAATGTTATTAAAACCATACTTGATCTAAAATATTAAAAAATGTTATTAAAAACATGTCTGATCTCTGAACAGTTTAAAACTGATTATTATAATACATAACATTTTATATTTGTGATTAGTCTGTTTTATAAGTTTATTGTTATGATATTAGTATATCACTTGGTACCTGTTTTATACCACATATAACAAAAAAGGTTACGCACAAATTAATGATTATTGTAATAGTCTGATTAGATGAACGTAACTTACACCACACGATATACAAAGTTCATAAATGTTTAAATGTAATCATCTGTTGATAATATCTCTGGCCGTAATTCCTAATGTATCAAAATATGTTCGTCCAGTTTATGATATCTAATATAGGTCTAAACCAATACACCATGTTAAAATTTAAAAATCATTTGCATAATTATAAAGTTGATAAGAACCACGTTAAAAATTATTTGAAACGGTATTTTATTGAATATTTGTAAAATAAACAAGCTATAAAGAAAGACGGAGTGTTTCATTAGATAAGTAGCCTGAACAACTGTATTTGTCACTCAGGTTTCTCAGGATGTATCCTTTAAATTAAGTTTTGCTGCTTCATATTTCACATATTTTAAAAGATGAATTACTTTACTTGAAAAATATCACTATGGATAAAACGGTAATTACGAAAACTATTTTTAAAGATTTTTAAAAGTACATTAATTTTTTCTACACCAAGTGATCTACCAGACATAATATGTTATTATCACAAGGAGAAAATAGGAACCAAATCTCTCTATTCTGTTTTTGAAGTCCCGATATTAGCGAACTTGATCACAGAAAAGTCCTGTGATATCTAAATAAGTTACAAAATGTTACGATGGTTAATTAATGAGATAGCTTGTCAAATGGAGTACAGGGAAAAGTAATAATTTTATATGGTTTGAAATTAAACAACGGACAAAGAAAAAGAAGTTTTTTTTATTTTGTTTTTTTTGTATTTAGCGCAATGCTACTCGAGGGCTATCTGTGCTAGCCGTCACTAAGTGTAAGACTAAACGGAAGAAAGCTAGTGATCACCACTCATTGCCAACTCTTGGGCTACTCTTTTACAGTGATATTTAGTTTTGTCATTTTATACTCAAACTTTTGTATTTTATTACACTCTAAACCTTAATCACAACAATACGTAATCAAAATTCTGTTCATGATACATCACAAAAGAAAATACTACTAATAATAACATATTATCGTTCCAACAAATATCGAAAAATAGAACCACAGTAAACAGAACAAATTGTCTGAAGTCTAAAATAAGATAAACTAGTATAATGACCAATATTTTTATTGTGTTTCTGCTGTTGTTTTATTCGTGACTGAAAATGACGCACAACTTTATCGAAACAAGTTTCACCAATATAAAGCTTTTGACAGTTCCTTACTTTTAGTGTAGTTTTTAATTTACGAATGAATTTCTTTTCTCATTTTATTCCAATCGACTATTACCTTTAATGAACAATAAACGAAACTGAAAATAAGTATATTAATGAAATATGAACCAGACGTTACATTAAATCTTGTGAAAAATTATTCCTTGAAATGGTTAGGTTAAAAAATAACGTACTTCCCAACTACATTGGAAAAAATCTCTAATAGATTAATTGTTAATATAATAATTAAAAAGAAATATTATCATAGTTTTTATCAGTAATATTACTTATACACCATTGATTGCAGTCTTTAAGTTTAGGAATATTGATGAGATCATTCAAAATTATATTCTGGAATGACCTAGCGCTTTAAGGTATGCGCTCCATAAGCTGAGGGTCCAGGGTTCACCCCCGAATCGTGTCAAACATGCTTGTACTCTCCCCCGTAGGGGCGTTATAATAGAACGTTAAATCGTTGATAAAAGAGTAGGGTAATTCACAAACAAAAAAAAATATTTCTGAAGAGATTTATAAAACTGATTCCTACCCACATTTAACAACTTCAATGTCAACGAGAGATATGACATTTTATATTCATCGTTAAGTAATAATACAAATACGATTGCAAGTGTTGAAGTGTGGAACGTTTGTGCAATAGTGTTCAATGCTTGATTAGCTCGGATAATTAACTACTTTCTCGTTTTAAAGAAAATGTAATAATTGTTTTGATTTTCATTTTTAGCATGTCACGTATGATATTACTATTGTGCACATTAATCCATTATTGATTTATAAAAATAATATAGCATAAAAACTAGAATTACACGAGGTTTTTTCTCTGTTTCAAATAAGCTCAGATATCAGTTATAAAACTTATCTCGAAAGTTTTAGTAAGTCAGTTGACAATGGGAATCTGTCTGGAGTTTAACTTACTTGACTCTCACTTTTATCAAGCGAATTTAGAGAATAAAACAGTCCACTTGAATAATATTTAATTTAGAAAAACTAATAGCATATGTGGCAAAAGGTTTCAGGAAAGACATATCGACCCTAATCTGAAATAATTTCCACAATGAATGAAGAGAACAATGAAATACCACCCATTTATATTGTTAGTTGTTAAAAGTACGAAATGAAACAATATCCGGCAGTTCTAACACATTTTTAACAAACATAAAGGGTCAGTGATTGTCTTATCAAATAAATGTTTAGAAGTTTAGAAATAGACTGAAGAAATACAGTGAGAATTTATACAAATTCATGGACGATGTAGTATGATATTCTCTTTGGTTTTATGTAAGCTCTTCACGTTAAGTTGCAAACAGTTAAAAACTGTGACCAATGCGGAGTTAATTTAGGACAACTTTTTCTTTCTGATCGTTACGGAAACAAGAGGGTCAAAGTTCAATAGAGGGTTCAATCTGGAAAAGAATGTTTTCACGTTTTACACTTCCAACTGACACCGAGCCTAGGCTTGAACACAGGAACATAGTTCATGTATGGAACAAAACAGCATTGATAGCGATAGAGCACACATATTTAGTTGTGATGTTGACGAGCTATTTTCTGCAAATACCAAGCTGGTCTGGTATCCAGAAGAACTGGATAGAAGTAGATGTTAAAGAGAAATGGGCCAGTCAGGTTTTAAGTATCGTCAAGAACAGGGTATGAACTAAAGTGAAGCGAATCCAGGACAAGTAGAGAACTAACCGAGTCAGTATAAATAGTACAATTTGAGTACTGCTTAGCTTCCAGGTGATCCGGGGAAATAGAAATAGCGTAAAGTTTAGCAGTGAACACAGAAGATGTATAAGGGATTCTACATGCAACTACCGAACCACAAAAAACCATGGTAGAGCCCACACATTCACCAATACTAACATGGCCCGGTATCCAGAAGAACGGGATAGAAGTAGATGTTAAATAGAAATGGGCCAGCCGGTTTTGAATATTGGCAATAACAGAGTATGAACTGAAATAAAGCGACTCCAGAACAAGGTTCATGAGATTCTATATATGAGCTCTGAACTGGAGACTGCAGAAAACCCACTGATGATGAATGGGGTCCATCATCTTCAAAGTCGAAGTCTTGGCAGAGACATAAGCCAGTGACTTGTATTCTAGTTTTTGTCGAATAAGAACACGATTTATCACTGAATGTCAATCCGCTACCCAAGTAGTGTAAAATAGGAGACGAAGGATGTTCAGATATCTTGTACATTTGATACGTAGCTGCTTGGTGTGTGGTATAAGCTTATGCTTACAGTAAAGATAAGCCCCAAAAACTTTGTTTCAGTGACCACGAGTAGCACAACTTCACAGATACGGAGTTCAGGATCAAAGTGAATACCCTGTTGGCAGCAAAATTGTACGAAAACGGTTTCAGAGAGAAAGAATTAAAAACAATATGCTGTGGTCCACTTCAGTAAGAGATTGAGAGCATTCCGTAGCTGCTGCTCAATAAATATTATGTTCGACAACTAACATGAGATGTGGATGTCGTCGCCATAAGGCCCGTTTGCAACAGCAAGAGAACGTTGTCTAGTGATGACGTTAATCTTTATACTGAAAAATGTGACACTGAAAACACAGCACCGAGGGACTCAAAGTTCCTGTAGGAAATAAAGGGAAAGTGTGGAGCCCACACGTACTTGGAATCGCTTGTCCATTAAAAATGTTTTAATAAAAATGGGCAAATGCCAACGGAACCCATATAAGTTAAGGTCTCGCAAAATGCCATACCTCTGTGTTGTATAATAAGCCTTCTCAATGACACAAAATATTGATACAAGGTGTCGTCGTTTGAGAAAGGCTTCTCTGATTGACGTTTCAAGTCAAATCAAATAGTTCTTGGTGGAGCGCTTTCGTCGGAACCCACACTGGGTGGGCAAGATGAAGTTGTTTGATTCGAGGAACCAGAAAAGATAAGTATTAACTATTCTCTATAATGTCTTACAAAGACAGCTCCTCAAAGCAACTAGACGGTAGTTTGAAGGAATCTTGAGAATCTTCCCAGGTTTAGAGAAAAGTAGCATAATGACCTTGTGCCACGTATCAGGAAAATCATTCTTCTTCCAGATCCGCTTAAAAAAGAATCAGAAGAATAGCGAGAGAAGTAGAGAAATGGTGCTGTATCTCCTAGTGTATATCATCATGTCTGACCAATGTACTACCAAACTAATAAAGGACCTGTTTGAGTTCGACCAGTGTAAGGAGGCGATTATATCCATAGAAACGATCAGCTAAAAAAGAAGTGATAGCTCTGTTTGAGTCTTAATAGCTAAGAAGGTGGAGAAAAATGCAGAGTGTTAGATACACAGAAAAAGCTTTCTCTGTGAGAATCGGCTATGCTCCGAACATCAGCTACTTCTAGGCCATCAGAGGGTGAGATCGAAAGGTGGACAGAATTGTATTGCCAATGTCCTTTCGAATTTTGTCCCATATAACTTTGCAACTGGTGGTAGATGAGATGCTAGCCGTAAATATAATTCAAGATTCCTTCTGGCTTTGACGCTTTGCATGTAAAGCATATATACGGGCCCGCTGTAAAGCGATGTGGTTCGAGAGTGTGGAAAACATACAAAAGGTATACCTGGCCTGTTTATAAGCCTTCTGTCCCATGTGGCTGACAGGATTCCACAACGGACGAATATATCGTGGAAAACATGTCGAGGTTTAAAGAATACCTTGCATTATACCGTCAGTCACAGCGTCTACTAAGTCGTCTATCAATGGCTTGCAAGTGATGGTAGAATAAAGTTCTGCAAGAGCAGTAAAAGAGGGCCAGTTGACTTCATACAGCTTCCGCCGGGACACGGCCAGTCTATCTCAAATTGATAGAAAAATGATCACTACCTTTCGGGTTACAATCAACCTCACATTAAAACTGGAAAAATAGTGAAAGGGAGCAGACAAATATATCAATATCAGTAAAAGACTGATTAGGTGCATGAAAATAAGTATAAGAATCAGTTCTGATGATAAAAAGTTTGCGATCTGAAAATATACACTGTAAGGAGCAACCTCTCCCATCAATATCAGAACTCATTCAGAGGGGGTTATGTCCATTAAAATCTCTCTGGATTAAAAAGAGAAACGACAACTATTCAGCGAAAGCTTCAAGGTCTAATTGATCAAAGCTCGCTCCAGGATACAGAAATAATGATGGTACGACTCAAGAAACATAGATGACTGCAGCCACCAAGGGTGTGTCGAGTGTCAAAGGTAGGGCGGACACATGCTGATCGACCACCAGTGCCGCCTCTCCATGCACTTTTCCATTTTTGTACAAAGAAAACAGCCAGGAAATGATTGTATCGGAAGGTTTCACAGATGTTTCCCGTGAGGAAAAGCTACAAGATGGCAATAAGTGCTTTGATGTCATCCAAATTACAACGTAAATCTTGACAGTTTCACGGTATCAAAGTGACCGTTTTTATTTATTTGTACGCCATTTGAATGAAAAGCTCTTCTGTTTTCGATCACATATTTTATCTTTATTTTCTTTACTCGAAGAAGCTCTGTCTTCCTCCATAAATCCTGCCCTTGGTTGATTGGGTAGGTTTCTCTCGTTAAAAAATATATTTCAGCGACTAAGGGTGTGAACAAATGATCCTTTTTCATATCGGTACCCGAAAGAAGATGGATCCGAAAAAATGCACGTACCAGGAACCAACAAAAGTTGGTCTGGAGATCTGCTGGAATTTATGGTAGGGAAAGAGGTGGGTGTTGACGCTTGTTCATCAGCTCTTTTTATCATGGAGGTCAAAACACTTTTCACATGGTTTAAGATTCTTTTGGAGGCACAGAGAGATCCGTCTGTACACTCATTGCAGCAATGGAACGAATGTACGAGGACTTTACTGTGTTTAGGATGTTTCAACCAAGTTGTTACCAAAACTAAGGTTTTTGACTGACTTAGGAGAACCAGCAAGTCCCTCTAGTTCTTTCTGAATTTAATCGGTGCTAAAGATTTTTTTTCGATAAAGGATGTAATATCAGAAAATAAGGTAAATTTCTTGAAGAAGTTTGGGGCTTGAAATCTTCAAAATATAGTCTTTTACAAATGGTCTGCTGTATTACTTTTTATTTATATTATTATTTAAGAAATACATGATAAAAAAGAATGTTTTCACGCCCACTGACCATATCTACCATGAAGTCTTACAAGGAAATGCAGAACAATGCCAAACAAAGATATAATTTCAACGCCATGGTTTTGTGAGCACTAATCCAAACACCAGCATCAGATACAATGTCCATAACACCTGTTTAGAACATCGAACACTGGTACTTGGTTGACCCTAGCCAAAGTGAACCAGAAGAGTGACCGTGTGGGGAGCACCTCAAGGCTGCCCATCAACTGGAATCCAGGCCAAAGCGGTGTGTTAGAGTTGGACCCTTCAATCACCAGGATCCTGTCTTCCATCTTCAAAAGTCGCCACGCGATCCCTGAAAAGGTGAAGAAAAGGAAGCAGAACTTTCTCTGGGGAGTCCTTCCATCATGTACAGGAATCCAAATCTAGAGGTTGCCATAAAGACAAAATACAATAGGATCATTATTTGCAGCGTATTTTTAGCAGGCTGTGTTCTATTGGTGAATTGGAAAAACTTATTATCCCAATTTTTTATTTTACTCACTTTAGGTACTGAACTCTCATTTTAAGAGAAGCTAAAATGATTAATACAATTGAATTCTCCATTAAATTGCAATTCGCTAATGCAGATATCAGACAGTTGCATTTTTTCCTGGCATTTTCCGACCTACAGCACAACAGTTTTTGCGACTTCAGGTACAGTTGTTATTTATTGAGATTAAGAATTCCGTTCAGCACTAAAACATGGCAGTGAATTGCGCAGTTTTCAACTGCTGTTTGAAAGTTATACACGTACAATGATAACCTTCATCTGAACAGCACGAGTTTGGTGGAACTCAGTTCAATATTTACATTCGATTGATATTTAAATCATCCGAAGTGTGCGACACACAGCTCTTAACCAGGTGAGTTTTTTTTTACTTTAATTCATACATTTTATATCTAAGAAACTAGTTTTGACCTATTCAAACGTCCTTTCATTGTAACATTCATAGTTAACATTCACATTGTAACATTGAGTTCCGGGAGAAATATAACAGCTGTTCAATAAATGACTACGTGACCCCTCATCTTTGAATTTCTTTAAAGACACAGACAGTCAGGATGTTGGTCAGTTGTTTTCTTTCATTACTATCTTTTGTGATCTACAGTTATCAATCGAGAAATTTCTAATTCCATTTGTTGACATATTCTCGTGGTTAGGGTTTAGAGTAGGAAAAGGTATGAATGTTTCTGTTTAAATAAAAAAAACACTATAAACTTAGTTTGTAAATGTTATTATTAGTTTCTTTCAGATTATATACAATATTTTTACAGCTTTTATATGCAACGGCGACATAATAACCGATAGCACTACTTTTTTATAGTTCGTTGTTTAATATCAAAATGTATGAAATGATAATATTCCACTGTGATTCACGTAACAAGCTTCAATATTAAATCAATCATCAAAAAATCTGGAAATTTATTTCGACAGAAGTTTTTAACCTCGATAATACTGAGACCTTTAAAGCAAAATAAACAATTTTTGTTCTTCTTTCTTGTCATGGGTGAAACTTATTAAGCCTAGTTCATCATGTACTGTCTAAGAAACTACTGTGGTTTTAAAAACCTTTATAAATGTTTCATGAAATTAGTTTCTAAACTGAATGAAAATTTCCAAAATAAATAAATTTATCTTATAATATTTAAAATATTATCTTTATAATTAAATTCAATTAGAAATTTATTCCTCATCTGTGAAACCAGTAATATTTAATATAAAATAGAAACCCTGTAAAAACAAAGAAACAAAGAAAGATGTTCAAGCTACTTACATAATGACACACTCCATTTTTCTTTAGATTTAGTTTGTTTTTACAACATTAGCTACATTACCATTTACAATAATCTTAATGTTGGTCTTAAAACAATGTTATCACACTTTATAATTATTTAGATCATCTTTTATTGTTAACTTGTTGTTTGGGTTCAGAAATAAGTTAAATATCCTAAAGTTGACAAACCTCCATTATATATTTTGTAATAACTGCCAGCCTCCCAATGGCTCAGCGAGTATGTCTGCTGACTTACACGCTAAAATCCGAGTTTCGATACCCGTGGTGGGAAGAGCACAGATAGCCCATTGTGTAGCTTTGTGCTAAAATTCAAATCAACAAATCAACAACAATTACTGCCAACAAAATCGTTGATAAATAAATAATTTTATCTCTTATGAATATTAAAATATCTTGTTTTAACTTGTACCATGACGTTCATCTTAAAAGACTGTTATAATAATTAATTTTGTACTTAGTTCTGTTTTTACAGTTACCTTTATCTTCATTAGAAATTATTGATAAAAAATATTTTAAAACACATATGTGTATAGAAATGAAATACATGATATGCTTACATTGTCACACTGGAGACCATATTATAGAAAGGGATTTGGTTCAATCTGTAAAAATGTTATATTTAAGTTATAGAAAGATTTATTTAAAGAAGATTTGACAAATCTAATGCTTTATAATATTAATAAGATATAAGAGATAATCAAGACAAAAGTTACAACATTAACTTTTATTCGAAGCATCTTTCTCTACATACAACTATGGACGTGAAAACATCTAACCAAACATTCAGTTTTAAGAAGTTCAAGGCTGGTATTAGAATTATTTTAGGAATGACATCAGAATTCTTGTTTTTTCTGGCGACTCTGAATTTGAAGCTGGTGTCAGAAATTAGTCCGGCCCAGTTTCTGGTAACTCAAGCTCTTATCCAATGGGGAATTATAATGTTTTCATTTTTATTCGAAAGCCAATTACTTCGGAGAAGAAGGAGAAAGAACTCTTTTTGTTTTCACAGCTTTATTTGATGAAATGGTAAAAGCCCCAATGATATACTGTTTTCATTGACTCCCTCTTGCGGATGCTACCACAATCTAATCCTCTTCTCCAGTGTTCATTAGTTTGTTTGCTTACTTAGTTTTCAGAGAACCTTGTAGGGCTTACAATGTATTCGTTTAAACGCTGACGATGACGGAAATTATTTTAATTATCAGACCAACGTTTATCGTAGGAACGTTTTAAGATATTCATGACGTAGATAATCGGTGGAAAGGAAATACGGTTGGATTTTCTATGTGTCTATTGAAATATTGTTGTTATACAATGACCCGCAAACTTCAAAAAACACACTACCTCAAGTTTTGGCTGCCATTATGTCTATGTTTTTCCTTGTTGTGGAAACTTTTTTACTGTTCTTGTTTGAAGAAATTCATAGGCCATCTTGTGGCAGAAACAATGTTCATGTTGTGAGTTCTGGCATCTTTACGATGCCGAATCAATTTTTCACCACAATAGCCTTACAAGTGGAAAATGCTTTACCAGCGCCTGTTGATCAAAGTCTAAATATAATTACAGCCATTTTAGTTCGATATTTTCATATTAAATACCATCGCCTACGGGTATAGTATTTTTGGCACTGTTTTAATTTTTCTTGGTTTCTTTTGACAACATTAAAAAAGTGAATTAGCTCTTAATATTTTTGCACATCAATTTACTTTGTGCTGTGATTAATATTATTTGATTTCTATTATATTTTGCACAATAAATTTCTCAGTGTTTTATTATCATTATTTCAATTATTTTTATTACCGATACTTTTAATGTTGTTCAAAATACAAAGTTTTAACACTAATGTTAAAAGCAAAGAATATTTTTCTTTACTGAATTATTTTTGTGAAAGATATTGAAGCTTCGCCTTATTTCAGTTGTGAGTTAGATCGATAAATTGTGCTGTATTCGAAGAATAATTGACGTATTCAGACAAACAATATAATGCTGTCGTAAACTTGTTTCATAAAACTAAATGACGTAATTTAGGTTATAATTCATCACACATAATGTAAATATTAACTATAATTTTAATTAGCTCGTTTTAGCCAACAATGTTATTATTATCAATATTATTTCATTCTGTAGGGCTTACAATGTATTCGCCTTAATGCTGACGATTACGGGCATTATTTTAATTATCAAACCAACGTTTATCGTAGGAACGTTTCAAGATATTCATGACGTAGATAATCGATGGAAAGGAATTACGGTTGGAATTTCTGCGTGTCTATTAAAAGCTTGTTGCTATACAATGGCCCATAAACTTCAAAAAACACCACCTCAAGTTGTGGCCGCCATGAAGTCTATCTTTAGCCTTGTTGTGGGAACATTTCTTCTCTTCTTGTTCGAAGAAATTCAAATATCATCTTGTGGCATACACAGTGTTCTTGTTGTGAGTTCTGGCATATTTATGATGCTGAATCAACTCCTCACCACAATGGCCTTACAAGTGGAAAATGCTGGATCTGTGTCTGTTGCTCAAACTCTAAATATAATTACAGCCTTTTTGTTCGATATTTTCATATTAAATACCATCGCCACCTGGTGTAGTATTTTTGGCGCTGTTCTAATTTTTGTTGGTGTTCTTTTAACAACATTAAGAAAAGTTAATTAGTTTTTAATATTTTGACATAATTTACTTCGTGCTGTTATTAATATAATTTGGTTTCTATTCTTTTTTACATAATAACCTTTTCACTGTTTTGTTGTTATAATTTCAAAGCTTTTGATAACCGATGATCGTAACCGAAACCGATGTTCACAATACATAGTTTTAACACTAATATTTGAAGCTTAATATATTACATTCGATGGATATTAAATATACTGCAAGAATTTCACGATAGTTTCCATGCTCTTCGCCTGAGTTTTCTTCACTGAATCATTTTTGTGGAAGATATTTAAACTGCGTTTTATTTCAGTTAAATCGATAAATTGTGCTGTATTCGAAGAATAATTGACGTATTCAGACAAACAATATAATGCTGTCGTAAACTTGTTTCATAAAACTAAATGACGTAATTTAGGTTATAATTCATCATACATAATGTGAATATTAACTATAATTTTAATTAGCTCGTTTTAGCCACAATGTTATTATTATCAATATTATTTCATTCTGTAGGGCTTACAATGTATTCGCCTTAATGCTGACGATTACGGGCATTATTTTAATTACCAAACTAAAGTTTATCGCAGAAAAGTTTCAAGATATTCATAACGAAGATAATCGGTGGAAAGAAATTACGGTTGGATTTTCTGCGTGTCTATTAAAAGCTTGTTGCTATACAATGGCCCGTAAACTTCAAAATACACCACCTCAAGTTGTGGCCGCCATGAAGTCTACCTTTAGTTTTGTTGTGGGAACATTTCTTCTCTTCTTGTTTGAAGAAATTCAAATATCATCTTGTGGCATACACAGTGTTCTTGTTGTGAGTTCTGGCATCTTTATGATGCTGAATCAACTCTTTACCACAATGGCCTTACAAGTGGAAAATGCTGGATCTGTGTCTGTTGCTCAAACTCTAAATGTAATTACAGCCTTTTTGTTCGATATTTTCATATTAAATACCATCGCCACCTGGTGTAGTATTTTTGGCCCTGTTCTAATTTTTGTTGGTGTTCTTTTAACAACATTAAGAAAAGTTAATTAGTTTTTAATATTTTGACATAATTTACTTCGTGCTGTTATTAATATAATTTGGTTTCTATTCTTTTTTACATAATAACCTTTTCACTGTTTTGTTGTTATAATTTCAAAGCTTTTGATAACCGATGATCGTAACCGAAACCGATGTTCACAATACATAGTTTTAACACTAATATTTGAAGCTTAATATATTACATTCGATGGATATTAAATATACTGCAAGAATTTCACGATAGTTTCCATGCTCTTCGCCTGAGTTTTCTTCACTGAATCATTTTTGTGGAAGATATTTAAACTGCGTTTTATTTCAGTTAAATCGATAAATTGTGCTGTATTCGAAGAATAATTGACACTATCAGACAAACAATATAATGTAGGCGTAAACTTTTTCATAAAATTAAATGACGTTATTCAGGTTATAATCGATAGAACATTATATAAATATTAACTGTAATTTTAATTAGCTCGTTTTAGCCCATGTTATTATTATCAATATTGTTTTATTCTGATGTATTAACTAAGAATCCGTACTGTGTTTGTCATTCAAAATATCTTTCTATCGTGTTTCATATCACGAACGATTCAAAGCAAGGATGTTTCAATAATACTCAATTTTCAACTATTTATAGATCAGACATGTTTTCAATAACATTGTTTTAATTGTTGTAGATCAAACATGGTTTTAATCACACTCAGATTGTAAATTATGAACTATCAGTATAAACATAATTTTAATAACATACAGTTTTGAAATTTGGAAATACGAAAGGCTTTTGTAGGTCTAAGATACAAATAGATCAAGATTTAGTTTTACGCTCATTTAAGGCACATAAACTAGTAAAGAAACAAAATTATAAAAATGGAATACGGTTCTTTGTTTCCACTTGCATATGGTTTCGTTCTTATCATATCCAGGTACGAAGTGAGATGTTTGAGGCTAGAGCTTCGATATGCATTTAAATATTGTAATAGTTTATCTTTACGCTCTAATATTGTTTATATTCTATCAATGGAAAACAAGAATATTTATTTTTTATGTTAGAGTTTTGATGTGTATATTTTATATCTCAGAAAAACATGTATATTGTCCATCTACCGGTTGGAAAATTATGTTAATATTAAATCTGATGTTGAAACTTATTCTGAAAACCAATTAAAAACACTACAGTGAAGAGTTTTCTGTGTATGACAGAAAAGTAAAAAAATAGATATAGAAATGATGAAATTTCAAGTGTTATATTCCAAACTATAATTATGTTAAGACAGCTTATATTAAAGAATTGTGAGATTTGGGAAAATGTAATATATTTAAATGGAGGAAGTCTGTTATTAATTTATTTTTATGTGTAGTTCTCAGATAAAAAACACCAATGTTAAATAACTTAAAATAATTAGTTGGACACAGTTAAATTGATAGGAAAGATTCTGAGCTTATTCTCAATAAAATAATAATACTTCAAATATTGCCTTTTCTATTTCTTTATTGTTAAATATGTATTGTGACATTCCCTCCTGTTAGCTAATTTTTAGAAGATTATCGAGTGTAAAAACCAACAACATATGCATGTAGATAAATAGCAATATTGTTGAATAAGCTGAAATTTCTAGAAAATTTCCTCTCAAATTTATAAGTGGTATCTAATTTAATGTGTATACTGTTGATTTGCTACGGTTTGTATTCTAAAAGCCTTGAAAGCTATGATCATGAATAAAGTTTATTGATCGGTAAACTACAAATACTGACTAGAAACATTTAAATGTTTCAAACAGACACAAACTGTTTAAACTAAGCGAATTATAATGAAACGTTAGTATTTTTGTTTAAATATTAGATACTTTTAGCGGTGAAAATCTGACGTGCAAACAGAAAAGAAGAACCTAATTAACTGTAAAGTAAACTGTACCGATATCAACTCGAAATTAATTCCCTCATCGTCAACAATATAAAAAAAATTCATTTCCAGACCACATAGAAGACTCATTTGTTTTTGTTAGTTTGTTAGATTTTTGTTTATCAAATCATTATATTAGACAACTGTTTGGGAGGACAATTATTATAAATTATGTTATCACTAATATATTAAAATATACATGTATTAAGAAAGAAAACTGTGTGTATTAATATTAATAGCAAACATTATTAATGAATACATGTTCTAATTTGATAAGATTTTTAATTTGAAAAAATTTAACTTAGTTTCAAGATATTTGTCATCACAATACCTAAAATAATGAATTGGAGACTCGTTCGAGATAAATTATAATACGTAACAGAAGAAATGAAAAATGTTTTTAGTTTCTGTTGTCAGTGAAAGTGAAAAACTTAAGTTAGAGGTAACGAATATTTAATTGTTAAAGAAAAACAGGTGAATAAAACTTTCATTGGCAATATGAGCTCTTTGAAAAAAAATGCAGAGGTTGTGTGATAAGAAGTGGGAATAACGTTTGTCGAGAAGGTCTCTGATGATATCATTGAAGTTGAAGCTAAAAGTATGATGAACGCATACAAAGTTATTCATTAATATAAGTAATCCATCGCATTATATTCACCTACATGCATCATCCGGGCACAGCCAATCGGAAGATAAATTTCCATTTGTAGACAACATAAAATAACTCTTCAGAATTTATTTGCGAAATAAAATATAATATTAGTTGTTCCATATTTTTGTCAGAAAAGTATGGTAAACCTGGAAAAGGAACACAATTTTTAGTAATTATCTCTTGTGAAACAGATAGTCGAATATTGATTTTATGTACAGGAGTGAACCTACAGTTACTGTCAAATTGTGATCGTTTGTACATTGATTGAAATTTAAATATCGTTCCATATATTCTGAAAAAAATGTTTCATTGGCTGGAACGACTCACTGCCGTTCCTCTAATTAAAACATTGTTGTAAAATAAATATGAACACACATATATTAGATATGTTAAATATATGTCAGATGTGTTGAAGAGTTAAATTTAAAATTCTATGTCTACAGTATACGTGCGTTAAGCAAGTTTATTTAGATGGCTGATGCTTTTTACAAAATAAATGTATAAACATTCGACAGATTACATCAGTGATTCCAAAACTAGATTTGACAGAAGATTTTATAGGTGACACATATAACACGTACAAGAAACAAAGAAATGTTTTCAATATTTATTTATTTGTTCAACAAAACCAGAGGTACTTGAACTAATGATAATTGAAGGAAGGATGTAATAGAAATGGTGATGATTATGCACTATTAAAGTTTTCATTATACCTATAAATATCACCCCAGCATCCTTCCCATAATTATCTTTTGTATAACAGTTTTCACTTACTTTCGTATATTTAACGAAACTTATTTGGATCATGGTAAATATGACTGGAGCTATACACTAGTGTCATTAATATATTTCAGTTATTTTGTATATATCTCAAACAGTATAATTTTTAGAAGGATTAATGCAACCTCTTTAAGATGATGCAGGTAAACAGACTGATATTTTTCATGTATAGAGAGTTTTTTGTCAATCATGTGCTCTTTTATAATACGTTTATCTTCTTTTGTGCTTCATATCAAACTAATCTGACATTTTAGGGTTTTCTTATGATCTCCAAACCTTATAATATTTAGATTTTTAAATGTTATTGCTTCACAAAAAATTGCACTGAAAAACATACACAATAAAAGTTATATGACGTTTAATCATATTAGACGATTTTTGTCATGGTGCTTGAAAATTAAATTCATTTTATGAAATTAATTTAGACCTTATTTAGTAAAGAAAATTATTTCTCATTGTGAGGAATATACATACATTTATTTATCATAAAAAACCTTATTTTTACACGAAACAAAGTAATGTACATAAAGAATTTTTTTTTTCGAAATAAATGAAAATAAATATTACCCCTGTATTACGTAATTAGAATGACACCAGTTTGTTGTGAGTAAGAATTTAGGTTACAATCTCAAGTTTCTCTTAACCTCAATAAGTGATTTAAAATTAATTAACACCTAAATAAAATAATATTTATGTTGATTACTGCTCCATAAAAACATACAAATAAAGAATTTTGTTAATTTTCAGGCTGATTCCGAAAAGTACCATAAAATATGTTTTTTTCTTGTTTTAAGCACAAATCTACACAATGGGCTATCTGTGCTCTGCCCACCACGGGTATCGAAACCCGGATTTTAGCGTGTAAGTCCACAGACATACCGCTGAGCCACTAGGGGGCACCATAAAATAAGAATATGACATGGACCTTTTGTATCAGTTATTGATGTCAAACTAGTGTGACACATTTGATTATAATATATAATGATGCGGCCCGCCATGGCCCGTAATTTGAGGGTCGCGGGTTTGCATTCGAATTGCGCTATACATGATCTCCTTCCCAGCCGTGGGGGCGTTATAATATGACGATCAATTCTACTTTCGTTGTTAAAAGGCTAGCCCAAGAGTTGGCAGTGGGTGTTGATGACTAGCTGCCTTCCGTCTGGTGTTACACTGCAAAATGCGGGACGGTTAGCACAGATAGCCTTCATGTAGCTTTGCGAAAAAAACCAAAACAAACGCGTTCTTTCGTTTCATCAATTATTTTGAATTATTTGTTTAAAATAATCAATATTGAACACTTCAAATGAAGTGTAAAACTTCGGAACAGTAACGTACTGCAGATGATCCAACCACTTAGTTACATCACATATAAAAATATTTGTTTAAAACAATACCAAGTCAAGTCTACTGTTAAATTAGGGACGGCTTGGTGCAGTGAGCCAAAAATCTACTCACAAAGGTTAACAGCTGATGATGACACGTTAGGTGTTTAGACAGATTGTGGTAATGAAATACGTGTGTTTAAACGAAAAGAAATTTCAAAAATATCTTGTTTATTGGACGTGTTTCCATGTTATTTCTAAGTGCAATACAACGTGTTAAAAAAAGCCATATCGTATGTTAATAGAAGTTTGTTGTCTTTAAAACCTCTGCAGTTCAGGCACAACCATTTCTGTTCTGGATCTGCTGTATTTAGGATGTGCAACCATATGGACTTACCTTGCCAACTTTAGCTCAACACGCCTTACATTCTTTAAATCGTGTTTATATATTTTATTTAGAGAAAGATAAGTACAGCTACAAGTAACAAGCCAGGTTGGCTTACACAGGATATGAGAAATAAAATAAAAGAAAAGCATTACAAATTTTAGAATCACGAATTGACCTGTAGCACGAGATTTTTTAATCATAGTGAATACCAGGAACATTGGTGAAACAGGACATCAAAAAGATGTACGAGAAAACGACAAGCTGAAAGATTCTAATAAAACATATTATAAACTTTAGAATGTTATTGGAGAGTATAGATATTTTTCACTGAGAGAAAATCTCGTGTTGCAAACTTTCAGACATTCTTTTTAAACGTTACTGCTAAGGTGGATGAGGGTAAGGATGTAGATTTGGTGTATCTGGATTTTAAGAGGGCATTTGACAAGATGAAACATCAAAGTTTTGTAAAAGATTTATTTCGTCAGATATGAAGAATAAGTAAACTAATTGGGCAGAAGAGTGTCATAAGAATCGTGTTTAGTTAAAAAAGATGAATGTCACAGGCATTGTCTAAGAATCATTCTTGTTTGTAATTTACCTTACTGAGGTATAAGAAGGAATGTTAATGAAATGAAATATTACCTGAATTTGTTAATAATGTCAAAGTTTTGGGTATTGCTAGCTTTAAAAAGGATATTGATGGTGCAAAAATAATTTAGATCATTTTTTGAAATGGGCAAATAAATGGAACATTAATTGTAATCACAATAAAAGTAAAGTTATGCATGTAAATAAAAAAAAAAGTTTCTTTCTTTTTGAATTTTGTGCAGACCTATAAGAGAGATATCTGCGCTAACCATCCATAATTTTGCAGTGTAAGACTAGAAAGAAAGCAACGAGTCATCAACACCCATGTTAGTTAACAACAAATAGGATTGCAACCACAGCTGAAAGGGCAAGACGGTTGGTGTGCCAAGGATACGAATCGGCGACCCTCAAATTATGAGTCGATCGTCAAAACCACCCAGCTTTGCCGGGCCTTTAGTAGTTTTCATTATATATATATAATTTGAGAATAACCTAAACATTGTCATAAAAGACGTGACTTTGATGTAATTGTTGATTAGTTTTGAAGCCATTCAAGCAGTGTCTCTTGGTGGTGATAAGACAAATAGGGTCCAGACTGTAGAGGTCACTGATTAGGTCAAATTTAATGAAATGTTTTCAGTCTTAGGCAACTTACCATAGGAAGAACATTAAAATGCTAGAACATATTCAGAGGATGGTAAGTAAAATGATACCTCGGATGGAAGGGTTTTCATATGAGGAGAAATTAAGATTTTAAAATTGATAAAAATAAAATCATGAGGAGATCTGACTGATGTGTTCAAGGTTCTAAAAGAAATCAAAGACATTTATGCATCAACATCTGTCATACTTAACATCGAGAAACATGTATATCGGAGACATAGACATAAATTTTGGCAAAGGAAAAGCTGTTCTCAGCTAATAGAATTTTATTTTGTTAATGGGATTAAATGAAATGGATTGTATCGTATGTTGTTGAGAAAATAAATATCAGTGAGTTTCAAAAAAATATCGAAAGACACATCAGCGATGAAAACTGGATTTAAATTTTTCATGTTTTGATATTTGGTTTAGAGGATTGGACTGCCAAGATAAATTAACACGTATTTTGTTCCCAATAAATTTTATTTTATGATTTAAAAAAACTCTTGATCGTATGTGAATCATAAAAGCTGGGTTTTAAATATTTATATATATTGCAGATACAAAATATTCACTCAGAAAACACTAATACACAGCTTAAGTGTAATTGTTTTTTAAAAATAAGTACGAACAATATTTGAAGCATGAAGAAACACTATTTAAAATTATTTTGCCTTCCGAAATTCTATTTTGTAACATTACACCATATTGAGCCCACACCAAACCTTAAGCAGAAGCTTGGAATCCTCTTTCGTTTTGCAATTTTGTATTTTACTAGTTTTTGTGTGTGAAGTGACCATAAGCAACATAATTCTTTGTTACACCGAGTTTGCTATACGTATGTAAAGCCTGATTTTTCAATAATAAGCCTAACATATCTCCAAAAATTTAAATTTGGTTTATATTTATACTATACTTACTGTACACAGTTTGAAACCTGAGTGTTAGTAAAATCAAGTATGCAAAGTTTAAATATGAGTGTTACTGACACTATGGTTTCAAAATTTGAAAACTATTTGTTATTGATACCATATCTACAAAGTTTAAAAGCTTAATTTTGTTCAAATCGTGTTTGCATAATTTAAAAACTCATTGTTATTGAAATCGTGTTTGTTCTAAAAAAGTAGAAAATTGAGTGTTAGAGAAATCCTACTGAATTCGTTGTCCACGATAATTGGTTCAATAATTTTAAGAACAATTTTTCTTTTTACTTTTAGATAAAAATCGTCACAAAAGTCGTCATGGTTTTTCTCAACCATGGTTATCGAAACTCATATTTAAGCGTTGTAAATCATGAGACATACCGCTGTTCGAATGGTGAACAATTTAACACACATAGCAGCAATAAAGAGTCGCTTAACTTTTGTACCGGAAAATGATACAATGAGGAAAATTCAAAACTACCGCAAATATTTTCAGGACTCAGCAACAAATTATTGGTAAAATAAAGATCTTGTTTTTAATTCATTGTTTAAAGTGTTTAAAAAATTGTAAGCAAGTAAACGAGCACATGTTTCAAATATAGTGTTGTTTACTGTTTATTTAAACCATTTCTAACGTAAAAAATTAACAGAACAAAAGTTTTTCTTCTTTTGAAATTTCTTTTTATTTACTCTAAATTTCTAAAAACAAACAAATAAAGCACAAATAAACCCATGGAAATTTTGTGAAAAAAAGGGAGCATGTCTCATTAAAACATAGAAAGTTTATCTTAAGGTCAGAAACAGATCGCTAATAACCACGTTCATCAAGGTGAAACAACAAACTCATAACGTCGATATGTATGTCACCATCATTTAAAAACTAGTATTAGAACTCAAGCTCCTACCCACTATCATCAGTGGTACATTTTATAACTATCGAAAATAATAGACTTAACTTCATGCATCAATGTTAAAACTATTTATTGTGAACTACATAAGAACATCGGTTATCGAAAGCTTTGAAATAATAATAAAACAGTGAAAATGTTATTATGCAAAAATAATAGAAACAAAAAAATATTAATAACAGTTAAAAGTAAAATGTTATGTCAAAATATTAAGAACTTATTCACTTTCTTTAATGTTGTTAAAAGAACAGCAACAAAAATTAAAACAGTTTCAAAAATGCTCCACCAGGTGGCGATGATATTTAAAAAGAAAATATCAAACAAAAAGGTTGTTGTTGTTGTTTTAAATTAAGCACAAAGCTAAACAATGGGCTATTTGTGCTCTGCCCACCAAGGGTATCGAAACCCGGATTTTAGCGTGTAAGTCCGCGGACATATCGCTGAACCACTGGGGGTGCCAAAAAATAAGCCTGTCATTACATTTACACTTTGAGCAACAGACACTGGTCCAGCATTTTCCACTTGTAAGGCTTTTGTGGTGAGAAGTTGATTCAATGCCATAATGATGCCTGAACTCACAATAAAAATACTGCTTTTACCACAAGATGATAATTGAATTTCTTCGAAAAAGAGTGATAGAAAAGTTTCGACAACAAGACTTAAGCCTAGATATAATGGCAACCACAACTTGAAGTGATGTTTTTTGAAGTTTACGGGCCATTGTATAGGAACAAGCTTTCAATAGACACGCAGAAAATACAAAAATAATTCCTTTCACCCGATTACCTATCTCATGAATATCTTGAAACGTTCCTACGATAAACATTGGTTTGATAACTAAAATATTGCCCGTCATCGTCAGCATTAAGATGAATACATTGTAAACCCCACAGGGTTCTCTCAAAACCAAATAAGCAAGCAAACTAATGAACACGGGTGAAGAGGAAAAGATTGTGGAAGCATCCGCAAGGGGGAGCCAGTGAATACAGAATATCATTAGGGCTTTCACTATTCCACTAAATATAGCTCTAAAAACAAAACAGATCTTTCTCCTTCTTCTGCGAAGTAATTGACATTCGAATAAACAGTAAAAACATTATAATTTCCCCACTGGATAATGGCTTGAGATACTAGAAACTGGGCTACAGTAATTTCTGACACCAGCCTCAAATTCAGGATCGCCAAAGAATACGTGAATCCTGATGTCATTCCCAAAATAATTCCAATTCCAGGAATATTCTTGAACTCATTAAAACTGAATATGTGGTCAGAAGTTTTCATGTTCACAATCAGATGTCGATAAAGATGCTGCAAATAAAATTAAACTATTAATTTGTGTCTATTTGTATTAACTTATTTCTTAATATCTCTTATTAATACAATAAAGCATTAGACTTCTCAAATTTTCTTGTTAGTAAATATTTCTGAAGAATTGAAAACGACTTATTCACGGTTTCATCCTAATTCCTTTCTATGGACAAATATAAAACGGTTTTCAATGTTTGTAATAGAAAATATGATCAGATCAAGATATAGTTAAATATAAAAAAATGAACTAAATGGTTACGAACAAATTAATGATTATCATGATACTTTGATTAGATGAACGTAACTTGAATCACATGTTCGTAAATTTTAAAATGCATTTATTAATTAATAATGTCATTGGACATAATTCTTAAAATATCTTTAGATGTTTGTCCAGTTTAGGATATTTAACATAGTTCTAAACCAATACACCAAGTTAAAATGTCATTCGAATAATTATAAAGTTAATATGAACCACTTTGAACGTTATTTTAAACGGTGTTTTATTCAACATTGGAAAAATATACTAGCTATAAAGAAAGATGGAGTGTTTATTTACATAAGTAACTTAATCAACTGTATTTGTCATTTAGGTTAAACAGGATTCTCTTTTAAATAAACTTTTATTGGTGACAGAGATGGTGGATAACTCTCTATATGAACTAAATTATGAGAAGAATATTTTAGATATTTTATAACATGATTTCTTTACTTGTGTTTGCTTTCAAAAATGTTATTCTGGATAAAAAAACTAGTTTAATAAAATATTTGTAAATGTTTTTAAAACTACAATTATGACTTCTACACCATTTAATCTACCAGGATCCACAAATTATTGTGATATCGAGAAAGAAGAACCAAACCTCTCTGTTCTGCTTTTAAGATCTTAGTATAAACAAAGTTAACATCATCAATGTTCTGTGCTATCAAAATAAATTACCAAAATGTTACGATAATTATTTAACTCAGAATGTTGTCAATTGATTTACAGAGAAAAGTAATAATTTTATGTTTTGAAATTAAAAAACGGACAATGAAAAATAAGAAATGCTGTCCTAAAACAACTCGCCATCTGCAGGGTTTTCAATTTGAAACAAACTAATAATTCAGATCTGTAAACTTACCCAATAGTAATTTTTTTTCGTTTAAACAGATACATATGTACCTTCGCCAACTCTCAACCCCAACCACCAGAGTATGTTATCACAATTCTGGATTAATAACTGTACATCACAAGAGATAATAATAATAAGAAGAACATATTATCATTGTAACAATTATTGAAAAATAGAACCACAGTGAACTGAAAAAACTGTCTGAAGTCTGATATTAGATAAACTAGTTTATTGATTGATATGTTTGGTAGTGTTTTTTTCTTTTAGTTTTATTTCTGGCAGAAGATAACCTAAGACTTTACATGATGCACTAATTTATCGTAATAATTTGCTATATCAGGCTTTTGTTTGTTTGTTCCCTTTGCTATCGTTTTTAATTATGAAATATAGATTGAAGTGAAAGGGATTTTTCCCTGACCTTACTTCAATCGACGGGGTCAATATTAAGAAGAGTCAAATTATATAAATAAAAGTAAAATGCACAAACATCGAAACTAACCTGATTAAGAACTAAATGTCACAGTGTGTGGTAACGGAAAAGTTATGACTATTTTGTGAAATGAAACTGTGCTTTATCTAACTATCGTGTTGCTGAGGTGAATATTGTTATTGTACGTGTACAAACAATGTTATACAATGTCACATTGTTTTTTTAATTTTGTTTTTTCTGGGCGGGATTATTAATCTAATTAAATTATAAGAATAACTAAAACAACACAAAACAGTTGTGCTGTAGGTTGAACAAGTACCAGAAAGAAAGATAATTGTGTGGTGCATACATAAGTGACTTGAAACTGTCTAGAGAATTGATAAATATTAGGAAAAGTCAATCATTTCTGGATACCCCGAACTATAAATTTAAAATAGACGTTAATTTTGTTTTCAAATTATTGAAATTCTCCCAACATTGAAAATGCAGAACAAGCGCAAATTATTTTACTTAATTGATTAGATCAAGAAAATTAGGCGAGATTTAAAAGATTACAATTTTTAATCAGAAATAAAGGTTTTCTTTATTTGTATGGCGTCAGTTGGAAGTTTTGGTAAAGACTATACTTAGGTTAAATATATTAACGCTACTGAAAGCTGTTAAACAAAAGAGAATTATTGGAAGGATGCCGGGGGGATACTTAAAGGTACAATGAACACTTTAATACTGCATAATCATCACTACTTTTATTACATTGGTCCTTCAGTTATCATCAGTTCAAGTACCTCTGGTTTAGTTAAACATCCAAGTTAGGTGAGAAGGGTGTTCATAAATAAATATATACAACATGTAAGAACTGAATAGAAACTTTAAATAATAGTCACTCTGGACTATCTTGCATTCATCATAATTTGGGATTTTGAGATATTTCTACCATAAACATTGTTATGTAGCCACATTTATTGCAATAAATAAATATTGAAGATATTTCTCTGTTAGTTCTACATGTAGTGTTACATACCGTTATGACAGAAAGTGTTCGTACCCCTGCGTCCTTAGTGGTTTTTTGCTCATAACGTAAAAAAGTATCACGATCATTAGATTTACCAAAGTATGGTATAGTATAAATATTATAATAACATACATCTGAATAAATTTTCATGTAAATTCAACGACAAAAAACTGTTTATAAACAAATAACCAAAAGTAGGAGGTGCATAAAGTGTTCATAGAGTTCAGAACGTTTGAAAAAACTGTTATTCCCGTAAACATTTTGTCAAGTTTGGTGTATAAACTACAGAATTGATTTTTAGAAGGCTTGCAACCACAAAAAAAGGAAGAAGTATTGGATTAGGTTCACTACCAAACTTTTTTCTATCATCAGTTCCAAAGTCGTCTGGGACAAGATTTGGAGGGTCAGTGGAAAGTATGCTTTCCCTTCACTTTCGACCTTCCTCTCAAATGGCCAGGAAGCTACTTGTATACAAGGTATAGCTTATACCCTTAAAGAGTGTGTTTTACATCTTTGAAAATACTACTGTTTCTTTCCCTATCCTCTTTGCCATCAAGGTATGGGCTGTGAGACCACCACTTTCTTTCGAAGATAATTCTTATGTTTATAATCGGCCATTTATGTGGTAAAACTTCTAATGTCTATGCATCAGTCTGGCAGTACCTCACGCAAATTTAATGATATTCATTAAATTATGTTGTACTATCTGTTTTCTGCTCTACTTCTGATAGTTTTAAAGTAAATTTGGCTAAAGGCTTCTGTGATTTACTTATCACGAGTATAAAAATCTGCTTTTTAGCCGTGTGGGTCTGCAGATATACCTCTGTGCCATTGGAGAAACAGTAATTAGGGAGTGAATATATGTTCGATTCTTAAAATCCATCATATTCTCAAATGATTAAAGTTGTACTATCTGTCCAGAGTTTATGACTGAGCTATACGACTGCACTTTTAAGACGGTTTGCCTCAAGCATCATTTGGGGCTTAAGCTCTGTATGGAGGCTTTCCACATTTCGATAATCCAGAGTTTGTATGTTGAGTTATGAGAACTTCCTCTTCACATCAGACATTTACAACTTTTTCTGCTGTATAATATGAAACTTTTATACTTATCATGATGTCTTACCTGGAGTTATGTCTTTATTCCTTGGCGAACTGTGCTTTTTGGGAATAGTTAGTCTACTGTTTCTTCTTTTTACCTTGATATCCATTGATTGTTAACTAAATTGGTCTGTCACTGGATGATGCTGTTGAGTCCAATTATCAGGTTATCCCACTCTTTGCATATTACCATCCCCACTTGTGATCCCGAGTAGGTTTTTGCTCATAATTTAAAAAGCATCTCGATTATGTTAATAGACGCATTGTATATTATAAATATCAAACTAACACACATCTACATACATATTTATGTAAATTAAACGACAAATAAACTGTTTATGAACAAATAACCAAAAATAGGAGTGAGAGAAAGTGTTCGTACATTTCACAACGTGTGAGAAAACTGATATTCCCGTAAAAAAATTGTTTACTTTGGTGAATAAACCGATTTATACTATTTCGCAACGAGACACTTGGTTCATAATTGTTGGAATTTAGCCAGCAAAAAATATACTTTCGGTAATTTAGCGCCGTCTCCGTCATTATCTGTTTGGTCATCATGGCGAACAAGAAACAACTGTCCAGTGATTTAAAAAAAAACAAATTATTGTAAAGTACAAGTCTCGTTCCTCTTTCCGGTATTGTTACGTAACTTAATGTGCCGAAATCGACTGTTCAAAGCATAATTTCCAAGTTTATGCTTACAGGATAAACTGCTAACCTCCATCGTTCCGGACGCCCCATCAAAATTTCAGAGTGAATCAAGAGGAAGGTTCTGAGCTAAGTTAGTTAGAACCTTCTTTTAATAGGTAATGAGACACGGAAACTGGTAAGGGAAACTGCGGTTCAAGTAAACACCTCTACAGTTACGAACGTGTTACGCTCTTCAAGTTCAAAGCATGACGTCCACGTTGAACTCCATATTTAAAGCCTGTTCACTTAGAAGCGCCATTGAGGTATGCAATAAAGCCTGTAAATAAACATTTTACCTCTTTAAAGAGTATTGTTTGGTCAGACAAGACTAAAATTGAGCTTTTCGGCAACAATGATGTTCGCTATATTTGTTGTAAGAAGGGGAAACGAAATATTACCTACATCAGATCATGAATTTATTAACAACAAATACACACTGACATGTGTGTACATTTCTAGTAATGTAAGTCCTCACAGTAACTCTTAAGGCAACAGGGACTCACATTACAAATTAACTACTTTATTGTTACACAAAAGAGCTTCGAGAACCATATTGTTAACGATTACAACGTCGGACTATCACTATAACTTCACGATATAATTATACTTCTGTATCTATTCATATTATTGGTCAAAAGAAACTAACTACTACAGTAACATTTGTAAAAGATGGATAAATGTAACATGTACAGTAATAAACTACAAAGTATTTCGAGTTATGACATACTAAGTTTTCATGCAATCAACTCACTCCGATATATAATATCTCCCTCTAGTATTGCAAAGGTAAGTCTTTTGTGTGCTTAGAACGCCAGAATCCAGATTTCGGTATCCCTGATGGGCAGAGTATTGACAGCCTATTGTGAACTTTAACCTTCACATCAATCAAACAAATACATTATTTCCCTCCACATTAACGTAATTTGTTATATATGTACTTCTCGTGGATAACCTCGTTTGTTACCAATTAGGCATATAGCAACATAACATGGTATCTGTGTTCTGCCCATCTTGAGTATACAAACCTGATTTTTAGTGATATAATTCCAAGGCATATCGCTCTGCCACTGGGGACAGATTACTTCGTACTTGTGACCTTTGGTTGTTAAACGCTAATTTACATAATAGCTTTGCTATGCTTACAGCTGGTCTCACATCCTGATTTGTAGATTTGAATCACTTAACCTTTCAAATAAGATGTTGCGATTATTTATTTCTAATAAAATTCACTGTCTTTTGAAATTATTCGTATTCAACATTTACCATGAAGCAAATTAATGCAAACATTGGACATTAGATGATTACCAGAATATTATATATATTCTAAGGCATAAACCTTGACCAACAGATGGTACTACATCGATTAAGTTACAGTACTTCAATGGTTATTTTCTATTTATAAGGCATTCTTTTATAAGACGGTTTTTAACCATCCCAGTGCTATTTACAATAAACAAAAAATAATTTGTGATAAAAAATAGAGTACCTTTGGTTTACCAGTTCAAAGTAAACACATATTTACCATATTTCCAAGTTTATGTCATTATCAAAGTTCATTTGTCTTCTTAAATGCAGAGTATTGTTCAATATTCGTTTATACTGTCACAGCGACATGACAGCAAACTTATACCGTTAGGAACTGGGTTTCAATATCTGATGTTAGCAGAGATTCTTTAGCGTTATGCTTAACTGCAAAAAAAATTATTTCATTTGTTATTTATCAAAAGTTTTTCACAATACCTTTATTGACACGAAATTTAAAATTTCTTTATTATTTTTTAATACTGATCACTTCATTATACCTATCAACCGTAATACGTTACATACATATAAATATAACATTTATCAAGCCTTTTTAAGTAAACTTAATACACGTTAAGCCACTTTAATCACGTGGCTAATAATTTTCACAAGACCGATAAATATATATATGTATATATATATGAGGCTGATTGAATCAAAGGTTCAAAAACTAGGGCCGACAGAAGTTTCATATACGTCGGTGCATATTTGTATCTGGATTTTGTGTGGGTAAATGGTTAAATATCAGCATCTATCACGCTCAGCATCACTTTCAATCTTTGATTTAGTTACAGAATCTGGTGCTTTCTATCAAATGGTTCAATGACAACACTTTGAAACTCATTGCAATGGAAACAACTTTAGTTAATATTTCAGTATCCGTAACATTCAAGTAACAATCACTCCATAGTTCTCTGTCTTTTCTCGTTAGACATTAATTCATTGTTGTTATTTTAAAATACTGAGAGATTAAAAATAGATAAAAACTAGGATGAGAAAAGGTTTTCTCGCTTTAGTTTCTTTCAGGTCACTTGACAATATGAACGTGTCTGGAACATAAATTATGTTACTCCTATTTAAAGAGTAAAGTTAGAGAGTACAGTTGGTAACTTAAACCATACTTAAATAGGAAAACTAACAGATTATAAAACAAGTGGTACCATATTAGGTATATCAGGTACAATATGACATTATTTCGAAAGTGAATGGATGATATCACAGGAAGCAGTCTATTTATGTCGCTACATATTAACACGACTGAATTTAACATCAAGCAACTTACGTTAAACTCATAATAACTGTCAGATATCAATGATTGTCTTAGGAAATACATTTTTAAAATTTTCTAAAATAAAGTATAGAATCAGACTGAAAAAAAACTGTGAGATTTAGACAAATTCATTGAAGATGTGGTATGATATTCTTTATGGTTTTATTTACATTGAAGATGTGGTATGATATTCTATATGGTTTTGTTTACATTGAAGATGTAGTATGATATTCTCTATAGTTTTATTTACATTGAAGATGTAGTATTATATTCTCTATGGTTTTATTTACATTGAAGATGATTACATAATTTTATTGCGTTCATCGCGGGTATCAATATATAATGTTTGGTCTCATAACTCTTCAGACATGTCACAGGGAAGGGGCATCATAAAATAGAGAGCAAATATCTTATGAAGAGAGGTACAGGTAACTGGCTTCCTTACTTCTGATCGATATTTTAACATAACCATGTGTCGACAGTTTGCTGTTCAAATTCAAAATTTCTATTTCAGAGAGTATTTTCTTCATAAACAAGTCTCCTTTTGGTGAGTCAGCGGCTACGTTACAGACATAGGGTTTGACTTTCTACAGTGAACAGAGCGCACATAATCCATTCTGTTGCTTGATAGTAAATAAAAAAATGTTCTTAATAAAGTGCAGATATTGCAACAGAGCTACAGCTAAAAAGGATTAGTTATTAATTTTAATACGACAAAAGATATATTATTTTGGATAAACCAGAATATGAAATAACTTATTTAATTAGTGTGTCAGACAGGTTTATTTTCACTCTTGTTGGGCACATTTTTAGCTAACTATAAACAACATAGTTATTGTTTTATAAAAGATGATGCTTAACATTACCAGGTGGTTAGATTGCTCCACTCTGAAGATCAAGGGTACACATTTCCTTGATACCAAACATACTCGTCCCTTAATCCGTTGGAGCATTATAAGTGACGGTTAAATCCTGTATTTTGGTGAAAGAAAAACTCAAGATTTGGCAGTGATTAAAGATGATTAACTCTCTTCCCTCTAGTCTTACATTGCGAAATTAGTGACGAGTGGCGCCCTCCTGTAGCTTTACGAGAAATTCCAATGAGAAAAAACCTTCAAAAGATTGAACCCAACCTTTTATTTTTTCTACTGAACATTTGAATGTGCAAATCGCTGTTATCAAAACCCCATTGTTGGCCTCCAGTTTGCCGATATGGTCAGTTTTATTTTTTTTGTTTTATTTTTAGCTAATTAGAAAAACATAAAGTTTCGTACTTTAAGAAGATGAAAGTTTCTTGATTATTACACATTAATCTTTGTCAATTTAAATGTGTTTAAAAACAAAATTAAAATCATTTAGCACAAATTAACAAGAATTTAATGATATAATGAATGTATGAATTAATAACTTTGGTAAAATTCATTTATGTTCAACATCATTTGTGTCGTGTTCGTTCTGTGGCTGAGCTCAGGGTTCCGCAGGTCGTAAGCATTGATTGAATCCATGTGACACTGTAAACTGTACATCGAAACGTTAAGCTGTAAGTGTATAATAAACGTGAAAGTAAATCTTTTAGTGTGTGTGTGGTAGGTTTATGTTTAATTTGAAGTTGAAAATTCGGGACACAGTCGATATCATTATTGACTTTGTCAGAAAGGCAAAATATAAAAGAAATAATTATATTATGTGTATTTACTAGTATACTGTGATCTAGTGGTGGATTAAAGATAGGTGTTCCAAAAACGTTTTCATTGATTAGTCTCAATTTAAGTACTGAATTTTTATTTTAAGGATATGACGACAACATAAGCTGTTTTATTCGTTGCGAAAAATCAAAATAAAGAATATTTATCAATTCTCCAGTCAGTTTCAAGTCACTTATGTATGCACCACACAGTTATCTTTCTAGCTGGCACGTGTATAACCTACAGTACAACTGTTTGGTGTCATTTCAGTTATTTTTATAAGTTAATTAGATTGATAGTCTTGCCCAGAAAAACAAATTGTAATATTGTATCACACAGTTTGTAACTGCTGTTTCATTTATTCATTTCAGCAACACGACAGTTAGATAGAGCACAGTTTCTATCCACAAAATGGTCAAAACTTTTCCGCTACCATACCCTGTGACATTCAGCTCTGAATCAGGTTTGTTTCGTTTTTTTATGAATTTTACTTTTATTTATGTATATTTGACTCTTCTTAATGTTGACCCAGTCGACTGAAGTAAGGTTAGGGAAAAAAACCGTTTCACTCCAGTCTATAATTCGTAATTAAAGACCATCGTAAAGGGAACAAACTGTCAAAAGCCTGATATAACAACTTGTTACGACACATTCGTCTATCATTTAAGCCTTACTTTATCTACTACCAAAAATAAAACTGAAGAAAAAAACACAATCAAACATATCAATGAATAAACTAGTTTATCTAATATCAGACTTCAGACAGTTTGTTCAATTCATTGTGGTTCTATTTTTCAATAATTGTAACAATGATGATATGTTCCCCTTATTATTATTATCTCTTGTGATGTGCAGTTATTAATCCAGAATTTTGATAACATACTCTGGTGGTTAGTTGGCGAAGATACATACGTTTCGGTTTAAATGAGTAAATTCATTATTAGCTAAGTTTACAGATCTGAATTATTAGCTTATTTGAAATTGAAAATCCTGCAGATGGCAAGTTGTTTTCGGACAGCATTTCTTGTTTATTTTGATAGCACAGAAGTTTCATAATATTAAATTTGTTAATAGTAAGACTTTAAAAGAAGAATAGAGAGGTTTGGTTCTTCTTTCTCGACATCATAATAACTTATTGAACCTGGTAGATCACGAGGTGCAGAAGTATTTAATGTAGTTATAAAAATCTTTAAAAATATTTTATGAAGCTAGTTTTCTATCCGGAATAACATTTTTTTAAAATAAACACAAGAAAAAAAATCATCTTTTAAAATGTCTGAAATTATTCTTTTCATAATTTAGTTCTTATAGAGAGTAATCCAACATCTCTGATACCAGTAAAACTTTATTTAAAAGAGAAATCCTATTAAACCTGAGTGACAAATACAGTTGATTAAGTTACTTATGTAATGAAACACTCCATCTTTCATTATAGCTAGTATATTTTATCAATATTCAATAAAATACCGTTTAAAATAACTTTCAACTTGGTTCATATAAACTTTATAATTATTCAAATGACATTTTAACTTGGTGTATTGGTTTAGAACAATGTTAAATATTCTATACTGAACAAACATCTGAAGATATTTTAGGAATTATGTCCAATAACATCATTAATGGATAAATGTATCTTGACATTTACTGACTTGTGATTTAAGTTACGTTCATCTAATCAAAGTTTTATAATAATTATTAATTTGTACGTAACATTTTTAGTTCTATTTTTTATATTTAACTTTATCTTGGTCGGAAATTATTATTTAAAATACAAAATTCTGGTTTAAAACATGTGTACAGATGTACTAAGAGATAATTTTATATTATAATAATAAATTTACAAAACAGACCGATTATCAATACCAAGATTTATATACGACATATTTTCTATTACAAACATTAAAGACCGTTTTATATTTGTCCATGGATAGGAATTAGGATGAAACCGTGAATAAGTCGTTTTCAATCCTTCAGAAATATTTACTAAAAATTAAATCTGAAAAGTCTAGTTATTCATTGTATTAATAAGATATATTAAGAAATAAGTTAATAGAAATAGGCACAAATTAATAGCTTAAATTTTATTCGCAGTAAGTTACTCGAATTCTTAATGTGAACATGATAACTTCTGACCAGACATTCAGTTTTAAAGAATTCAAGACTGTTCCTGGAATTGGAATTATTTTGGGAATGACATCAGGATTCTTGTTTTCTCTGGCGGTCATGATTTTGAAGCTGGTGTCAGAAATTAGTCGGGCAAAGTTTCTGGTAACCAAAGCTTTGATCCAATGAAGAATTTACAATAATTTTATTATTTATTCGAAAGCCAATTATTTCGGAGAAGAAGGAAAAAATATTTTGTTTTTAGAGCAATATTTGGTGGAAGAGTAATCAAATACTGTTTTCATTGGCTCCCTCTTGCGGATGCTTCTACAATCTAATCCTCTTCTCCAGTGCTCCTTAATTTGCTTGCTTACTTGGTTTTTAGAGAACCTTGTAGGTCTTACAATGTATTCTTCTTGATGCTGACGATGACGGGTATTATTTTAATTACCAAACCAACGTTTATCGTGGAAACGTTTCAAGATATTCATGACGTAGATAACCAGTTGTTACGTTTTTTCTTGCGGACTGAACGCAACAGAAAGACACAGATAGCAGCTTGTATAATTTATTATAATTATATACTTATGTGATAGACACAAAATATATTATCTAATGGCAATAACAGATATCCAGTTTCAACCATCAAAACAACTTACAATACAAAAAAGTACTGGCCTGTGCTTAATAATATGATCCAAGATAAGTGTCCAAATCCGAAATCCAAAGTTCTAATCTAGGCGTTGAATTCAGTCCCACGGAGAAATTTTCGAAGTTTGAGTGGGTAATTTCAAACAAAAGTTCACAGTCCAATTCCTATTGACTTTCGATATAATCCGTAATCCGAATGAATTGTAAGGGTTCACGGAATAAAATTTTACACCGCTTTAGTCGATCTAGCTCTATTCACAAATTCAGTTTAAACTTTCTTAAACGAGACAAACTTCTTGATCAGAGTAAAAGTGGATAATTTCTTCTCTCGCATCGCCATCTGTTTATATACTATATCGCGTAACTTCCCAGAATTCCACAGTACAAACACCAGGCCAATACAAGTGATCAATCTATTTAATTTTAAAAATTTCTAAATGAATTTTAATTAATTCTAAAATGTTATTTTAAATTTTACCGATTTAAACCTCGAAACAATAATATAAATATAGAATTATAAATAATAAATATGGGAATTCAAATACGACATTACATTATATTTACATAACATATGCATGATATTTACATGACATTTACATAACACTCTCGACATGGTTGTCGTTTACATGACATTTACATAATACTCTCGACAACATTTACATGATATTTACATAACAATACCAGAACGCTTATATGGTTCCTCTACAACCAGAATTGCACATATTTCGATGTGTGCTTTGGGTCATTGTCGTGCTGGAAGATCCAACAACGCCCAAGCCGCAAGTTTGGAGCATCATTCTTGATATAAGTGCCTAATATATCAACGTACTCTTCTTTTATCATGATTCCTTTGACGTGGTGAAAGCTGCCTACACCAGAAAAGCTTAAGGAACCCCATAGCATGATCGAGCTACCTTCGTGTTTTATTGTAGGGACGGTGTTCTTTGGGAGATTTTCATCCCACTAATTACGAAAAATTCCCCCACTTGTACAGCGATATGTCTTCGGATTTACAACGCAAAATCGGGGATTCGATTCCCCCCGGTGGACTCAGTAGATAGCTAGATGTAGCTTTGCTGTAAGAAACCACACACACACACTTACGAAAAATATAACAAACATCATTGCGGCCGAAAAACTTAATTTTAGTGACGTTTGACCAACGAATACTCTTTCAATAGTTAAAAGTTTATCTACATGCTTTCTTGCATACCTCAATCGTGCTTTATAATGAACAGGCTTTTAATATCGAGTTCTTCGAGAACGGCATGCTTTGATCCCAGAAGAGCGTAACATGTTCGAAACTGCAGAGGTACTTATTTCAACCGCAGTTTTTGTGTGTCATTACCTGTTAAAAGAGAGTTCTTACTAACTTCTCTGAAAACCTTCCTCTTAGTTCTCTCTGGAATTTTGGTGGGGGGTGAGGAACGATGGAGGTTAACAGTTTATTTTGTAAGCTTAAACTTGGCAATTATGCTTTGAACAGTACATTTTGGCAGATTAAGTTGTATAACAATACCGGAAATAAAAACACGAGACTTGTATTTTACAATAATTTGTTTTTTTTATCACTGGACAGTTGTTTCCTGTTCGCCATGATGACCAAGCACAAATTAGGGAGACGGTGCTAAATTGCTGAAAGTTAATTTTTTGCTGGCTAAATTCCAATAATTATGAACCCAGTATCTAGTTGTAAAATAACATGATGTAGTTTATTCGCCAAAATAAACGAATTTTTTTACGGGAATATCAGTTTTCTCACACATTGTGAAATGTACGAACACGTTCTGCTCCTGCTATTTTTGGTTATTTGTTTATAAATAGTTTATTTCTCGTTTAATTTACGAAATATGTAAATATGTGTGATAATATAATATTTATAGTATATTATACGTCTAGTAGCGTAATCGTGAGATTTTTTAAGTTATGAGCAAAAATCTACTCGGGACGCAAGGATACGAACACTTTCTATCGTAACTGTGCGTTAAGCAATTCCAGGGCCATCAGAGAGCTAAGAGAGTCAGTGAATACAGTACATTTAGTGCTATGCTTAGCTTCTATGTAATCTAATTCCAATGAAATTGTATACATTGAACCACAGCAAACTATGGTGGAACTGTAAACGTCATCCCATTTTAATCATCTGTTGAAATGGATATGGAAGAAATGTTTAATAGTGTTCAGCAATTAAAGATTATAATTCCTATCAAGAGTATCCGTCCTCCTCAAATGACATAAATAAAGATCACAAGTGGGGATGGTTATGCGCCATGGTTGGCAAGCTGATAATTAGACTGAACAGCATCATCCAGTGAAAGACTAACTTAGTTAGCAATCCCTGAATATGAAGGTAAAAAGTGAAAGACTAATTTAGTTAGCAATCCCTGGATATGAAGGTAAAAAGAATAAACAGTAGACTAACCATTCCCAAAAAGCGCAGTTCGCCGAGAAATAAAGACATAACTCAAGGTAAGACATCATGATAAGAATATAAGTTTCATGTTATAGAGCAAGGAAAGTTGTAAATGTCTGATGTGAAAAGGAAGTTCTCATAACTCAACATACAAACTCTGGATTATCGAAATGTGGAAAGCCTCCATGCAGAGCTGAAGCCCCAAATGATGCTTTAGGCCCACCGTCTTAAAGGTGCAGTTCCATACCATAACCATAAACTCTGGACAGATAACACAACTTCAATCATTTGAGAATATGATGGATTTTGAGAATGAAACATCTATCCACTCCCAAATAAGTGTCACCCCAATGGCACAGAGGTATGTCTGCAGACTCACACCGCTAAAAATCAGATTTCGATACTCGTGATGGGTAAAGCACAGAAACCTATTGCCAAATTTACTTTAAAACTATCACAAGAAGAGCAGGAAACAGATAGTACGACATCTTTTAATGTATATCATTTAATTTGCCTGGCGTACCGCAAAATTGATGCATCGCCATTCGAAGTTTCTTCACATAAATGGCCGATTATAAACATAAGGACTATCTTCGATGGCAGAGAGGATAGGGAAAAATAAAGTAGTGCTTTAAAGGTGTAAAACTCACTCTCTAAGGTTATAAGCTATGCTTTGTATACAAGTAACTTCCTGGTTATTTGAGAGGAAGGTCGAAAGTGAATGTGAAGCATACCTTCCACTGACCCTCCTAATCTCGTCGCAGACGACTTTGAAACTGATGATAGAAAAACTTTGAAAGTGAACCTAATCCAGTACTTCTTCTGTCTTTCGTAGCCGCAAGACTTCTTAAAATCAATTCTGTAGTTTATACGCCAAACTTGAAAAAAATTATGGGAATAATAGTTTTTTCACACGTTCTGTACTATACGAACACTTTCTACTTGACCCTTTCAGCAGTGAGGTGTTATAAGTGATGGCCAATCCTGGCTCGGCATGGACTTGCGCGTTAAGGCGTACGCTTCGTAATTTGAGGGTCGCGAGTTCGCGCCCGAGACGCGCCAAACATGCTCGCCCTCCCAGCCGTGGGGGCGTTATAATGTCACGGTCAATCCCACTATTTCTTGGTAAAATAGTAGCCCAAGAGTTTGCGGTGGGTGGAGATGACTAGCTGCCTTCTCTCTAGTCTTACACTGCTAAATTAGGGACGGCTAGCACGGATAGCCCTCGAGTAACTTTGTGCGAAATTCCAAAACAAACACTTTCTCCTATATTTGGCTATTTGTTTATAAAGAGTTTTTTGTCGTTTAATTTACATAAAAAATTATTCAGATGTATGTTACTATAATATTTATAATATATCATACTTCTACTGGCCTAATCATGATACTTTTGAGGTTATGAGCAAAAAAACCACAAGGGACGCAGGTGTACGAACACTTTCTGTCATGACGGTAGGTGACACTACATGTAGAACTAACAAAGAAATATTTTCAATATTTAAAGTTTCTGTTTAGTTGTTACATGTTGTATATATTTATTTATCAACACTCTTGTCACCTAACCTGGATGTTCAACTAAACCAAAGGTACTTGAACTAATGACAACTGAAGGACTGGTGTAATGGAAGTAGTGATAATTATGCAGTATTAAAGTGTTTATTATACCTATAAATATCACCCCAGAATCCTTCCAATATTTCTCTTTCATTCAACAGTTTTCAGTTACTTTAGTACATTTAACCTTCGTTTAGTCTCTACCTAAACTTGCAACTGACGTCACAGAGATAAAGAAAACCTTTATATCTGATTAAAGAATGTTACATTTCAAATCTTGCCCAATTTTCTTGATCTTATCAATTGTGTAAAATAATTTGCGCTTGTTCTGCATTTCCAATGCTTGGAAATTTTCAATAATTAACACAATTAACTTCTATTTTAAATTTATAGTTCGGGGTATCTAGAAATAATTTACTGCTTTTAAGAAATTTATTAACGTACTTTTCCTAATGCTACTTATCTGGGTTAAGGTAAGTATGACTAGTGCTAAACACTAATGTCATTAATCCTATTTAGTTACTTTTGTCTGGGCTCAGCATGGCCAAGCGTGTTGAGACTCGTAATCTGAGGGTCGCGAGTTTGTATCCCCATCGTGCCAAACATGCTCGCCGTTTCAGCCGTGGGGGCGTTTTAAAGTTACGGTCAATCCCACTATTCGTTGGTAAAAGAGTACCCCAGGAGTTGGCGGTGAGTGATAATGACTAGCTGCCTTCCCTCTAGTCTTACACTACTAAACTGGAAACGGCTAGAACAGATAGCCCTCGAGTAACTTTGTGCGAAATTAAGAAAAACAACTTTTGTGTAACTCAAACAGTGTTATTCTTCACAATGATTTCTGTAATTCCATCTATTGAGTCATAAGAATGATACAGATGGACCACTGAGCCTAGATATATCAAAATGAGCTCTTAAAATCGCACCATAACGATATTTTTCATGTATTACGGAGTTTTCATCAAGCATGTCCTCTTTCATAATATGTTTACCTTTTTTGCTTCATATAAAACTAAACTGACATTTATGGATCCCCTTATGATCTCTGCACCTTATAATATTTATATGTTTAAATGTTATTGCTCCACAAAGAACTTTACTCGAACAAAAAAGACACTCAATAAACGTTATTTGGCTTTTATTCATATCAGCGAATATCGTAATTGTATTTCAAATATGAATTTGTTATATTGAATCAGTTTAGACTTAATATAATAACAAAAAATAGCTGTTGTTGTGAGGAATATATAAATATTTTTTCAAGATATTTTTTACGAAACACACTAATTTTCTCTTGCAAATAACTTTTTGAAAAACAAATAGATATTAATAATATCTGAAAAGATTAAAATGGTGTTTATTTTAAATCAAAGTAGAAACTTTTAGTGTATTACGTGGACGTCATGATCGCAATTTATTTATGGTAGAACTTAGATCAGAAACTTCAGTTTCTGGTTTCCTAACTACGTAATTCAAGTTTAATTAGCACCAAAATAAAATATTTTTGTGAATATCACCACACTATATGATCATACAAAAATTAATTATGTTTAGCCTTTTACTTGGAAATTAATTATCCGGCTGAGATACAAAAGTACCTTAAATATAAAAGTATGAGTTGTACATTTTGTGTTTGTTATTTAATATTGAAACTAACTGTAGTTTCTATATCCCACAAAAATATTATATGAAAACCGTACTGGATAGTGGAAACAATTGTTGTTTTGAATTAAGCACAAAGCTACACAATGGGCTACCTGCTGCTCTGCCCACCACGGGTATCGAAACCCGGATTTTAGCGTGTAAGTCCACAAACATACCGCTGAGTCACTGGGGGGCTAGTGAAAATAATGAATTTAAAACTCAGAAGAAAACTGTTCTCCAGTAAATGGTATTATTACAAGCAAAAGTGAGTAAATAAAAAGCCAAAACATTATAAAATGTAAAAAATATCACTTAGATTACAATATCTATGATATAAAAACATTGAATTTATATAGAATTTGCAGCTTTTTTTGCGATGTTAGCAGTTTTTGTGAAAAGGTTTGTATGGTTTCACAGTCCAGGATACAGTTGGCACGTATGATTTGTGACAGTTTGAAGTACGTGGAAATACTCTCGCATATCCCAGTTGAAAGAAACATATTTGTTAGCCGTGAAGTAAAATTCAGGTTTCGCATTATATGGTATAAACGTTTATTATTATGTTTCCGAACTACGCAAAGAAGAGGTTATAGTTTTACGCAAAGAATCTAAAACAACAAACTAAACACGTAATAATGTATTACACAATCATCGGAGAACTAGAAGTCGAACTCAAGGTCCTACACATCGTCATCAGTGATACGTTTAACATCTATCGATAGTAACACACTTAAATCAAAACACCAATATTTTGTAAATTTGTTTCTCGTGAACAACATTAAGAACGTTCGTAATCAAAAACAATGAAGAAATAGATGACATCAAAATGTTCGGAACTAATTCACTTTCCTTAATGTTGTTAAAAGAACACAAAGAAAAATTAAAACAGCACCAAAAATGCTACACCAGGTGGCGATAGTATTCAAGATGAAAATATCGAACAAAGAGACTGTAATTATATTAAAAGTTTGAGCAACAGACACAGGTCCAGCAATTTCCACTTTTTAGGCTGTTATGGTGAGGAGTTGATTCAGTGTCAAAAATATGCCAGAACTCACAACAAGGACACTGTTTCTGCCACATGATGGTATTTGAGTTTCTTCGAACAAGAACAATAGAAAAGTTCCCACAACAAAGCTAAAGGTGGACATCATGGCGACCACAACTTGAGGTGGTGTTTTTTCAAGTTTACGGGCCATTCTATAGCAACAAGCCTTCAACACGCAGAAAATCTACAAATAGTTCCTTTTCGTCGATTATCTACGTCATGAACATCTTCAAACTTTCCTATGATAAACGTTGGTTTGATAATTAAAATAATGCCCGTCATCGTCAGCATTAAAATGAATACATTGTAAGCCCCATAAGTTTTTCTCAAAACCAAGTAAGCAAACAAACTAATGAACACTAGTGAAGAGGAAAAGATTTTGGGAGCATCCGCAATAATTCCAATTCCACGAATATTCTTGAACTTTATAAAACTGAATGTCTTGTCCGAAATTTCCATATCCACAGATAGATGTTGACAAAGAAATTGCGAATAAAAATTAATGTAATGTTTTTTTATCTTGATTATATCTCTAAATATCTTATTAATACTAACAATTAGAGTTGTTGTTTTTGGAATTTCGCACAATGCTACTCGAGGGCTATCTGTGCTAGACGTCCCTAATTTAGCAGTGAAAGATGAGAGGGAAGGCCCGTATGTAGGCAAATGGAATTACGTAAGTTTGGATTGATAACTCTATATTACAACTAGAATGGTTTTATCGGCCCGGCATGGTCAGGTGAGTTAAGGCGTGCGAATCGTTATCTGAGGTCGCTGGTTCGAATCCCGATCGCAACACACACGCACGCCCTTTCACTGTGGGCGCGTTATAAAGTGACGGTCAATCTCACTATTCCTTGTTAAAAGAGTAGCCTAAGAGTTGGCGGTGGGTAGTGATGACTAGCTGCCTTTCCTCTCGTTTTACATTGCTAAATTAGGGATGGCTAGCGCAGATCACTCTCTTGTAACTTTGCACGAAATTCAAAACAAATAAATAATTTTATATTAGAAACAGAAAATGTTTCCCTGAACATCACTTAGGTATCACTTGTAGAATTAGTTTCATTACAAACACTTTTACCTAACCGGTCAATGGTAATTTCGAGAACTTCTAGTGCTACAAATCAGGAAAAAATTGGTTTTGTTTGATACTCCTAAATGTTCACAGACTGTGCTATTTAAGTATCGTTTTGTTTTGTCAATGTACGTGACACCAAACGCAAATGTGTTCACGAGACATATAACGAAGATTACACGCAATTCCATGAACAATAAATTTTAATTACCAACAAGTGTACACACAATCACCAAATTTTCCTTTATTATCTTCCTTCCAAGCTATACCAATTCAAAACAACACTTATCTACTGTTACGTATTTTTTTTATGTTTTACGTTCTTCGTAGACTAAACGCAGATAACAGCTTGTATAATTTATTACACTAAACTATTAACAATTATAACAGATATAACATAAATTATATAATAACAGTGACAGATATTAAGTTACAACATTCGAAATTAATTACAAAACAAAATAATATTAGTTTCAAACTTCAAAATTAATCACAATACGAAATGGTACTGGCCTGTATCTGATATAATGATTTAAAATAAAAGTCTCAAATTCCAGTCTAGGGTGTGAATTTGGTCCCACGAAGAAATTCCGAAGCTTAAATGAAGAAGTTCAGAAACAGTTCACAGTTCAATAAATTCATCGATTCTCAGCACAAGCAGTAATTCAGAAGAATCGTAGAGATTGACGAAATAAAATCACAGCTTCCGTAGATCTAACTTCAGTCACAAATCCAAGTTGAGTAATCACAGTAAACACTTAATTTTTCTCAAATAACTGACTCTCTTCTTTTGAAATAAAACTAATGTCTGACTCTCCTTTTCTTTTTTTCGAAAAGAAACTGACGTCTGAATCTCTTTTGTCTCTCGCATCTTCGTCTGTTTATATATTGTAGGCCTAGACTCCTCGAAAGACCGCGAAAATTCTACAGGTCTCCAGAGCAATACACGCATGTCCGTTCTTGCACGAGACTACACGTCTAGACACGTAGTCACCAGCACTTCATTTAAAAACACATGATTGGATTACTTAATTCAAGAAAATTCTAAATGTTACCATAAATGAATAACAACATATTTTATTAGTTTAAACTTCGAAACAATAATATAAATATGAAAACATAGATAATACAAATGAAAATCCAAACACAACACGACATGTTGTCGTTTACAAAATATTTACACATTTAAATAACACTACAAATGCAGTCATATTTTCAAAACGTATCTAAAGATTTATATAGCAAGAGTTTCCCTTAGAGAAACCATATTGTCTATCCGATACAATTCTAAACTTTATTAAATTATTTTTCAAAGTATCTTTTATCAGATAAACTCTTTACAAAGTGTTTCTCAGAAATGATGTAATGCTAACAGAAGTATAATTAGTGGGCCAACATCTATTACCTTCCTTGAAAAAAGAAGTGGCATAAGCCAATTTGCAAACTGTTGATACTTGTCCACCATTGAAGTACTTCCAAAATACTGTGCCAAGTGGATCATTTATACATTTCTTATACTTCTTTAAAACTCTCAGGGAATATTGTCTTGTTCAACTTTGTTACCTGTTGTTGTTGTTGTTTTGAATTAAGCACAAAGCTACACAATGGGCTATCTGTGCTCTGCCCACCACGGGTATCGAAACCCGGATTTTACCGTGTAAGTTCGCAGACATACCCCTAAGCCACTGGGGGGCTCAACTTTGTTACCGTCTGTCAATTGCTCAATATGATGAATACTGATTAAGTTTTGATTAAATAAAATTAATTAAGAAACAGCATTTTATAGTCATCAGATAAGAAACTTTTTTCATCAATTCTAAAGGGCTTAAACACAATTCTATGATTTTGTTTACCTTTTACCTAATTTTTAAAATGCTGTTCTAAAATGATCCTTTGATGTACCAATCATAATATGACACTTTAATGCACTGCATAAATGAAAAACCAAACAAAATTTTCTTACCAAATAACAGTTTTACTGTAAATATTTTGATGGATATACTATTATATGTTTGCGTTAATATCGATATTTGTTTGAGTTATATAGATACTTAGAAAACATGTAACTTATATGGTTAAATATACACTTGCGAAATTCCTACATGTTCAATAAATTTTAAAAGACTCTCGAGTGTAAGAATGAACAATGTATATATATGTATGTAAATAGTAATATTGTTGTCTCTCAAGCTCATAAACTCTAACTAACGCTGCGTGTAGAGACAGTGTAAGATGTTGATTTGCTGCAGTTTGTATACAATAAGCATCAGAAGTTATAATTGTGATTCACCCTTACCGATCGGCAACTACAAATATTGACCAAGAATGTTTATATATTTCGAACATTATAACTCGATTAACTTCAGCAGGATTATCATAGGTCGTTAGAAATTTTCACGAAAACATTAGATATCATCATCGGTGAAAAAGTCACGTGTAATCCGTGAAGAACTACCAAGCTACCCGTTATGTGAACTACACCGTAATGAATTTCAAATTTAACTCGCTCAACGGGAACGTCGATAAAATATTCATTTTTAGACCAGACAGAAGAGTCAGTATTTTTAGTAAGTTTGTAAAATTGTTGTATATAAATCATTATTTGTAACAATTGTTTCTAATAACAATTATCGTTAGTATACGAAAGTATATTTGTTTTTGGTTGATGGGATGTTTATTTATAATTAAACTAAACATCCCTGTGCTACCAAGTAGCAAGTATATTTGAAATTAAAAAGAAAACTGCGTGTATCAAACTTGTTGCCAAACATCATAATTTTAATACATCTCTACACTCAATTAATTTTTAAATTAAAATAAAGTTTCACTCAATTTTAGACTACTTTTTATCACAAAACTGGATGTAGTAAATTGGAAGCTTATAAAAGAAATGAAAATTATTTCAGTGTGCGAGTCACTGTCATTAGTTAAAACGAAAACGTAGTTCGAGTTGAACGAATATTTATTTGTTTAAGACAAACAGGTGCACGAACACGTTTATTGGCAAAGGAAAGGTTGTGTGACATTAACTGGTGATAACGTTAGTCAACATTCTCGTGAGTACAACCATTCTAGCGATGCCGCTAATATTAAAGCTACGTAGATAATGCAAAACATATAAATTGATTCAAAGAATATAAAAGACACATAAAATTATATTGTTTTTCATGTAAAGTTTGAACACGGCGAAACTGCGGTAGATAATTATGTAGTATATAGCATAAAATGAACTATTCTGAAATTACATGAGAAACAAAATCTAGGGTTAGCTGAGAAGATATTGCTTTCCAGAAGACTACAATAAATTCGAAAATGGAAAACAGCTTTTAATTTTTGATTCCAGTGAAACTCATGATCAAATATTGATTTTATGTACAAGAAGGAGCCTGCAGTCAATGTCAAATTATGATCATTTGTATACTAATGGAACATTTAAGACCATTCCGGATATTTTTGTACAATATATGATTCTTGGTCTTCAAGGAAATATTTCAGTCCAACTAATTGATGCATTGCTGCAGAATTAAAATGAACACACATATTTTAGATAAAGAAGTTAGTTCCAGTCCTAGATCTTATGTCTATCCTGACAGTTTTGAGCTTGTAATAACAAATGAAATCAAGATAGAATTTCCGTATACACTTGAACATGGAGGATGTTTTATTTTTCAGTGTATTTGTTGTGTATTTAGTATTTAATATTTCCGCAGATAAAACCTCAAATCCCATTTTTCATACCACAAACGACATCACAGGACTTTGATGGCATCAGAGACTGACCAATTAGTACATCAAGATCCCGTTATTTTATGACACGTTATTCCCATCCAAATGTTACTTGTAATTGCAATTATGACAACCGACATGCATAATCTTGCTTATATTATTATTGAAACCCATCTGCTTTTTATTCACCTATCACACCAAACACTCCAAATCCTTTTGTAAATCAGCAACATGCTTTTTGCAGCTAACAAAACTTAAGACATTAATATCATCTGCAAATTTAAGAAGTTTATTTACTACTTCATTGAACTTCAGGTTCACCTGACGATGACCGAATAAGGTCGAAACGTTGTTCACTCTTCTATTTAAAATATTTTCTGAACCCAAACGAGCCGTTTTTGCATATAAAATTCTCAACAAGTGGGACATCACTGAATAAACAAAACAATCTCCCACTCAGCCAATCTTGGCCAATTAGTTAAATTATCCGTTAAATTGACAAAGTTTGTTTTCAAGCCTTTTATGTGGCACTTTGTCAGATGGTTTCCTAAAATTCACATACACCAAATGTACGTATTCACTTTCGTATTTACAAGCAGTAGCCTTTTAAAAGATTTGTAATGCAAGATTTTCCCTCAGTGATGCTATGTATATTGTCCAATAAAAGTCAGAGGTTTTTTAAATGACTTTTCAAAACATCTTTTATTAGACTTTTCCATCCAATCTTTTCTCACATATCCTTTCTGATGTTCTAATTTCCTATTTCACCAAATTTCTTGGTTTTATACGTGTGTGTTTGTTTTCATATAACAAAGCCATATCTGCTGAGTTCTCCGAAGGGAATCGAGCCCCTGATTCTAGCCTTGTAAATCCATAGATTAACCTCTGTACCAGCGAGAAACTGGTCTTATATAATCTTGTAAATGTCTCGTGATACCAATTATTTTAATTATTTTAAAATTTGTGACGCTTTTCTTTAATTTTATCTGTTATACCCAAGTCAGCTAACTTTATTTTTATTTGCATTCACCCATATATTTGTATAAGTAAGTTATACACAAACACCCTTTAAAAGAATTTAATGTATAATGAAGTGACAACAAACCTAGTGAAATTGTCCAAGACAGTAGCTATGAGTGCGTTTTCTTGTTGCAAAGCCACATCGTGCTATTTTCTGATTCCAGCGAAGGGAATTGAGACGCTGATTGGAGGGTTTTAAATTCATAGACTTACCGCTGTACCAGTGGGAGGACTGTAGTTTGATCTAAAAAACTAACCAAAAGAAAAATTTGTGAACTGTGCTAAGAATATAATGGGAGAAATGAGATAATGATGGATATTATAAAACTACTCACTGAGTTTCTAGAAGCTTTGCAATTGAAGTTTTATTGAATCCAATTCACACAGAGATATTGAAGAAATTAATAGTTTCTTACATGTCTAACCAATTACATCGAATAATAATCCCGGAATTTACACCACGTGAACACAACGAAATTTATTCATTTCTTTAAAACAAGTGTTTTAAAATAAATCTAAATAATGAATCGCTATTTATGATTGCCATATCAATAAAGATCTCTTTGGAAGTGAGGCCTGGCATGGCCGAGCGCGTTAAGGCGTGCGCTCGTAATCCGAGGGTCGCGGGTTCGCGCCCGAGTCGCGCTAAAACATGCTCGCCCTCCCAGCCGTGGGGGCGTATAATGTTACGGTCAATCCCACTATTCGTTGGTAAAAGAGTAGCCCAAGAGTTGGCGGTGGGTGGTGATGACTAGCTGCCTTCCCTCTAGTCTTACACTGCTAAATTAGGGACGGCTAGCACAGATAGCCCTCGAGTAGCTTTGTGCGAAATTCCAAAACAAACAAACTCTTTGGAAGTGTATTTTTAATCTTGTGATACGATACTAGTTTACAGAAATTAGCTGTGTGTGTGATTTCTTAGAGCAAAGCCATACCGGGCTATCTACTTAGCCAACCGAAAGGAATTGAACCCTTAATTTTAGGTTTGCAATTCTGTAGACTTACTGCTGTACTAGCAGCGAGCAGAACAATTCTCCTCATGGGTGCAACTAATTGCACTTTGACTCATCCATAAAACCTTTTGCTTTTTCAAAGATTTGTAGACATTAAATATAAAATACTAAACGATATATATATATATATATATACGTCCTTGTCACTAGTGGTGCTTTTATACATTACAATAATTAGAATGATTTTAAAAATGGAACAGTTTGAAGAGTTTTATTAAACTATTTTCAATAAATATTTGTTGTTTTTTTCTATTTCAAGAAATAGAAAGGTAATAGTTAACTAAAGGTGTGTATAAATCAACAAGTCTTCACAAGGTAACTTTGTGGAAATATTGTTTTTTATTTGTTTTTGAATTTCGCGTAAATCTACTTGAGGACTATCTGCGCTAGTCGTCCCTAATTTAGCTATATTTTCATTGCTTGAAACATTGGTTTCACCTAATTCTATATCTATAAATGTTTATAATGTTAACAAACAAGATAGTGAATTTCATAACAGAAAAGTTACGTAACATTTCAATAGTGAGCCTTAGGGCTTCTAACGCTACAATCAGGGTGTGATACCTTCTGTGAGCATAGCACAGATAGTCAACAAGTGTGTTTGTAGATAAAAATAAAGATTCACAAATACATTCACTATAGATTAGATTTCTGCCATTCAATTGACAGTCACACTAATTATTCGTGGATATTTATATCTAGACTATTATCGATTCTCTGAATGATGTCAGTATCCAGTAGGCATAACAGATACTCAACCTTTCCAATCTTGTATAATCTACTAATATGTATAATTTGGATTACTTTGTATAACAATAAATTTTAAATACCAGTAGTTTATAAATAGAAATAGAAAAGATTTCCCTAAACATTACTTTGGTAGACGTGACATAAGCTTATGTCTAATCTATTGGTACTTATCCATTATTCAACGGCTCATAATAAACTGTTGCAAGTGGGTCATATAGCAAAGATAAAAAAAAACAAAATATTTCAATGTGTGCTGATACCCGTCCGAACTATCAAAAAATATTCGAGAAAACTTTGTAAAGAACGAATGAAACAAACCTTAAAAAAAAGTTATGAAACTGTCTCTTGGCTATCACAATGTAGGGTCCAGCAAGTCAGATGGTTAGAGTGTTCGATTCCTAAACCAAAGTGGTTAGAAAGTAGCCCAAGAACTGGCTGAAAGTGATGGTAACTTCTTTCAAGAACTGGCTGAGAGTGATGGTAACTTGTTCCAGGAACTGGCTGAGGGTGATGGTAACATGTTCCAAGAACTGGCTGAGGGTGATGGTAACTCGTTCCATTCACTTTAATTTTTCATATTATCACTTACTAATGTTTTTATGATTTAAACTCGAAAGAAATATTTTCGTCGAGAAACAAAATACTATTTATTTGTTAATATACTAAAATGAAATTATTATGAAATAATAATGACATCGATGGCTAAAATGGATGTTATAAAAACTACAGATTGAATGTATATTTTATGTATTGGATACTTTAGGTCTCATTCCTAAAACATTTGTTCTTCTTCTTTCAATCAATAACTTGGATGAGAAAAGAAAAGGTCAATAAATTACTTGAATTCGGTGATGATGTTAAGGATTTCGTTGTTTCTATGAAGAGGATGCTGTTGATTTACAAAATGATTTACATCATTTACTGAGTTGGGTAAATAAATGGCAGATGTAATTTTATTATAATACATGCAAGATATTGTATGTGAGTTACCATCATTGGAATTGTATAGTCTGTAAGAACGAAATTTTCGTGTAATAAATTGTTCATCACTTTTTAAAAACTTCCAAACAATTTTCTATTTTAAGTGGTAAAGCAAATGGGATTTTAAGTTATATCTACAGATATATTGTATATTAAATAAGCAATAATTAAACCGACAAATGTGGGCAAATGAACGTCGATTAAGTGCGCGTGGAAAATCAATGCAAATTTCTTTTATTATTGCAAGTTGAAAACTTGCAATTATAGACACAGAATTTAACTTTATAACATATCTAGTATATATGTGTTCATATTTATACAACAACAATGTACAAATTAGAGAAACTGCAATGTATCTTTCCATCCTATGAAACACATATTATTTTTCAGAATATCTGGAACGGTATTTCACGTTAAAAACGATCACAATTCGACAGTGACTGCAGACTCATTCTTGCACACAAAATCAATATTCGACTGTTGGTTTTACGGGAGTTAAAAACTAAAAATTGTTTTCCATTTTCACGTTTATCCTACTCTTCTGTCAAACAATGTCTCTTCAATAATATGGAAAAACTAATATTATATTTTATTTCCCACGTAAATGCTGAAGTTATTTTATGTTGTCTACAGATGGAAATTTAGCGACCGCCGCTTTGCCGTGCGGAGATATTGCATGTAAATGAATATAATGTGATGTGGTTCTTATAATATAGAATCACTTTGTATGCGTTCATCATATTTTTAGCTTCAACTTCAATGACATCATGAGATACCCTCTTGACTAACGTTATCACCACTTCTTATCACACAACCTCTGCATTTTTTCTTTTGAAAGAGCTTATATTGCCAATTAACATTTTCGTGCACCTATTTGTTTTTAACAATTAAATATTCTTTACCTCTAACTTAAGAATGACTTTGAATGACAGCAGAAAGTAAAAATATTTTTTATTTCTACTGTTATATATTATAATTTACCTTGGGCGAGTCTCTAATTTATTATTTTAGTTATTCTGATAACAATTATCATGAAACTAAGTTAAATTTTATTTTAATTTAGAAGTTAATTAAATATGGAGGTGTATAAGTTATTGGTGCATGGCAACAGTTTCATATGCAGTTTTCTTTTTTAAAACAAATATATTTTAGTATATTAGTTGGGACATAATTTCAATAATTGTTTTACCAAATAGTTGTTACAATCAACGATTTTATCTACAAACATCTTACAAACTAACAAAAACAAATGAATCTTCTTTGTTCACTGGAAATGAATACTTTATCAACGGTTGACGATGAAAAAATAAATTTCCAGTTGATGTCGGTACAATTTTCTTAACAGGTAAATAGATTCTTCTTTTCTGTTTGCACATCAGATTTTCACGGCTGAAAGTAGTTAATGCTTCGGTAGAAATACTGACGTTTCAGGATAATCCGCTGAATTTAAATAGTTTGAAACATAAAAATGTTCCTGGTCAGTATTTTTAGTTATCCGATAAATAAACTTTATTTACATTTATAACCTCCGAGGCTCATACCATACAAACAGTAGCAAATCATCAGTATACACGTTGCGTTAAATACAAATTATAAGTTTAAGAGGAAATTTTCTAGAAATTTCAGCTAATTCAACAATATTGCTGTTTACCTACATGTATACGTTGTTGATTCTTACACTCGAAAATCATCTAAAAATTTAGCGTATAGCAGGGAATCTCAGAATACACGTTTAACAATGAAGAAATAGAAGAGGTTATATTTGAAGGATTATTATTGTACTGTCAATAACCTAAGAATCTTTACTTACAATTTAACCGTGTCCAACAAATTACTTTTAGTTGTTTAATATTGGTGTTTCTTATGTAAGAACTACACATCAAAGTAAACTAATAGCAGATTTTATTAAAATTAAATTAACATAATTATAGCTTTGAATGGAACTATTGAAATTTCATCTTTTGCATATCTATTTCCTATACTTTTCTATCGTAGATAAAAAACTTTTCACTGTAGTGTTTTTAATTGGATTTCAGAATCAGTTTAAAAATCAGATTTATTATCAACATACTTTTACCAACCGGTAGATAGATAAGATATATATATATGTTTTTCTGAAATATAAAATATACACATCGAAAACTTTAATACAAATTTAAATATTATTCTTTTCTAATGATAGAATATAAACAAAATTAAGCACGAAAAGAAACTATTTCAATATTAAAATGCTTATCGAATCTCCTGCCTGAATCATCCCACTGAATACCTAGATACAATAACAACTACACCATATGTGAGAGTTAACGTATAATCATATTTCATTTTTGTAATTTTATTTCTCTACCAGTTTATGTGTTTCAAATGAGCGTAAAGCTTCATCATGATCTATTTTTATCCTTTCTTCTAGAAGTATTATAAGCCTTTCGTGTTTGCACTGTTAATACTGCTAATACACAACTGAGTGTTTAAAAACAATGTTTGTTTGCAACAATTATTCGGTTCCCCTCGGTGGGCTGAGCAGATAGCCCTTTGTGGCTTTGCTGTAAGAAACAAACACACATTACAACAATTAACACAATGTTATTGAAAACATCTCTGATCTATAAACAGTTTAGAAATGAGTATTATTAAAACATACTTCCTTTGAATCGTTCATGATTTGAAACACGATAGAGAGATATTTTGACTGACAAACACAGTACGGTTTCTTAGTTAATACTTCAGAATAAAATAATATTGATAATAATAACATTGGCTAAAACGAGCTAATTAAAATTACAGTTAATATTTATATAATGTTCTATCGATTATAACCTGAATAACGTCATTTAATTTTATGAAAAAGTTTACGCCTACATTATATTGTTTGTCTGATAGTGTCAATTATTCTTCGAATACAGCACAATTTATCGATTTAACTGAAATAAAACGCAGCTTAAATATCTTCCACAAAAATGATTCAGTGAAGAAAACTCAGGCGAATGCATGGAAACTATCTTAAAAGTCTTGCAGTATATTTAATATCCATCGAATGTAATATATTAAGCTTCAAATATTAGTGTTAAAACTATGTATTGTGAACATCGGTTGTCGGTTACGATCATCGGTTATCAAAAGCTTTGAAATTATAACAATAAAAGAATGAAAAGGTTATTATGTAAAAAGAATAGAAACCAAATTATATTAATAACAGCACGAAGAAAATTATGTCAAAATATTAAAAACTAATTCACTTTTCTTAATGTTGTTAAAAGAACACCAACAAAAATTAGAACAGCGCCAAAAATACTACACCAGGTGGCGATGGTATTTAATAAGAAAATATCGAACAAAAAGGCTGTAATTATATTTAGAGTTTCAGCAACAAACACAGATCCCGCATTTTCTACTTGTAAGGCCATTGTGGTGAGGAGTTGATTCAGCACCATAAAGATGCCAGAACTCACAACAAGAACACTGTATAAGCCACAAGATGATATTTGAATTTCTTCGAACAAGAAGAGAAGAAATCTTCCCACAACAAGGCTAAAGGTAGACTTCATGGCGGCCACAACTTGAGGTGGTTGTTTTTGAAGTTTACGGGCCATTGTATAGCAAAAAGCTTTTAATAGACACGCAGAAAATCCAACCGTGATTCCTTTCCACCGATTATCTTCGTTATGAATATTATGAAACTTTTCTGCGATAAACTTTGGTTTAGTAATTAAAATAATGCCCGTAATCGTCAGCATTGAGGCGAATACATTGTAAGCCCTACAAGGTTCCCTCAAAACCAAGTAAGCAAGCAAACTAATGAACACTGGAGAAGAGGAATAGATTGTAGAAGCATCCGCAAGAGGGAGCCAATAAAAACAGTATATTATAAGGGCTTTTACTATTCCACCACATATAGCTGTAAAAAACAAAATATTTCTTTCTCCTTCTTCTCCGAAATAATTGGCTTTCGAATAAATAATAATAACATTATAAATTACCCACTTGATAAGAGCTTGAGTTACCAGAAACTGAGCCGGACTAATTTCTGACACCAGCTTCAAATTCAGGATCGCCAGAGAATACGTGTATCCTGATGTCATTCCCAAAATAATTCCAATTCGAGGAACAGTCTTGAAATTCATAAAAGAGAATGTCTGTTTAGAAGTTTTCATGACCGTAGTTGTATGTCGACAAAGATGCTGCGAATAAAAGTTAATGTAGTAACTTTTGTCTTGATTATCTCTTAAAATATCTTATTAGAACTATAAAACATTAGTTTTGTCAAATCGTATTTAATAAATCTTTTTAAAATTTAAAATTGACATTTTTACAGATTGAACCAAATTTTAGTATAAACGAGTTTAATATGATATTCAGTATGACAATATTAGCATATATTTCATTACATTTCTATACATATATGTGTTTTAAAAAAAATTATCAATAGTTGCTGACCGAGATAAAGATAACTGTAAAGACAGAACTAAAAACGTGACGTACAATTTAACAAAGTTAATTATTATAACAATATTTTCAGATGAACGTAATGACATCAGTTAAACACAAGATATTTTAAATGTCATAAAAAATAAAATGATTTTGTTGGCAGTTATTAACAAACATGTTATAGAGGTTTTGTCTATTTTAGGATATTTAATTTACTTCTAAACTCATATAACAAGTTAACAATGAAATATGATCGATGTAATTATAAAGTGTTACAACATTAGTTATAAGACCTACATTAGGATTATTTTAAATGGCATTGTAGCTAATGTTGTAAAAACAAACTAAATTTAAAGAAAGATAGATTGTGTCATTACGTAAGTAGCTTGAACATCTCTCTTTGTTTTTACAAGGTTTTTTTTTACTTTAAATTAAATATTACTGATTTCAGAAATGAGGAATAACTCTCGAATTGAAGTAAATTATGAAGATAATATTTCAAATATCATAAGAAAAATTTATTTATTTTGGAAATTTTCAAACAGTATAGAAACAACATTCATGAAACATTTCTAAAAGTTTTAAAAACCCTAGTTATTTCTGAGACACCACATGATCACCCGTGAAACACCAATAGTGGAAAACAAGAACAAAAACTGTTTATTTTTCTTTTAAGGTCCCAGAATTAACTAACTTTACAATATGACTGTTCTGTAGAAATAAGTTACCAGATTTATTGATTATCAATTTAATGTAGGAACTTTTCACGTGAATCACGGTGAAATATAATCAATTCATACTTTTTGATATCAAAAAATGGACAATAAAAAGCAAGTAATGTTATCGGTGATTATGTCGCCATTACATATAAGAAGCTGTAAAAGTATTGTCCATAATGTGAAAGAAACTAATAATAACATGCACAAAATAAGTTAATAGTGATTTTTTATTTAAACAGAAACATTCATACCTTCTCCTACTTCAAACTTTGAACACAAGTGTATATTAAAAATAGAATTCGAAATTTTTCGATCGATAACTGTAGATCACAAAAGATAGTAATGAAAGAAAACAACTGACCAACTTCCTGACCGTCTGTGTCTTTAAAGGAATTTCAAGATGCTTCGTCACGTAGTCGTTTCTTGAGAAGTTTGTTTTATTTCTCCCGAAACACAATGTTACAATGTGAATGTCAACTATGAATGTTACAATGAAGAAGACGCTTAAATAGGTCGAAACTAGTTTTTAAGACACAAAACTTTTGACACTTCGATCCGATTAGTATTGTTTTATACATTGATGACAGAAAAGCTGCAGTGAAATTGTTTTTTTCCCTGTCTTTCTTGACTAAAAAATGAAAAACATAAAGTCATCTAACACAAGAAGAGTTAAACTTATCAATAAAAGTAAAAATATATCAACTAACCTGGTTCAGAGCTGTGTGTCGCACACTTCGGTAGCTTTAAACATCAGTCGAATGTAAATGTTGAACTGTGTTCCACCAAACTCGTGTTGTTCAGATGAAGATTATCGTTGTACGTGAATAACTTTGAAACAGCAGTTGAAAATTGAGCAATTCACGGCCATGTGTGCTGAACGGGACTATTCATCTAAATAAATGATAACTGTACCTGAAGTAGCAAAAACTGTTGTGCTGTAGGTCGGAAAATGCCAGCAAAAAATACAACTGTGTGATGTCTACATTAGTGAGTTTCAATTTCAAAGAAAATTGAAATTTATTTATTATTTTGGCTTCTCATAAAATGAGAGTTCAGTACCTAAATTTAGTAAAATAAAAATGAGGAAATAGGTTTTTCTGATCCATCAATAGAACACAGCGTGCCATAAAATACGCAGCAAATAATGATCCTATTTTATTTTGTTTTTGTGGCAACCTCCAGATGTAGATTCTTGTACATGATTAAGTGACTTCTATAGAAATTCTGCTTCCTTTAGTTTACTTTCTCTGGGTTTGCGTGGCGACCCCTGAAAAGGAAGGACAAGATCCTTGTGATTGAAGGGTCGAATCCTGAGACACCGCTTTGGCCTGGATTCCTATAGATGGGCAGCTTTAAGGTGCTCCCCCACTGTCACTCCTCTGGTCCAACTTAGCTAGCATCAACCAAGTACAAGAGTTGAATGATCTCAAAAGGTGTCATGGACATTGTATCTGATGCTGATGTTTGCGTATAGTGCTCATGAAACCCTGCTATTGCTTTAATATCTTTGTTTGGCATTGTAATGCATTTTCTCGTAGGACTTCATGGTAGGTGAGGCTAGTGGACACCGATAATTTTTTTTTCATTGCGGATTTCCCAAATAAAATAGTGAAAAACAAACCATTGACAAACGACCATATTTTGTAGATTTTCAGCAGCAAACTTTAACTTCTTCAACATCTGCAACTCATTTCTTTATATGACATCCTTTACAGACAAATCTTGAAGACAGATTTTTCCTTTTAAAATTCAGAAAGGACTCGAGGCACTTTCTGATTCTCCCAAGTCAGAGAAAAAGCTTAGTTCTGGTGATAAATTGGTTGAAATATCCTTAACTCCTGTTACATTCGTTTCACTGCTATAATGAGAGTACAGACGGATCTCTCTGTGCCTCCAAAAGAATCTCAAACCCTGTGAAAAGTATTTTGACCTCCCTGATTAAAAAAGCCGATGAACACTGGTACGGGCATTTTTTCTGGCCCATCTCCTTTTCCGGCACCGATATTAATAAGGATCATTTGTTTACACCTTCAGTCGCTGAAATATTTTTTCTAACGACAGAAACTTACCCATTTAACCCAGGGCAGGATCCATGGAGGTCGATGGAGCTTCTTTGAGTAAAAAAGTGAATACTTTTGAATGTTTGTTTTGGAATTTCGCACAAAGCTACTCGAAAGCTATCTGTGCTAGCCGACCCTAATTTAGCAGAGAAAGACTAGAGGGAAGGAAGCTAGTCATCACCACCAACCGCCAACTCTCGGGCTACTCTTTTACCAACGAATAGTGGGATTGACCGTTACATTATACGCCCCCACGGCTGGGAGGGTGAGCATGTTTAGCGCAACGCGGGTGCAAACCCGCGACTTTCGAAACACGAGTCGCACACCTTACGCCCTCGGCCATGCCAGGCCTGAAACTAAAGAAAAAAGTGATCGAAAACAAAAGAGCTCTTCACTCAGTTAGCGTACACATAAATAAAAATGGTCACTTTGAAACACTGAAATGGTCGAAGTTTACGTTGTAATGTGGTCGACATCAAACACTGATTGGCATCCTATACTTTTACTCACAGGAAACATTTTTGAAATACAATCACCTTTTGTTTGTTTTCTTCATACAGAAATGGACACGTGCATGAAGAGGCGGCACTGTTGGTTGATCAGCATGTACTCACCCTACCTTTGCCACTCGACACACCTTTACCGGCTGTAACCATCCATGTTTCCTTGGGTAGTAACATCATTGTTTCTTCTCTGTAACTGTATTCTTGAGAGTCCTTTGATCAATCAGACCTTTATGCTTTCGCTGAATAGTTGTTGTTTCTTTTTTTAATCCTGAGAGATTTTAATGGGCATAATCCCCTCTTGGGGGGTTCTGATATTAATGGAAGGGGTTCCTTTTCATAGTGTATAGTTTGATATCACAACCTTCTTATCATTAGTACTGATTCTTATGCTTATTGTCATGCACTTAATCAGACTTTTACTGTTATTGATATCTTTGTCTGCTCCATTTCACTATTTTTCCACTTTTCATGTGAGGTTAATTGTAACCGGAAAGGTAGTGATCATTTTTCTATCATTTTGAGATAGACTGGCCGTGGTAAATGCCACCCGACCCGCGTGTCCCGGCAACAGCTGTATCAAGTCAACTGGCCGTCTTTTACTGCTCTTGCACAACTTGATTCTACCATCATTTGCAAGCCATTGATAGACGACTATGTGGACGAAGTGACTGACGGTATAATACAAGGTATTTCTTAAACCTCGACACGTTTTTACGATATTCTCGTCCGTCGTGGAATCCTGTCAGCTGAAAGGCATGGAAGGCTTATAAACAGGCCAGGTACACCTTTTGTATGTATTTCATACTCGAATCACATCGCTTTACAGCGGGCCCGTGCATATGCTTTGCATATAAATCGACAAAGACAGAAGAAATCTTGGATTAAATTCACAGGTAGCATCTCGTCTACTACCAGTTGCAAAGTTATATGGGACAAAATTCGTACGAAAAGTGGTCAATACAATATCTGTCCACCTTTCAATCTTACCCTCTGATGGCCTAGAAGTAGCTGATGCCCGGAGCATCGCCGATTCTCACAGCGAAATCTTTTTCTGGGTATCTACCACTTCTGCATCTTCCTTTACCTTCTTAGTTATCAAGACTCCGAAAGAGCTATCACCTCTTTCCTTTTGTGCTGATCGTCTCTGTGGACATAATCGCCCCTTTATACTGGTGGAACTCAAACTGGTCCTTTATTAGTTTCGTAGTACATTGGTCAGACATGATGATATACACTATTAGATACTGCACCATCTCTCTACTGCTTCTCTTGCTATTCTTCTGATTGTTTTTAACCGAATCTGGCAGGAGAATGATTTTCCTGATACTTAGCGCTAGGTAATTATACTACTTTTCTCTAACCCTGGAAATACCCCAAGATTCCATCAATCTACCGTCCAGCTACTTTAAGGAGATGTTTTTGTAAGACCTCATAGAAAACAGTTAATACTCATTTTTTTGTTTCCTAGAACAAACAATCCCCTTTCGCCCTCGTAATGTGAGTTCCGACGACAGCGCTTCACCATGGTCTATTTGATTCGCTTCGAAAAGTCAATCAAAGAAGCCTTTCTCTAACGACAACATATTGTATCACGTGAGCGGTTGCCCATTTTTATTAAAACATTTTTAATGGACAAGCGATTCCAAGTACATGTGGGCTCCACACTTTCCCGTTATTTCCTACAGGAACTTTGAGTCACTCGGGGTTGTGTTTTCAGTGTCACAGTTTTCCGTATAAAGATTAATGTCATCACTGGACAACTACCTCTTGTCCTCTTGTCGAACATGAGGTTTATTGAGCAGCAGCTACATTATACTCTCAATCTTTTACTCAAGTGAACCACAGCAAATGGTTTTTACTTCTTTCTCTCTAAAACCGTTTGCATACACTTTTGCTGCCAACGAAGTATTTATTTAGATCCTTAACTACGTATCTGTGAAGTGTTGCCACCCGAGGTCCCTGAGACGAAGTTCTTGGGTCTTATATTTGACCGTAAGCATTTGTTTATATTACAAACCAGGCAGCTACGAGTCAAATGTACAAGAGCTCTGAACATCCGTCATGTTCTCTCTTACACCACTTGGGGAGCGGATCGACGTTCCATGCTATTCATATCATTCTATTCCATGCAATCAAAACTCGTCTACAAGTCAATGATTTATATCTTTGCCAAGACCTCGACTTGGACCCCATTCATCATCAGGAGCTTTCCGCACTCCTCAGTTCAGAGCTCATATATAGAGTCTCATGAACCTTCTCTCCGCCTCTGCCATTTACAACTGATTCTAGTGTATGCTTCGAAACTTTGTTCCTTACTACAGTATCTCACCTGGGGTTGTGTTTTCCTTCTTCAGTGGGTTATGCTTTTCCAGAACAGACGATCTGCCATTTTGGTCTTCGTATTCAGGGACATTTGGATGAATTGGGTCTGTCGTTGGGTAACATTTTGCATCCACTGGTCCGCCCTTCCCACCATGGCTTCTGACAGTCCCCAAATGCGACCTATCTTTAAATTATCTGAGAAAAGCAAACAGTCTCGATTGGAATACTGTCTGTAATTTGCTGAACATCTTTCGAACCATCCATCACTTCCTCTTTATACAAATGAGTCAAAATAAGGTGACTATGTTGGCTCTGCCATGATTTTTTCTGGTGTGGTAGTTGCATGTAGAATCCTCGACACAACTTCTGTGTTCACTACGAAACTGTACGCTATTTCTCTTGCTCTGGAACACCTAGAAGCTAAGCACTACTCAAATTGTAGTATTTATACTGAATCCTTGAGTTCTATACTTTTCCAGGAGTCGCTTCTCTTCTGTGGGCTCAGAAGATAACCCGATGTGACTTTGTTATAAAAAAAACATACAACACACAGATAATCGTTGTTATTTTGTGATTTCTACAGGCTAAAGCTAACAGATGCTTACAATGTTTAAATTTTCTTTTTATAAACACATTCAAATTGACAAAGTTTTCAATGTTATCAACAGGAAATTTTAAAGAAAATATAGAAACTGTAGGCATTAATCTATTAAATGACGTTAGGTCTGGTATTTATTACAAGCTATTTAGATTATTTTTATGTGACAAAAAAGGTCGAAACGTTGTTCGATTCTCTACATAAATAATTTTCTCAATCCATACATACTGTTTTTACTAATATGATAGGTCATTTTATCTTATCATTGAAATACTCAAAAACATCAGTATTCTGTATTTCATATAACTGTGTAATAATTAATAATCTATGCTGTGTTTGTTTGTGAATTTCGCGAAAAGCTACCAGAGGACTATCTGCGCGAGACGTCCCTAATTTAGTTGTGCAAGACAAGAGAAAAGGAAACTAGTGATCATCGCCCATCGCCTACTCTTGGGCTACTCTTTTACCAAAGAATAGTGGAATTGACTTTATGACATTCCGACGGCTGAAAGAGGTAGCATGTTTGGTGCGACGGGGATTCGTACACCTGACTCTCAGATCACGAGTTCAAAACCATAACCCACCTGGTTATGCCGGGTCCCTTTATGGTATGTACAATGCAATGCAAGAACAAGAGGTCTAACTTCAAGAGAAAAATAAGTTTTAATCGATAAGGAAGTTAAAAATCTTCTCATGATCGAATATTGGAATATATGTTTGTATTAATAAAGTATTTGTGTGTGGAGAGAAGATAAGTCTGTATCAGTGTCATATCTCTACATAAAACCAATTTTACAATAAATAGACTAAATAAAAGGTAAACAATATCCTATGATAAACTGAACGTAGAAATTCAATATTAATTATTTTTATCATTATGAGTTAAAAATCTTTAAGTATAGACGCCAGATTTGAAACGGGAACTAATTCATTTATCTCTCTAAAAAGTCTTATATATATGTATTAATTTTTATACGACCGCAATGCATTATTTATACGAAGGACAATGTTTATTTGCAGGCCATAAAACGTATATAATTGTTCCAAAATATCTAAAACTTACTTTAATGTCCCATTAGTATTATTACTTATCGCCATTTGACAGTGACTGTAGGTTCTTTTTTGTACACAAAATCAATATTTGGCCATTTGTATCAACAGCGTCGAACATTTAAAACTCATCAACTCTGCACTTTTTTTCAAAGTGCTTTCATGTCCAATAAACGTTTTCGTATACGCGTTTCCGAACGTTGAAATTTTATTGTACTGTTTTGTACGCACAAATCTTTTATATTACGACTGTTTCTGAAAGAGTATACAGTACCTGAACAGTGGTATCATAACTGAAATAGAAGGTTATGGTTTCTTTTTTTATAACCCAAGAAATAAACAATTGAGATATTTACCGACCTGTTTTTTTGTTTTTTTTTAGTGTTAGATGTTCTCAATGTTATGGACATTGTATTTGATGCTGGTGTTTGTGTATAGCGATTACAAAACCCTGGCGTTTCTTTAATATCTTTGTTTGACATTGTAATGCATTTCCTCGTAGGACTTCGTGGTAATGGGGCCAGTGGGCAACGAAAATCTGTCCCTCATTTTCTGATATGTCATCCTTTTCAGAAAAATCTTACGGACAGATTTCTTTTTTTAATTCAGAAAGGACTAGAGGGACTTGCTGGTTCTCTTAAGTTAGTCAAAAACTTAGTTCTGGTGACAAATTGGTAGAAACATCCTAAACACAGTGAACTCCTCTTACATTCGTTACACTTCTACAATAAGAGTACAGACGGATCTCTCTGTGCCTCCAAAAAACCTCAAACCATGTGAAAAGTATTTTGACTTCCATTATTAAGAAAGTTGATCAATCAACGTCAACACACACCTCTTTTCTTACCATTAATTCCAACAAATCTCTAGATCCACTCTGGTTCTGAGTACGGGCATTTTTCCGAGTTCATCTTCTTCTCCGGCACCTACATGCAAAAACATCATTTGTTCACACCCTCAGGAGCTGAAATCGTTTTCGTAACAACAGAAACCTACTCAATCGACCCAGGGCAAAATCCATGGAGATCGATAGAGCTCCTTCGAGTAAACAAGGTAAAGAAAAAAGATGTGATCGAAAACAGAAGAGCTCTTCACTCAGTTAGCGTACACATAAATAAAAATGGTCACTTTGATACAGTGAAATGGTTGAGGTTTACGTTGTAATCTGGAAGACATCAAAGCACTGATTGCCATCCTGTAGGGTTCCTCACAGGAAACATTTCTGAAACCTGCTGATACAATCACCTTTTGGTTGTTTTTTTCATACAGAAATGGACATGTGCATGGAGAGGCGGCATTGTTGGTCGATCAGCATGTACTCACCTTACCTTTGCTACTCGACATACCTTTGCCGGCTGCAACCATCCATAATTCCTTGGGTAGTAACATCATTGTTTCTTCTCTGTAACTGTATTCTTGAGAGTCCTTTGATCCATCAGACCTTTATGCTTTCGCTGAATAGTTGTCGTTTCTCTTTTTAATCCTGAGAGATTTTAATGGGCATAATCCCCTCTTGGGGGGTTCTGATATTAATGGAAGGGGTTGCTTTTCATAGTGTATAGTTTGATATCACAACCTTCTTATCATTAGTACTGATTCTTATGCTTATTGTCATGCACTTAGTCAGACTTTTACTGTTATTGATATCTTAGTCTGCTCCCTTTCAATATTCTCTCTCTTTTCATTCAGGGTTGACAGTAACCCGCAAGGGAGTGATCATTTTGAAACAGACTAGACCAGGTAGATGCCACCCGACCCGCGTGCCCCGATAAAGCCAAATGGCATTCTTTTCCTGCTCTTGCGTAACTTGATCCTTCCATTATCTGCAAGTCATTGATAGACGACTGCGTAGACGCAGTGACTGACGGTATAATACAAGCAGCTTCTTAAGGTATTCCTTAAACCTCGACACGTTTTCCACGATATCCTCGTCCGTCGTAGAATCCGGTCAGCCACATGACACGGAAGGTTTATAAACAGTCCAGGTATACCTATTGTGTGTATTCCACACTCTCGAACCACATCGTTTTTAGCTGAACCGCTCGTATGCTTTGCGTGTAAGGCGTCAAAGCCAGATGGAATCTTGGATTACATTTACAGCTAGCATCTCGTCTACCACCAGTTGCAAAGTTATATGGGGCAAAATTCGAAAGAAAAGTGGGCAATACTATTCTGTTCACCTTTCGATCTTACTCTCTGATGGCCTAGAAGTAGCTGATGCCCGGAGAATCGCCGATTCTCACAGAGAAAGTTTTTTCTGGGTATCTAACACTTCTAGATCTTTTTCCACCTTCTTAGCTATCAAGATTCGGACAGAGCTATCACCTCTTTTTTGTGTGCTGATCGTCTCTATGGATATAATCGCCCCTTTTACTCTGGTGGAACTAAAACTGATCCTTTGTAAGTTTGAAAGTACAATGGTCAGACATGATGATATACACTCTGTGATACTGCACCATCTCTTTACTGCTTTTTTGCCATTCTTCTGGTTTTTTAACTGGATCTGGCAGTGGAATGATTTTCCTGATATATGGCGCTAGATCATTATACTGTTTTTCTTTAAACCTAGGAAGGATCCCAAGATTCCTTCGAACAACAGTGAAGTTGCTTTGAGGAGCTTTCTTTGTAAGACTTTATAGAGAACAGTTAACACTCATATTTTTTGGTTCCTCGAATCAAACAACCTTCTCTCGCCTACCCAGTGTGGGTTCCGATGACAGTGCTCCATCAAGGACAATTTGATTTGATTTGAAACGTCAGTCAGAGAAGCCTTTTTCAAACGACAACATCTTGTATCTCGTGGCCGTTCGCCCATTTTTATAAAAAAAACATTTTTAATGGATAGGCGATTCCAAGTACATGTGGGCTTCACACTTTCTCGTTATTTCCTACAGGAACTTTGAGACCCTCGGTGCTGTGTTTAGAGTGTTACAGTTTTCAGTACAAAGATTAATGTCATCACTGGACAACTCTTTCTTGCTGTTGCAAACTGGCTCTATGTCGACGACATCTAAATCTCGTGTCAGTCGTCGAGCATGAGGTTTGTTGAGCAGAAGCTACGAAATGCTCTCAATCTTTTACTAAAGTGGACCAAAGCAAATGGTTTTTACTTCTTTTTCCTTAAAACCATTTGCATACACTTTTGCTGCCAACGTGGTATTCACTTTGATCCTGAACTCCGTGTCTGTGAAATTGTGCTACCCGTGGTCCCTGAGACAAAGTTACACCATTTGGGGAGCGGATAGACGTTCTTTGATACATCGTGTTCTTATTTGATCAAAACTAGACTACAAGTCACTGGTTTATGTCTCTGTCAAGACCTCGACTTTGAAGATGCTGGACCCCATTCATCATCAGGGGTTTTCCGCATTCCCCAGTTCAGAGCTCATATAAAGAGTCTCATGAACCTTCTCCCCGGCTCCGCCGTTTGCAACTGTTTTTAGTGAATGCTTCGAAACTTTGTTCTTTACCACAGCATCTCACCTGGGGTTGTGTTTCCCTCCATATTGGGTCATGCTTTTCCAGAACAGACAATCTGCCATTTTGGTCTTCGTATTCAGGCACATTTGGATGAATTGGGTCTGTCGTTGGGTAACATTGTTGTATCCATTGGTCAGCCCTTCCCACTATGGCTTCTAACAGTCCCCAAATGCGACCTATCTTAAAATTATCTGAGAAAAGCAGACACTCTTGATTGGAAATACTCTCTGTTATTTCCTAAACATCTTTCGAACCATCCTTCCCTTCCTCCTTATACAGATGGGTCAAAATCAGGTGACTGTGTGGGCTCTGACATGGTTTGTTGTGGTTGCATGTAGAATCTCCTATACAACGTCTGTCCTCACTGCTGAACTGCACGCTAATTCTCTTGCCCTGGATCACCTAGAAGCTAAGCAGTACTCAAACTGAACTATTTATACTAACTCCTTTAGTTCTCTACTTGTCCTGGAGTCGCTTCACTTCTGTTCATACCCTGTTCTCGCCGATATTCTAAACCCGACTGGCCCATTTCTCTTTAACATCTACTTCTATTTCGTTTTTCTGGGTACCTGACCGCAGCTAAATGTGTTTGCTCTGTCGCTATCAATGCTGTCCCTGTTACATTTATTGACTATAGTCCCGTGTTCAAGGGCCGATTCCGTGTCAGTTGGAAGTGGAAAACATGAAAGCAATTTTTTCCAAATAGAACTGTTTATTGGACTTTGACCCTCTTGTTTCCGTAACAATCAGAAAGTGGAAGGTGTTCTGACTCCACTACGCATTAGTCACAGTTTTTAACTCATAGTTCTTTTATCAGGGACTGGTGTACCAATGTGTGTTGAATGTAAACACTCAGGTCACGATAATCCACATTTTACTGTCGTGTTTCGTTATGACTCTCAACAACGGCGCCATTTTAGACATGTTTTATCCTAAGGTTTATCGCTGACGCTGTACAGTGTCAATAGTAATGGTGACACTGTTTACATTACAAATGTTTTCAGCTGTTTTAGGGCTGTTAACCTTTTTAACGCTATTTACGTTTTTAATTAAAACATTAAACTTTGTTTGGTTTTAACACGATTCGTATTAAATGAATTTAAAAATTTTAATTTCAATTTTTTTTAACGTAATTACTTTGTGCCAAACAGCTAACTAATATAAATTAAGTTTATCTGTCATTTTATCAATTTTCGACTGCTGAACAAAGAGAAACAAAAAGAATCACTCTAACATACACGTTAAGAGATTACTTTCCTTCTCACAACACACTCAAAGTTAACCACATATACGTTTGTTATATCTCTAGATTTTTGAGATTTTGTGGTTTATACCGCCTAAAAATGACGAAAGACTAAACGGAACATAAACAAGAGGACGTACGATACTAGTTTTTCTGTTTTTAGGCTTTTGAAAGTTTATTCCCATTACAGTGGTTTTTCATTTACAAAAAACATAGACTGTAGTGAATATTTTTCCCTCATCTCACTTCAATCGACTGAATCAACTTTATTCTAAATTGAGAGGAGTAAAATCAAAAATAAATGTAAAATGCGTAAATATCGAAACTAACCCAGTCCAGGGCTGAATGTTTCCCTATATAGTAACGGTAAACATATTTGAATGTGTGTATAAACCGTGCTCCGCCTAACTTGAGTTGTACAACTGAAAGTTATTAATGTATGTTCAGAACATAAATTGAGACAAACTAAAAATCTAATTGGGAAAACATGTCCTTGTAATACAACACAAAAAACAGTATTGTAGAAAATACACAGAAAATAATTATTCCTGTTGTATTTTATCTTCATGACAAAGTCGGTAAGGGTATCTGTTACGTCAATAATTTTAAGCTGCACAATACAGTAAAAGAAAACAGCATCAGATCACAGCATCTGCTAATGAGTTCACTTACACTCTTATAACTGACTCACAGCTAAACGTTTCGGGTCATAATTTTTTATATCACACAGTTTACTTATTCCAAAATTTCGGGCTCTTTCGCAAGACGAATCCGCTTCAAAAAGTGCTTGAACATTAATGAATTTTACCAACGTTAATAATTAGTACGTTCATCATAAAATACATTTCTCGGCCCACCGCTAATGCAGCGGTATGTCTTCGGATTTCCAACGCTAAAATCATGATTCGATCCACATCTGTGGACTCAGCAGATAGCCCGATGTGACTTTTCGATGATAAAACATACAACATAGAGATAATTCTTGTTTTCTTGTGGTTTTTTACAGGTTAAAACTGACGGATGCTTACAATGTTTAAATTTTCTTTTTCTATACACATTTGAATTGACAAAGTTTACTTGTTATCAACAGGAAATTTTAAAGAAAATATAGAAACTGCAGGCATTAATCTGTTAGAGGACGTTAGGTCTGGTATTTATTACAAACTGTAGACATTGAAGTATTAGTTAACGTTAGGCCTGGCATTTATTACAATCTTTTCAGTTAATTTTTATGCAACCAAGAAAGCTAAATCTGACAAAGAAAAAGTTCAATTGACAAAGTTTACTATGTGATCAACTATGACAAAACGTTGTTTGCTTCTCTACATAAATAATTTTCTCAACCCATAACAACCGTTTTTACTTATATAATAAATCATTTTATCTTATCATTAAAATACTCAAAAACATCAGTGTTATGTATTCGATATAAGTGTGTAATAATTAATAATTTATAGCATGTTTGTTTGTGAATTTCGCGGAAAGCTACTCTAGGGCTGTCTGTGCTAGCCATCCCTAATTTAGTTGTGTAAGACAAGAGAAAAGAAAGCTAGTCATCATCGCCCACCGCCTACTCTTGGTCTACTCTTTTACCAACGAATAGTGGGATTGACTGTAACTTTATAACATTCCCACGGCTGAAAGAGCTAGCATGTTTGGTGCGACGGGGATTTGAACCCGTGACCCTCAGATTACGAGTCGAAAACCTTAACCAACCTGGTCATGTCGGGTCCCTTTATGGTATGTACAATGCAATGCAAGAACAAGAGATTGAATTTCAAGAGGGAAAAAAAAGTTTTAATCGATAAGGAAATTAAAAATCTTCTTATGGTCGAATATTGGAAGATATGTTTGTATTAATAAAGTATTTGTGTGTGGAGAGAAGATAAGTCTGTATCTGTGTCATATCTCTACATAAAAAGCAATTTTACAATAAATAGACTGAAGAAAATGTAAAAAAATCACCTATGATTAACTGAACGTAGAAATTCAATGTTAATTATTTTTATCATTCTGAGTTAAAAATCTGTAAGTATAAACGCAGGATTTGAAGCGGGAACTAATTCCTTTATCTCTCTTAGAAGTCTAATATATAGATACATGTGCTCATTTTCATACGGGCGCAATGCATATTTTATAGGAAGGACAATGTTTATTTCAGGGCATAAAACGTATATCATTGTTCTAAAATATCTGGAACGTACTTTAATATCCCATTAGTTTTATTACTTATCGCAATTTCTCAAATGACTCTAAGTTCATTATGTACACCAAATCAATATTTGGCCATTTGTATCAACAGCGTCAAACATTTAAAAATGTTTCCTATTTACACGTTTATTCTTCTAAAGAAACAATACTTTATCAATAATTTAGAACAACGAACCCTAGATCTTAATAGTTCTTTATTTCTGTTTACAGTTGGTAATTTATCTACTGCTTCCGTCCAATAAAATCATAGGTTCAATTCCTTTCGGTAAAAATAGAAGACAGCCCGATGTGATCTTGCTGTAAGAAAATCAAACAAATAATTATCCACTGGAGTTTCGCTTTATCCAAACAAAACGTGTGGGACAATATAGTGTGATGTGTCTCTTGTATTTTTAATTATTTTTTATGCTGTGTATTATAATCTTAGGTACAATATTAGCGGCATTGCTTAAATGATTTTTACTCACCACACTTTCCACTAACGTTTTTATCACATCAACTCTGCACTTTTTTCACAGAGCTTTCATGTCCAATAAACGTTTTCGTACACGTGTTTCTCTTTAACAAATAACTATTTGTTCAGCTCTATCGTAGGTATGAATTTCACTCTGATAGCACAGAATAATACATCAAAGCAATATTCATTTCTAATAGTGGTAAAACTGTACCTTTTTTTTAATCTGAGCATCAATGTGTCATGCTTTGACATGCTTTGAAAATGATACTGTATATGAAGATGAGAGAAAGGGCGTATCTGGATTTTCAGTAAACGTTATTTTAATTGTCATAAAAAAGACTGACAAAGAAATAACTTTTCTTTGTCATTATGAGGGATAAATAATCTAGTTAGATAGAAGAAAGGCTTAATTGCTGAAACAAGAGGAATGTATTGTTAAGACGGTTGGTGCAGGTATTGAAACTTCAATAAAAATAAAGAACAGAACGACGTTTCGACTTCCTTAGGTCATCTTCAGGTTAACAAATTAATAAATTTAATGTAATAAAATTATTGTGTTATCAAAGTAAGCTACCAAATATTACGCTGATTATGTCAATCACACAGAAAATTAACCGTTTTATACTTTTTGAAATAAAAGAACGAACAACAAAACACCAGAAATGCCGTCCATAAAACACGCTATTAGATATACTGATATGCAAAATTGCTGTCCATAATGTGAAACAAACTAAATATAGAATTTGTAAACAATGTTCATAATTAACTTTTTAATCATACCTTTCCTTACTTTCGACCCTAGTCATCAGAATATGTTAACAAATGGAAACATATAACTCCAGATTGATAACTGTAGATCCCAACTAGTGTACCTTTAATTGTATGGAAATCTCTGTTTATAAAATATAGTAAGAAAATAACGCAAATTGTAAGTATAAATCAGTTAAAAGAAACACATATCTTGTTTTGTGGTAGTAAAAAAAAAGAAACAAACATTTTCCTGACGGTCTGTGTTCTGAACAGAATTCCAAGTAGATGATCATGTAGAACTAAAGAGGACACACAAGTTTTTCAGAGTTTTGACAGTTCGATTCGTTTAATGTTGTTTTCCATTTATTAAAAAATAAGCTGTAATGAACTTATCTTTAAAATAAACAAGTTATAGGTTTTCCTGACATTCGTAACTAAGGGACCAAAGATATAAATATTATTACACCAATAGATTCAAACAACACTTTCTAATATACAAATAGTCAAAAAATATTAGTAATGGTTGAAATGCGTAAACATCACAACTAACCTGTTTAATGCGATGTCCCACAAAATCAAACACATATTACAAGTTCCGAAATTCGGGTCTCTGCTACAAAACAAACCCTAACACTTTCATTTATGTGTAATCTCCAGAAAACTTTCATATTTTAAGAAACAGTGAAAAACAAATCCTTTAGTCGTTTTAATATATAATAGTTCTGTTATGTATAAGTTTAAAATATTATCAACAAAGTTAAACTGACAACGCCTGTTGCACAACAGACAAATTATGTTTTAAAACGCACAATCACCACCATAAAAATGTTTATTGTGTTTGTTTGAAGTTAGTCATCAGGCAACACAACGGGTTATCTGTGTCGAAACCCGTTTCGGAACGTTGAAATTCCGCTGTACTGTTTTGTACGCACAAATCTTTTTATATTACGACTATTTCTGAAAGAGTAGACAGCACCTGAACAGTTGTATCATAACTGAAATAGAAGGTTTTGTATTTTATAACCCAATAAATAAACAACTGAGATACTTACAGACCTGGTTTGTTTTTAGTTGTTTTTTTTTTAGTTATGCAAATTGTATTAAACTCTCAAATACATGTACTGTAAAAAAGTTTTGAAAAAGAAGGTTTACCATGAACGTTTTACTTAAATATGTTTATGTATTTTTGTGAGATCTATTTTGGTAATTTGAAAACGTGTATTGTTCAAATGAAGTAACAACAAAAATAGTTCTACGGCTTACTTCAACTACAGAACTGATGCAACTTATATGAGTAAGATAAATATTAATGTACAGAATACCTTGACAGCATTATTTATTATTACTCAAAGTATGCCAAGAGTGATGTTGAAAAGAAAGATTTAGCACCTGGCTTTAAGTTTAGGGTTCCAAATAAACTTCACTATAAATTTCTATTGCTACGGTCATATGAACTAATCTGATCTCAATATGATTAATTTCCAATATTTAGATTAAATATCTAACTGGAAGAACAGAACTTATATTCCCTATCGATTTATGTTAGTTGCTAGATCAGAAATCGGATTAGTGATATAACTCTTACAATCTTTACATATTATAATCGTAAATATAAAAAATGTCAATACGCTTATTGAAAATAAGTGTTGTAACATTTAAATCTGATTAGGAAAGTAATACCGTGGTTCATGATGATTTTGATTGTTTTAAAATAGAAGAACGTACTTCAAGTGACTCTAGTAATTCCATGAAACTACATAAAATTAGATTCATAAAACAGAAATTAAACTAAAAACGTACTTATTAATAAAGAAGAAAGAAAACCTTAATGAAATCAGAAGGGTAGAGATAGACCATCAGGTAGTCACCACGATTTGTTTTTTATTTTTTTACCTAAGATTCATAAAAAAGATGTTCAGCTACCACCATTTTTGTAATATTTGAACCTATAACTATACCTAATGTAGTTTTTAAGATCATATAATATTTGAACCTGCAACTATACATCATGCAGTTTTTAATATAATATAATATTTGAATCTATATATTACATAGCTTTTACTTAAACGTTTGCAAATTTACCATCAATAAAAATATTCTGAAAAACAATTTTCAATTCTATTATGAATAATAAAATAACGAAACATTTAAAATAACGCGCTGTAGTTTGTTATTAAGCACAAATCTAAGATTAAGGCTTGTTAAGTTTGTTCTGACCACACCCGTAATATTGAAACCCGATTACTGATTGTATAAGTCGATGGACTTATTGTACATTGGGGGTGAGCTAACGTAATGTGTACTGAAGCAGTTTTGATGTTGAATCATTGTCTACAAATATACCTCAGGAAGAGACCATAAATTCGGCACCATTTTCATTTTCAATTATGTGGCCATCTTAAAACGACTTTCCCTGAAATTAATGAACACTGGAGTTAAAGAGTCCCACTTTCTTCATGATTACAAATTACATCATAAGATATATGGTGTTTACATGGGTTTTAGCTCATAGACATTTTTGATAATTTCATGTTGTGTTTGTAAAAATACAATAAATAAAAACTATTTTTAGCCTCTTTCCTCGAAGATATGGTGATAACACAATTGTTATATTTCAAAACTCTCATAAATCTTCGTAATTTCGTTAACATTTTAACAACAAACATATCGGTACAAAATTTACAGTAGAACATCATAAAGTATTTTTTAGACACTTTAATGAGTGACAATAATGATTGTAACTAAACGTGAAGAATTTACATAAAACCATAAAGAATATCATACTACATCTTTAATGTATTTGTCTAAAGTCTCACTGTATTTCCTCAGTCTGCTTTTATATTTTGTGTTAAAAACTCCTAAAATATATTTCATAAGACAGTCACTAACGTTGTATGACTGTTAGAAATCTGTTAAAACATGCTGGAAATTGTTACATTTAGTAGTTTTAAAAATTAATAATATAAATGAGTTGTATTTCATTGTTCTATTGATTCATTGTGGAAATTGTTTCAGATTAGGCTCGATATCTCTTTCCTAGAACCTTTTGCGACATATCCTGTTAGTATTTCTAAATTAAATATTTACCAAGTGGACTGTGTTACTCTCTATATTGGCTTTATGAAAGTGAGATTCACATAAGTTAAACTCCAGGTACATTTCCGTTGTCAACTGACTTACTAAAAACTCTAGAGAGAAGTTTTATAACTGATATCTGACCTTATTTGAAACAGAGAAAAAATCTTGTGTAATTCTAATTTAAATACCTTAATATTTTTAGAAATCAACAATGGATTAATGTGTACAATAGTAATATCATACGTGACATGCTAAATATGAAAATCAAATCTAATATTACATTTTCTTTCAAACAAACATGTAATCGTATCTGTATTATTACTTAACGATGAACATAAAATGTCATATCTCAGGTTGACATTGAAGTTGTTAAATGTGTGTAGAAATCAATTCAAGAAAACTCTTTAGAAATATTGATTGAGAATATGATTTGATGAGATCTAATCAATATTCCTAAACTTAAAGACTGAAATCAATTGTGTATGAGTAATAGTACTGATAAAAACTATTATCATATTTCTTATTAATTATTACATTACTTATTAATCTATTAGAAATTTTTACCTGTGTAGTAGGGAAGTACATTATTTTTTTCGACCTAACTATTTCAAGGGATAATTTTTCACAAGATTTAATGTAACGTCTGTTATGTATAAAGCGTATGTAGAAATTTCTAGAATTAGGTAGATCGATAATGTATTTTGGCCTGGTGTCTAGACGAGTTTCGTGCAAAAACAGATATGCGCAGATTACTCTGGAATTCTCTGGAAGTTTTGCGATTGTTCGAGAACTCAGTAGGCCTAGTAGTATATAAACAGATGGCGATGCGAGGAGAGTCAGTCAGTCTTCGTTTGAGAAATTTTCAACGTTTGCTGTGTGTTTATTCAACTTGGATTTGTGACTAGAGCTAGATCTACAGAAGCTGTGATTTTATTTCGTCAATCTTTACGATTCATTCAAATTACTGGTTATACTGAAGGTCAACACGTATAGTACTGTTCAAGGGAGACCGAGGCAAGTTGGAAAACGATAAATTTGAGACATTCATAAAAGACATCGTAAAAAGAACTTCGTCAAATTTATTGGACTGTGAAATTTTCTGGACTTCTCCATTTAAACTTCGGAATTTCTTCGTGGGACCAAATTCACCCCAAGAGGGGAATTTTGGATTTCTGAACTGGACTTTCATTCTGGATCATTATATTGGGCACAGTTCAGTACAATTTTGTATTGTAATTAATTTTGAAGGTTGAAACTGAATATCTGTCATGGTTATTATATAATTTATTTTATATCTGTCACATATATAATAGTTTATTGTAATAAATTATACAAGCTGTTATCTGTGTCTTTCTGTTGCGTTCAGTCCACATAAAAAACGTAACACATCTGGTTCAGATTTCATTAATATACATATTTTCAGTTTCCTTTATTGTTCGTTAAAGGTGATAGTCGATTGGAATAAAGCTAGAGAAAAAAATTTTCACGTCAGTTTATCTTTCGTAAATTAAAAACCACACTAAAAGTAAGGAACTTTCAAAAGCTTTATATGAGAGAAATTTGTTTCGACACAGTCGTGCGTCATTTTCAGTGAGGAAGAAAACAACAACATAAACACAACCAAAAATATTGTTCATTATAACAGTTTATCTTACATCAGACTTCAGACAGTTTGTTCTGTTTACTGTGGTTCTATTTTTCAATATTTGTTACAACAATAATATGTTATTGTAAGTAGTATTATCTCTTGTGATTTGTCAATTCAAACTTTTATTAACAGAATTTTAATAACGTATTGTTGTGATAAATGTTTGGAGTATGATAAGATACACACGCTTCAGTTTAAATGAAAAAATAATTATTAGCTGAATTTATATATATTATTGTTACTTTGTTATAATTTTGTTGTTATTATTATGTGGCGGTGAGTGGTGATTACTAGCTGCCTTCCTTCTTGTCTTACACTGCTAAATTAGGGACGGCTAGCACAGATAACCCTCGAGTACCTTAGCGCTAAATCCAAAAAACAAAACAGTACTTCTTTTTCATTGTCCGTTGTTTAATTTCAAAACATATAAAATTATTACTTTTCTCTGAACTCCACTTGACAAGCTTCCAGATTAAATAACCATCGCAACATTTTGTAACTTATTTAGATATCACGGGACTTTCATATGATCAAGTTCGTTAATATTGGGTCTTAAAAAACAGAATAGGGAGCTTTGGTTCCTGTTTATCTTTATGATAAACCTATTAAATTTGGTAGATCGCGTGGTATAGAAAATAGAAATATATGTACTTTTAAAAACCTTTCAAAATATTTTTCGAAAATATCTTTTTATCCAGATTTCCATTTTTAAGGTAAGTAAATCATCTTTTAAAATGTGGGAAATATGAAGCAGCAAAACTTAATTTAAAGATTAAATCCTGTAAAACTGAGTGACAAATACAGCTGATCAAGCTACTTCTGTAATGAAACACTCCATCTTTATTTATAGTTTGTATATTTTGCCAATATTCAGTAGAACACCGTTTAAAATAATTTTTAACGTGGTTTTTATCAACTTTATACTATGCAAATAATTTTGAAATTTTAACTTGGTATATTGGTTTAGACGAACATCTGTAGATACTTTAGGAATTACGGCCAGTCACATTATTGACAGATAAATACATTTTAACATTTGTGAACTTTGTACATCTTGTGGTGAAAGTTATATTCGTCTTATCAAACTATAAGAATAATCATAAAGTTGTACGTAATATTTTCGATCTATTTGTGTATTTAACATTATCTTGATCTGAAATTACTAATTAAAATATAAAATCTTGGTTTAAAACCAAGTGATATGCTAAAACTATAATAACAAACTCATAAAACAGACCAATCACAAATATAAAATAAAATGTAATATTATAATTTTAAACTGTTCAGAGAACAAACATGTTTTCAGTAACATTGTTTTAATTTTTTAGATCAAGTATGGTTTTAATAATACTCAATTTAAAAACTATGCACAAGCAGCGTCAACAAAATTTAAATAATACCCAGTTTTGAAACTTGCAAAAACGAAAGGCTTTTAATACAAAAAACATGGTTTCAATACCTGTTGTGGGCCTAGTACAAAAATATCATATTGTAGCTTTATGCTCATTTAAAACACAAATCTAAGAAGAGAAACAAAACTGAAAAAATAAAATATGATTGTAGGTTTACAATTCGATACGGTGTAGTTGTTTTCACAACCGGGTAACAAGTGGAATGTTCCAAGCTGAAACTTTGGTAGGTATTTAAATATTGTAATAGTTTCTCTTCACGCTCTAAATATTGTTCATATTGTTCTATCGTTGGAAAACAATAATGTTTATGTTGCGTATAAAGTTTTTGATGTGTATTATTTGTATTTAAGAAAAACATAAAATACATATAGTTCACCTTCTAGTTGGTAAAAGAATATTGATATTATATCTGACACTTAAACTGATTCTTAAAACTAATTTAAAAAACACCACAGTGAAGAGACGTCTGTGCATAGTGGAAGGGTAAAGGAATTCGAAACGCGTCAAAGCGCCATCTCTTTTTCCTTCATCGACTCATGGTCAAGTTGACAGCATGTGAAGATCCAAGTCACATGAAAAGTGAATTGAATAATATATATGATGAACAGCAAGGTTTATCCATAACCTTTCGAATACTCTTTGGAAAATATTAAATATAGATTTAATATAAAGATTTAATAGTTGCCGTTAAAAGGAACTTTACTTTCATATGAATTCTTTGTTTGTTTGTTTTGGAATTTCGCACAAAGCTACTCGAGGGCTATCCGTGCTAGCCGTCCCTAATTTAGCAGTGTAAGACTAGAAAGAAGGCAGCTAGTCATCACCACCCACCGCCAATTTTTGGGCTACTCTTTTACTAACGAATAGTGGGATTGACCGTAACTTTATACGCCCCCACGGCTGGGAGGGAAGCATGTTTAGCGCGACGCGGGCGCGAATCCACCAATCTCGGATTATGAGTCGCACGCCTTACGCGCTGGACTATGCCAGGCCTCTTGCATATGAAATATAAATTTAAATCGAGTGTTTCTCTTAATAACATAACATGGTAGTGAAGGTGAAGACGGTCAACAAAACCTTCAACATTTTATTTATAAGTTTTAACGTTCTGTAATAACTTGTTCCATCATCAGGAATATCAGAAAATTGTTTTATAAAGGCGATCATTACCTGAATTATAAGGTGACATAATAATAACTTCATTTAATTATTAGAGAAACTGTTAGTTGATCTACAATATATATATATATATATATATATATATATATATTACCCAGCAACTGACTCACATAAAATTTTTGAGAAACTTTGGGGGTCTTTTACTATTGACGAGATTTTATTTAAAATATAGTTCAAGCTCTGAAGATACTGTTCCTATGTTAGAGTAATAATTAAATAAAATATTATTACCTGTGTTATGTATGTGTGTAAATATTTTGTAAACGACAACATGTCGTGTTGTGTTTGAATTTTCATTTGTATTATTCATTTTTTCCATATTGATATTATTGTTTCAAAGTTTAAACTAATAATTTGTGATTCATTTAGGGTAACATTTTAGAATTTTCTTGAATGAAGTAGACCAATCATATGTTTGTAAATGAGTGCTGGTGACTTCGTGCCTAGACGTGTAGTCTCGTACAAGAACGGATACGCCCGGATTGTTCTAGAGTTGTATGGAAATTGCAAGATTGTTCGAGAAGTAGGCCTACCGGTATAAAAGACGGTGACGCGAGATAGATTCAGTCATCAGTTTTTATTCGAGAGAGAGAGATTCAATCATTAGTTTTATTCGAAGAAAAAGAGTTAGATCTATGGAAGCTGTGATTTTATTTCGTCAATCTCTACGATACATCTGAATTACTGCTTGTGCTGAGAAACGTCGAATTTATTGAACTGTGAACTGTTTCGGAATTACTTCGTAGGACCAAATTCACACCCTTGACTGGAATTTGAGACTCTCATTTTAGATCATTATATTAGATACAGGCCAGTACCATTTTGTATTGTGATTAATTTTGAAGTTTGAAACTAGTATTATATAATTTATGTTATATCTGTTATATTTGTTAATAGTTTAGTGTAATAAATTCTACAAGCTGTTATCTGTGTTTTTCTGTTGCGTTTAATCTACGAAGAACTTAAAACATCAAAAATACGTAACAACCTGTAACTTCAAAAATCTACATATACAGACACATTTTCAAAATGTGACACAAAAGTGAAGGTAAGATTTTTCCATAGAGAAATTAAGTCGACTATCCGATTACATTCTAAATATTGTTAAATGACTTTAAAAATATTTTCTTCTATTAGATATTCCAAAGTCTTTCACACAACTAACAACTAATGTAATAGGCTTATAATTTTTTACACAACTTCTTTTTTCTCCCTCGAAGATAGAAGCGACATTACCTAATTTCCGATCTGGTGGTGCTTTTCCACTTTTCAACATCCCACCAAAAACGGAGGCAAATGGCTTATATATCTAATATTTGCTGTTATTTAAAACACCCAGAGAAAATATTATCTGGCTGAGTACATTTATCATTCTTTAAACTTCCCAAATGTATTTAACAGCTTCAGAATATGTGTATTATCTTGTTCATACTTGTTTTAATCTATTAATTCTTAAAGATTAGTAAGACTCATTAAGCTTTGTGTTACGTTTTTTGTGTTTTATGTATTTCGTAGACTAAACGCAACAGAAAAACACAGATAACAGCTTGTATAATTTATTACACTAAAGTATTAACAGATATAACATAAATTATATAATAACAATAACAGATATTAAGTTTAAACCTTTAAAATTAATTACAAAAAAATGGTACTAGTTTCAACCTTCAAAATTAATCACAATACAAAATGGTACTGGCTTGTATGTAATATAATAATCTAAAATAAAAGTCTCAAATTCCAGTCTTGGATGTGAATTTGATCTCACGAAGAAATTCCGAAGTTTAAATGAAGAAGGTCAGAAACAATTCACAGTTCAATAAATTCGACGAAGTTCTTTTCACGTTACCTCCGATGAACGTCACAAATTTGTCGCCCTCAATTTTTCCCATTTCCCGTAAACAGTTTCTCACGTGTTGACTTTCAGTATAACCACTAATTCGAAAGAATCGTAGAGATTGACGAAATAAAATTACAGCTTCTGTAGGTCTAACTTCAGTCACAAATCACAGCAAACACTTAAACCTTCTCAAACGAATGACTGACTCTCTTCTTTTGAATAAAACTAATGTCTGACTCTCCTTCTTCTCGCGTCACAGTCTTCTTATACCAGTAGGCCTATTTCTCGAACAATCGCGCAACCTACAGAGAACTCCAGAGCAATCCGCGTGTGTCCGTTCTTGCACGAGACTCAATGTCTAGACACGAGGCCGCCAACATTTCATTTACATACATATGATTGGTCTACTTAATTCTAGAAAATTCTTAATGTTACCTTAAATGAATAACAACATATTTTATTAGTTTAAACTTCGAAACAATAATATAAATAATAGGAACGAAAATTTAAACAGAACACGACATGTTGTCGTTTACAAAACATTTACACGACATTTACATAACAGGGTCCATCTTCTTCTCGTACAACGATATGAAAAAGAATCATTTGTTCACACCCTTAGTTGATTAAATATTTTTTTCTAACGACTGAAACCTACACAATAAACCCACAATAAAGAAAAAGATGTGATTGAAAACAGAAGAGCTCTTCCCTCAAATGGCGTACACATAAATGAAAATGATCAAATTGATACAGTGTAATTGCTTTCCTAGGATAAACTATGAAGAATATGTAGAGTCTAAATAAAAAAAATACTGTTAAAAATATAATTCCTACCAAGGCTGTAATTTGGATAATTAGACCGTAATGGCACTGCACTACACTGTAAATGTGGAATTAGAATCCTCTTTCGTTTTTGTAATTTTAAGTTTTACTAGTTTCTGTTTGTTTAGTGATTATGAAACATCGTAATTCTTTGCTTCTATTTGACTTCCAATGCGTATTTAAAAACTGTGTTTTCCATTATCAGCCTATCATGTTTCCAAAGTTTAAAAACTGGTTATTATTTATATTATGCTTACTATGCATAGTTTGAAACATGAGTGTTAGTCCAATCGTGATTGCTCTGCAAAACTGAGCAACAGTGTCACTGAAAACATATCTTCTCCATATAGTTTAAACATTGAGCGTTACTGAAATCATGTATGCATAATTTAAAATCTCGTTATTATTGAAAGCAAGTTTGTTCTGAAAAGTTTAAGAAATGAGTGTTATTGAAATGCTACTGAATTTTTTGTGAATGATAATTGAATCTATGCTTTTGAGAACGGATTTTTTAGTTTTAGGTAAGAAATGAAATAAAAATATATTGTGATCTGTTAATCTGCACGTTTTGTAAGCTCTAAAATATGTACCTAAGTATAAATAAAATTATAATAAAATAAATTCAAAATTCTCCAGCAGAATAAAAAAATCAATACCTATATGGTTGTTTAGGGACCATCAAAATTTTTCATTTTTATCTTATTAACCCCTTGATTGATGATTGAAAGATTGAAATGTATGATTGAAGGTTGAAAGTAGACTTAAATTAAAGGTAGAAATGATGAATCAAACTTGACGTCTTTTATAAATTATTTTCTTCAACACAATGGAATTGTGATGTCAACCATTTAAACACCAGAAAGTTTCTCGTTGAAAATCAATTTTCTCTTTGGAAAGTTTCTGGTGCCTCAGCAGCTGAAAGTACATCACAATATAAACAAGTATCGACATACAGCCAGTGAAAGTTTTCGAATACTTCTGCTAAATTTACTCACTTGATTTTCTGATACCTCAGCAGCTGAAAGTACATCACAATATAAACAAGTATCGACAGAAAGTCGGTGAAAGTTTTTGAACACTTCTGCTAAAAAACAGCGCCAAAAATACCACAACAGGTGGCGATGGTATTTAAGATGAAAATATCGATTAAAAAGGCTGTAATTATATTTAAAGTTTGAGCAACAGACAAAGGTCCAGTATTTTTTACTTGTAAGGCTTTTGTGGTGAGAAGTTGATTCAGCATCATAAAGATGCCTGAACTCAGAACAACAATACTGCTTTTACCACAAAATGATATTTGAATTTCTTCGAACAAGAACAACAGAAAAGTTCCTACAACAAAGCTAAAGGTAAACATCATGGCGGCCACAACTTGAGGTGGTGTTTTATGAAGTTTACGGGCCATTAGACACGCAGAAAATCCAATGGTAATTCCTTTCCACCGATTATCTACGTAATGAATATCTTGAAACTTTTTTGCGATAAACGTTGTTCTGATAATAAAAATAATGCGCGTCATCGTCAGCATTAAGGCAAATACATTGTAAGCCCTAAAAGGTTCCCTCAAAACCAAATAAGCAAGCAAACTAATGAACATTAGAGAAGAGGAATAGATTGTGGAAGCATCCGCAAGTGGGAGCCAATGAAAACAGTATATCATTAGGGCTTTTACTATTCCATCAAATAAAGCTCTAAAAACAAAACTGGCTTTCGAAAAATTTTAAAAGGATTATAAATTCTCCACTGGATAAGAGCTTTTGTTATTAGAAACTGTGCTGTATTTATTTCTGACACCAGCTTCAAATTCAGGATCGACAGAGAAAACATAAATTCTGATGTCATTACCAAAATAATTCCAATCCCAGGAATATTTTTGAGCTTTTTAAAACTGAATGCCTTGTCAGAAGTTTTTATGTCCACAGTTGTATGTCAAAAAAGGTGCTACGATTAAAAATTAAACAATTAATTTTGTCTATTGATATCAGCTTATGTCTAAATATATCTTGTAAATACATTAAAGCATTAAATGTGTTAAATATTTTTTAAAATGAAAAATAACTTATTTACAGGTTCACCCTAATTCATTTATATGAACAAATGTAAAACGGTCTTCATATGTGTGTAATCAAAGTATGTCGCACATATTTTTTTAAAAATTGGTGATTGGTCTGTTTCTTTCAATTTATTATGGCAATATAAACATATCACCCAGTACATTAGAATATATATGCATGTTTTAAACCAAAATTTTGTGTTGTTGTTAATACTTCCTGGCCAAGATAAAGTTAAATATACAAACAGCACTAAAAGGTTAAATTCAACTTGAGAATCATACTAACACTTTCATCAGATAAACGTAATAACGTAACTTAAACCGCAAAAATATTAAAATTGATAAATGTTAAAATGCATTTATCCATTAATAATGTTATTGGCCGTAATTCCTGAAATATCTACAGATGTTCGTCCAGTATAGGATATTTAACTTTATCCTCTAAACCAGAGGAAGCCAATTACAGAGCTACTGGCATGTGGCCAGCGGATAGTACAATTGTGGTCAGCTTGAATGTATGAATCAACTTTTTCCATAATTTATTTTTATCACAAACTTGGTAATCAAGAATTTCATTGCATCACGTCATCGCTAATGTCGCGCGCTTCATCACTGACACATGCTCTACCCATTTTGTGACGTCAGTCTGGATTGGATGTCTATTATGGAGTGTGCGTTGTTTTGCAAGCGCTTACAAACATATTTTTATTGTAAACTTATAATTCTTAAATATATTTTGTTTTTAATCCTACAATATGGATAACTGGATAAATCTAAAACGAAATAATCCAGGTGCTGACGAACACTCAGAAAATAAAGACAATAAAATTGATTCTAGTATAACTGACGAAAAGAGAATGTCGCGTGACTGAAGAAACGTGAAACGAGAACTTAATGAAAGTTGAAATTTGTTGTGATTGAAGCTAATAATAAGTCAGTTTATCTTTTGTGTAACAAAGTATTTAGAAATAATAAAGCATACAATCTTAAGCAACACTTTAAAAATTTTAACAACGAATTTAATGTAAAAGTTCCAGTTGATAGCAAAGATGAAATGAATGAAATAAGCACCATGAAAGCCCAACCTAATGAAGAAAATGGAGGTCTAAAAATATTTTTATCATCAATAGAACTAGTTACGTTAGCTGGTTATGAAATGGCTTGGATTCTAGCTCAAAAAATAAATCATATTTTGATGCTGAACTTGTAAAAGAAATATTTGTTGTTGTCATTGAAACTCTGTTGGAGAATTATGACTCAAAAATAAAAGATGATATTCTTAAAAAGGTAAATAATTTGCTATTAAGTTGAAGAACAATTGTCCATAGAATACTAGAGTTTGCAAGAGACACAGAAAAATCAGTTGCTTGAACAACTAAAAAATTTTCTTTAACACTAGATGAGTCAAAAGACACTGCACAGCTAATATTTTGAGTTCCACAAGTAACTTCAGATTTTCAAGTGACGAAAGAAATGCTTGACCTGTGCGGATTACGAGATCGAACATATTGAGGAAACATATTTGAAAATTTTTCTTTAAATTTCAAAAATATTCAATCTGGAATAAAAGACAAAACTGATTTTTGTCACAACAGATGGTGCTCCCGCTGTGACTTGAGAGAAATTGAGATTTGTTTCTCTTTTGAAGCGGCATTTAACTGAAAATAATGTGAAGTTCACGCTGCCATCTTTCCATTGCATTTTGGATTAGGAAAAGTTATGTGCTCAAATGTCTAAAAGTGATGAATTGAAATATTTAATGGAAATTGTTATAAAAATTGTGAATTATATTAGAATTGGATCTTCTCTCACACCTCGACAGTTTGTTAATTAAGTCATTGAGGAAAAGCAGTAACCGTACTTTTGATGAACTTATTGAATTTGCAAATGTAAGATGGTTAATTAGAGAAAAAATCTTGGAACGATTTACTTCCTTATTTCCTCAAATAAAAGTGTATCTTATTGAAAAAGGTAAGATTGAAAAGTTCTCTGAAATTAAAACTTTACATGGAAATGTGATTAGCACTTTTTGTGCGACATGATGGCTCACTTAATTAATTTGAATACAAGGCTTAAGGGAACAGGTCAAATAATAAGCAAACAATCAGAGTCTATTTGTGAATTTCAATTAAAGTTAAACCTCCTGGTGGAACAATTAGAAAATAATAATTTTTCACATTTTCCAAAGTTGAAACGTTTTCTAGAAAATAATAATGAGTATAATTTTTTGATACTAAAGATTGTCTTTATGTTAAAGTGCATTAAAAATATGAACAACTGCTCTCCAAATTTAAAAATTTGAAAATGATCTTTGAATTTTTGTATAGTCCATATCGATTTGACTTCGGAAATTTCAGTAAGAAAATTACATCTATTTTTTTTTTGGTATTTGGATAACTGTGGATTTGAAGACGGGATGTTAACCTTGCAAAATGTAGAACATATAAAAGGTAAACAAAATGTTCTATCAGAGATGTGGCTCATTATTTTGTTAAATGAGAGTCTTTCAAATTTAATGATGGCAATTTGAAAATTATTTTTTACGTTTGGAACCATATAGGTGTGTAGTCAACATTTTCTACGTATATTCTCTCAAGTCTAGATACAGATCTCGACTTACTGACGTGAATTTAGAGGCAAAGCTAAGAGGTTTATTGAGCATAGATATTCAACCAAATTTAACGACACTTTTTAATGAAAACCCGCATCAAATTTAACATTAAAAGGGTTAGTTGAAATGCAGTTGTTTCGATTAAACTATTAATTTTGAAAAGATCACTTCCTCTAATGCTTATTCATTATGTGAGATCAAATTCATTGGAATCACAAGATGTCGTCGCTTTACGTCCATTGTGACCTTAGTGATGTCGAGAAACCCACTTGTTGAGAATTTTATATGCAAAAAACGGCTCTTTTGGGCTCAGAAAACACTTCAAATAGAAGAGCGAACAACGTTTCGACCTTCTTCGGTCATCGTCAGGTTCACAAAGAAAGAGGTAACTGGCCGGAAGCTGACCACATGTTTGGAAGGGGTTGTATAACTGAGTGTCGCAATGTAGAGGGCGCGGTTTGAATATATAATTTTATCTATAATATTAATATAGGTATAATGGTGTTCCTTTATATTGGTTTATTTTGGGTTTAAGTTGTTGTATAAGTAAGGCTTCTTTAATTTTTCGTTTGTTTATGTTTGTTTCTTTATTTAGTATTTTAGTGTTTTCTATGGTTATGTTGTGTCCATTTGACTTGCAGTGTTCGAAAACGTGTGAAGGTGACTTTTTATGTTCTTTGAATCTGGTTTCCATTTTTCTACTTGTTTCTCCTATATAGAAGTCGTGGCAGTTATCACATTGTATTTTATAAATAATGTTGGTGTGGTGTTTGTCAGTGTAGTTCTTACATAGTATAGACCTTAGTTTTGTGCCTGGTTTTTGAATAAATTTAGTGTTAACTGGAATGTTATATTTTGTTACTAGTTTTTGCCAAATGTTGGTTATTTGTTTGCTGATGTCAGGAATATATGGTATACAGCAGTATATGGTTTCGTGATTTTTTGATTCGTGAGATATATTTACTTTTGTTGGTTGATTTTGCTTTCTGTCTGGGTGTGTGCGTATAATGTTTTCTACGGTTTGTGGAGGAAACTTATTGATGTTGATGAAGTATTGTTTTATTTTATCTAATTCATCGTTAATTTTATCTGGTGAGCATAGTTTTATGGCTGTGTTTATCTGGTTTCTTAGTATGTTGAGTTTTTGTTTTGTTTCATGTGCTGAGTCCCAAGGAATGTATAGTCCAGTATGGGTGATTTTTCGGTGGATTTCTGTTTTGAATTGTGTGTCGGTTCTTATAATTTTGAGGTTAAGAAATGATATTTGATTGCTTTCTTCCTGTTCACATGTGAAGTTAATGTTGGGATGTATAGAGTTAATGTGAGTGAAAAAGTTAAGTATGTGTTCTGTAGATTCGAATCTCGCAACCGTGTCATCTACATATCTGTACCATATTTGAAGTGTTTTCTGAGCCCAAAAGAGCCGTTTTTTGCATATAAAATTCTCAACAAGTGGGTTTCTCGACATCACTGATTGTTATTTCATCACGGCGATTGTTCGAGAAGTGTAAGTTTTTTGTGTTTTTTGTGTTTTTCTCAGTGTATTTGTACTTACCTGTTTCCATTATGTCTGAACAAGCATACAGTACACCACCATTAACAGTACACGCTCACACGATGGTTAAGAAACTAAGAAATTTAAACCAACGAAACATTAATAGAAGAAATGACATCAACTTTATTCAACAATGTAGAAAGGAACAACTAACCCCTAATTTTGTTAAGGTAAAACTTTCAAAAGATTTTAATAAATACACAAACATTATCCAAAATTTGCAGAAAAAACTACTTAAAGCCATGTTGAACACAAAATACAAAGAACTACATGACTTACAAAAACAAAAAAATGAACTTAGACCATCAACTAGCATGCTGCATTAATATAAGAAAATATTTTTAAAGTCATTTAACAATATTTAAAATGTAATCGGATAGTCGACATAATTTCTCTATCGAAAAATCTTATCTTCACTTTTGTGTCACATTTTGAAAATGTGTCGGTAGATGTAGATTTTTGAAATTACAGGTAATAATATTTTATTTAATTATTACTCTAACATAGGAACAGTATCTTTAGAGCTTAAACTATATTTTAAATAAAATCTCGTCATTAGTAAAAAACCTCCAACTAGCTTTTCGTACCAAAGTTTCTCAAAAATTATGTTAGTCAGTTGCTGGGTGATATATATATATATATATATATATATATATATATATATTATAGATCAACTAACAGTTTCTCTAATAATTAAATGAACGAATTATTATGTTACCTTATAATTCTGGTAATGATCGCCTTTATAACACAATTTTCTGATATACCTGATGATGGAACAAGTTATTACAGAACGTTAAAACTTATAAATAAAATGTTGAAGGTTTTGTTGACCGTCTTCACCTTCACTACTATGTTATGTTATTAAGAGAAACACTCGATTTAAATTTATATTTCATATACAAGAGGCCTCGCATGGCCCAGCGCGTAAGGTGTACGACTCATAATCCGAGGGTGGGGGATTCGCGCTCGCGTCGCGCTGAACATGCTTGCTCTCCCAGCCGTGGGAGCGTATGATGTTGCGGTCAATTCCACTATTCGTTGGTAAAAGAGTAGCCCCAAAGTTGGCGGTGGGTGGTGATGACTAGCAGCCTTCCCTCTAGTCTTACACTGCTAAATTAGGAACGGCTAGCACAGATAGCCCTCGAGTAGCTTTGTGTGAAATTCCAAAACAAACAAACAAAGAATTCATATGAAAGTAAAGTTCCTTTTAACGGCAACTATTAAATCTTTATATTAAATCGATATTTAATATTTTCCACACAGGGTTCGAAATGTTTTGGATAAACCTTTCTGTTCATCGTATATATTATTCAATTCACTTTTCATGTGACTTGGATCTTCACATGCTGTCAACTTGACCATGAGTCGACGAAGTAAAGAGAGATGGCGCTTTGACGCGTTTCGAATTCCTTTACCCTTCCACTATGCACAGACGACTCTTCACTGTGGTGTTTTTTAAATTAGTTTTAAGAATCAGTTTAAGTGTGAGATATAATATAAATATTCTTTTACCAACTAGAAGGTGAACTATATGTATTTTATGTTTTTCTTAAATACAAATAATACACATCAAAAACTTTTTACGCAATATGAACATTATTGTTTTCCAACCATAGAACAATATGAACAATATTTAGAGCGTGAAGAGAAACTATTACAATATTTAAATACCTACCAAAGTTTCAGCTTGGAACATTCCACTTGTTACCCGGTTGTGAAAACAACTACACCGTATCTAATTGTAAACCTAGAATCATATTTTATTTTTGCAATTTTGTTTCTTTTCTTAGATTTGTGTTTTAAATGAGCATAAAGCTACAATATGTATTTTTGTACTAGGCCCACAACAGGTATTGAAACCATGTTTTTTGTATTAAAAGCCTTTCGTTTTTGCATGTTTCAAAACTGGGTATTATTTAAATGTTGTTTACGCTGTTTGTGCATAGTTTTTATATTAAATTTTATTACAACCATACTTGATCTAAAAAAATAAAACAATGTTACTGAAAACATGTTTGTTCTCTGAACAGTTTAAAAGTATGATATTAAATTCTGTTTTATATTTGTGATTGGTCTGTTTTATAAGTTTGTTATTATAGTTTTAGTATATCACTTGGTTTTAAACCAAGATTTTATATTTTAATTAATAATTTCAGATCAAGATAATGTTAAATACACAAATAGATCGAAAATATTACGTACAAATTTATGATTATTCTTATAGTTTGATAAGACGAACATAACTTACACCACAAGATGTACAAAGTTCACAAATGTTAAAATGCATTTATCTGTTAATAATGTGACTAGATAAGAAGATAATTTCGTAAAATATTTTGAAAGGTTTTTAAAAGTACATATATTTCTATTTTCTATGCCACGTGATCTACCAGATTTAATAGGTTATTATCATTAGGATAAACAGGAACCAAAGCTCTCAATTCTGTTTTTGAAGTCCCAATATTAACGAACTTGATCATATGAAAGTCCTGTGATATCAAAATAAGTTACAAAATGTTGCGATGGTTATTTAATGTGGAAGCTTGTCAAGTGGAGTACAGAGAAAAGTAATAATTTTATATTTTTTGAAATTAAACAACGGAGAATGAAAAAGAAGTACTTTTTGTTTTTTTGGATTTAGCGCAAAGGTACTCGAGGGCTATCTGTGCTAGCCGTCCCTAATTTAGCAGTGTAAAATTAGAAGGAGGGAAGCTAGTCATCACCACCCACCACCAACTCTTGGGCTACTCTTTTGCCAACGAATAGTGGAATTGACCGTCACATAATAATAACAACAAAATTATAACAAAGTAACAATAAAATATGTAAACTCAGTTAATAATTAATTTTTGTCATTTAAACTGAAGCGTGTGTATCTTATTATACTCCAAACTTTTATCACAACAATACGTTATTAAATTTTTTTAAATAAAATTTTGAATTGATAAATCACAAGAGATAATACTACTTACAATAACATATTATTGTTGTAACAAATATCGAAAAATAGAACCACAGTAAACAGAACAAACCGTCTGAAGTCTGATGTAAGATAAACTGTTATAATGACCAATATTTTTGGTTGTGTTTATGTTGTTATTTTCTTCCTGACTGAAAATGACGCACGACTGTGTCGAAACAAGTTTCCCGGATATAAAGCTTTTGACTGTTCGTTACATTTAGTGTGGTATTTAATTTACGAAATATAAACTGTAGTGAAATTTTTTTCTTCAACTTTATTCCTATCGACTAATACCTTTAACGAACAATTAATAAGTATATGAATAAAATTTCAACCGACTTTACATTAAATCTTGTGAAAAATTATCCCTTGAAAGAGTTAGGTAGAGAAAAATAATGTACTCTCTTACTACACAGGTAAAAATCTCTTATAGATTAATAATTAATAAGAAATATGATAATAATTTTTATCTGTAATATTACTCACACACCATTCATTGCAGTCTTTAAGTTTAGGAATATTGATGAGATCATTTCAAATGATATTCTCAATCAATATTTCTACGTGAGAGTATTACAGTCCACTTGGTAAATATTTAATTTAGAAGTACTAACAGCATATGTGGCAAAAGGTTCCAGAAAAGAGATATCGAGCATAATCTGAAACAATTTCAGCAATGAATGAGTAGAACAATGAAATACAACTCATTTATATTATTAATTTTTAAAAGTACTAAATGTAACAATATCCAGCAAGTTTTAACAGATTTCTAATAGTCATAAAACGTTAATGACTGTCTTATGAAATATATTTTAGGAGTTTATAACACAAAATATAAAAGCAGACTGAAGAAATAGAGTGAGACTTTAGATAAATACATTAAAGATGTAGTATGATATTCTCTATGTTTTTTTGTAAATTCTTCACCTTTAGTTACAATCATTAATGTCACTCATTAAAATGTCTATAACACACTTTATGATGTTCTACTGTAAATTCTGTACTGATATGTTTGTTCTTAAAATGTTAACGAAATTACAAAGCTTCATGAGAGTTTTGAAATATAACAATTGTGTTATCACCATATCTTAGAGAAAGGAGGCTGAAAATAGTTTTTTATTTACTGTATTTTTACAAACAACATGAAATTATCAAAAATGTCTATGAGCTAGAACCCATGTAGACACCATAAATCTTATGATGTAATTTGTAATCATGAAGAAAGTGGGACTCATTAACTCCAGTGTTCATTAATTTCAGGGAAAGTCGTTTTAAGATGGCCACATAATTAAAAATGAAAATGGTGCCGAATTTATGGTCTCTTTCTGAGGTATATTTGTAGACAATGATTCAACATCAAAACTGCTTCAGTACACATTACGTTAGCTCACCCCCAATGTACAATAAGTCCATCGACTTATACCATCAGTAATCGGGTTTCAATATTACGGGTGTGGTCAGAACAAACTTAACAAGCCCTAATCTTAGATTTGTGCTTAATAACAAACTACAGCGCGTTATTTTAAATATTTCGCTATTTTATTATTCATTATAAAATTGAAAATTGTTTCTCAGAATATTTTTATTGATGGTAAATTTACAAACGTTAAAGTACAAACTATGTAATGTATAGATTCAAATATTATATTATATTAAAAACTGCATGGTGTATAGTTGTAGTTTTAAATATGATATTATATTAAAAACTACATTATGTGCAGTTATAGGTTCAAATATCTCAAAAAAGGTGGTAGCTGAACATCTTTTTTATGAATCTTAGGTAAAAAAATAAAAACAAATCGTGGTGACTACCTTATGGTCTAACTCTACCGTTCTGTCTTTCATTAAGGTTTTCTTTCTTCTTTATTAATAAGTAGGTTTTTAGTTTAATTTCTGTGTTATGAATTTGGTTTTATGTAGTTTCATGGAATTACTAGAGTCACTTGAAGTACGTTCTGCTATTTTAAAACAATCAAAATCATCATGAACCACGGTATTACTTTCCTAATCAGATTTAAAGGTTACAACACTTATTTCCAACAAGCGTATTGACATTTTTTTATATTTACGATTATAATATGTAAAGATTGTAAGAGTTATATCACTAATCCGATTTCTGATCTTGCAACTAACCTGGTTCACAGCTGAGTGTCACACTGTACAGGAATATTAAACATAAGTCGATAGGGAATATAACTTCTGCTCTGCCCGTTTTACATCATATATAAATCTAGAAAATTAACCAAATTGAGATCAGATTAGTTCATATGACAGTAGCAATAGAAATTAAAGCTTACTGGGAACACTAAACTTGAAGCCAGGAGCTAAAACTTTCTTTTCAACATCACTCATAGCATACTTTGAGTAATAATAAGTAATGCTGTCAAGTTATTCTGTACATAAATGTTTATCTCACTCATATAAATTGCTTCAGTTCTGTAGTTTAAGTAAGCCGTAGAACTATTTTTGTTGTTACTTTATTTGAACAATACACGTTTTCAAATTACTAAAATAGATCTCACAAAAATACATAAACATATTTAAGTAAAACGCTCATGGTAAACTTTCGTTTTCACACGTTTCTCATAGTACATGTGTTATAGGGTTAAATACAATTTGCATAAGTAAACAAAACAAAAACCAACAAGGTCGGTAAATATCTCAATTGTTTATTTATTGAGTTATAAAAAACAAAACCAAAGCCTTCTATTTCAGTTATGAACAGTTGTTCAGGTACTGTCTACTCTTTCAGAAACAGTCGTAATATAAAAGATTTATGCGTACAAAACAGTACAGCGGAATTTCAACGTTCGGAAACGGGTTTCGACACAGATAACCCATTGTGCAGCCTGATGATTAACTTTAGACAAACATAATAAACATTTTCATTGTGGTGATTGTGCGTATTAAAACATAATTTGTCTCCTGTGTAACAAGCATTGTCAGTTTAACTTTGTTGAGAATATTTTAAACTTATACATAACAGAACTATCACATATTAAAACGACTAAATGGTTAATTTTTACTGTTTTTTAAAGATCAAAGATTTTTGGAGATTACATATTAATGAAAGTGTGAGAGGGTTTGTTTTGTAGCAGAGCCCCGAATTTCGGAACTTGTAATATGTGTTTGATTCTGTGGGACACCACATTAAACAGGTTAGTTGTGATGTTTACGCATTTCAACCATTACTTGATCCCCTGATTTTAGCGTTGCGTATTTGAACACATACGAAGAATTTTGTCTCATAATGAACGTACGAATTATTAACTTTGGTAAAATTCATTAATGTTCAAGCACTTTTTGAAGCGGATTCGTGTTGCGAAAGAGCCCAAAATTTTGGAATAAGTAAACTGTGATTGAAACTGTGTGATATAATAAATTATAACCCGAAACGTTTATTTGTGAGTGAGTTATAAGAGTGTAAGTGAACTCATTAGCAGATGCTGTGATCTGATGCTGTTTTCTTTTACTGTATTGTGCAGCTCAAAATTATTGACGTAACAGATACCCTTACCGACTTTGTCATGAAGGTAAAATACAACAGGAATAATTATTTTCTGTGTATTTTCTACTACACTGTGTTCTAGTGGTGAATTACAAGAACATGTTTTCCCAATTAGATTTTTAGTCTTACTCAATTTATGTTCTGAACATACATTAATAACTTTTAGTTGTAAAACACAAGTTGGGCGGAGCACGGTTTATACACACATTCAATATATGTTTACCGTTACTATATAGGGAGACATTCAGCTCTGAACCCAGTTAGTTTCGATATTTATGCATTTTAATTTTATTTTTTATTTTACTCTTCTCAATTTAGAATAAAGTTGATTCAGTCGATTGAAGTGAGGTTAGGGAAAAAAATATTCACTACAGTCTATCTTTCGTAAATGAAAAATCACCGTAAAGGAAACAAACTTTCAAAAGCCTAAAAACAGAAAAACTAGTTTCGTACGTCCTCTTGGTTATGTTCCTTTTAGCCTTTTGTCATCTTTAGGCTGTAGAAACTACAAAATCTCAAAAATCTAGAGATATAACGAACGTATAAATGTTTAACTTTGAGTGTGTTGTAAGAAGAATAGTAATCTCTTAACGCGTATGTCAGGGTGTTTCTTTTTGTTTCTCTTTGTTCAGCAGTCAAAAATTAATAACATAACAGATTAACTTATTTTATATTACTTAGCTCTTTGGCACAAAGTAATTAGGTTATCAGCGCCAAACAACTGGTTTAAGAATTAAAAGTAAAATTATTAAATTCATTTAATTCGAATCGTGTTGAAACCAAACAAGTAAAATGTTTTAATTAAAAACGTAAATAGCGTTAAAGAGGTTAATAGCCCTTAAACAGCTGAAAGCATTTGAAATGTGAACAGTGTCACCATCACTAATGACACTGTCCATCGTCAGGGATAAACCTTAGGATAAAACATGTCTAAAATGACGCCGTTGTTGTGAGTCATAACGACGACTCGACAGTAATATGTCGTGTAACATTGGTGCATCAGTCCCAGATAAAAGAAACATGAGTTAAAAACTGTGACCAATGCATAGTCGAGTCAGGACAACTTCCTCTTTCTGATTGTTACGGACACAAGAGGGTCAAAGTCCAATATAAGGTTCTATCCGGAAAAGATTGTTTTTACGTTTTACACTTCCAACTGACACGGAGCCGAGGCTTGAACACAGGACCATAGTCTATGTATGTAACAGGGACAGCATTGAAAGCGACAGAACAGACACATTTAGCTGCGGTGTTGACGAGCTGTTTTCAGCCAAAACCAAAGTGGCCCTGTATCCAGAAGAACAAGATAGAAATAGATGTTAAGTAAAATGGGCCAGTATGTTTGGAATATCGGCGAGAGCAGGATAAGAACAGAAGAGAAGCGACTCCTGTAAAAATATAGAACTGAAGGATTCAGTATAAATACTACAATTTGAGTAGTGCTTAGCTTCTAGGTGTTCCAGAGCAAGAGAAATAGCGTACAGTTTCGTAGTGAACACAGAAGTTGTGTCGAGGATTCTACATGCAACTACCAAACCACAAAAAATCATGGCAGAGCCCACATAGTCACCTGATTTTGACTCATTTGTATAAAGAGGAAGTGATGGATGGTTCGAAAAATTTTCAGCAAATTACAGACAGTATTCCAGTCGAGAGTGTTTGCTTTTCTCAGATAATTTAAAGATAGGTCGCCTTTTGGGACTGTCAGAAGCCATGGTGGGAAGGGCGGACCAGTGGATGCAACAATGTTACCCAACGACAAACCCAATTTATCCAAATGTGCCTTAATACGAAGACCAAAAAGGCAGATCGTCTGTTTTGGAAAAGTATAACCCACTGAAGAAGGAAAACACAATCCCAGGTGAGATGCTGTGGTAAGGAACAAAGTTTCGAAGCATACACTAAAAACAGTTGTAAACGGCGGAGGCGGAGAGAAGGTTCATGAGACTCTATATATGAGCTCTGAACTGAGGAGTGCGGAAAGCTCCTGATGATGAATGGGGTACAGTATCTTCTAAGTCGTGGTCTTGGCAAAGAAATAAATCATTGACTTGTAGTCGAGTTTTGATCGCATGGAATAGAATGATATGAATAGCATGGAACGTCGATCCGCTCCCCAAGTGGTGTAAGAGAGAACATGAAGGATGTTCAGAGCTCTTGTACATTTGACTCGTAGCTGCCTGGTTTGTGGTATAAATAAATGCTTGCAGTCAAATATAAGACCCAAGAACTTCGTCTCAGGGACCACGGGTGGCAACACTTCACAGATACGTAGTTAAGGATCTAAATAAATACTTCGTTGGCAGCAAAAGTGTATGCAAACGGTTTTAGAGAGAAAGAAATAAAAACCATTTACTCTGGTTCACTTCAGTAAATGATTGAGAGCATAATGTAGCTGCTGCTCAATAAACCTCATGTTCGACGACTGACATGAGTATTAACTGTTTTCTATGAGGTCTAACAAAAACATCTCTTCAAAGTAGCTGGACGGTAGTTTGATGGAATCTTTGGATCCTTCCCACGATTAGAGAAAAGTAGTTTAATTACCTAGCGCTAAGTATCAGGAAAATCATTCTCCTGCCAGATTCGGTTAAAAACAATCAGAAGAATAGCAAGAGAAGCAGTAGAGAGATGGTGCAGTATCTCATAAAGGGGCGATTATGTCCACAGATACGATCAGCACTCACCAATCCTTGATAACTAAGAAGGTAAGGAAAGATAGAGAAGTGGTAGATACCCAGAAAAAGCTTTCTCTGTGAGAATCGGCGATGCTTTGGGCATTAGATACTTCTAGGCCATCAGAGGGTAAGATCGAAAGGGGGACAGAATTGTATTGCCCACTTTTCATTCGAATTTTGTCCCATATTACTTTGCAACTGGTGGTAGACGAGATGCTACCTGTGAATTTAATACTAAATTTCTTCTGTCTTTGACGCCTTACATGCAAAGCATATGCACAGGCCCGCTGTAAAGCGATGTGATTCGAGTGTGGAATACATACAAAAGGTATACCTGGCTTGTTTATAAGCCTTCCGTGCCTTGCAGATGACAGGATTCCACGACAGACGAGAATATCGTGAAAAAACGTGTCGAGGTTAAGAAATACCGTGTATTATACCGTCAGTCACTTCGTCCACGCAGTCGTATATCAATGGCTTGAAAATGATGGTAGAATCAAGTTCTGCAAGAGCATTAAAAGAAGGCCAGTTGACTTGATACAACTTCCGCCGGGACACGCGGGTCGGGTGGCATCTACCACGGCCAGTCTATCTCAAAATGATAGGAAAATGATCACTGCCTTGCGTGTTACTATTAACCCTTCATGAAAAGAGAGAGAATAGTGAAAGGGAGCAGACTAAGATATCAATAACAGTAAAAGACGGACTAGGTGCATGAATATAAGCATAAGAATCAGTACTGATGATAAAAAGGTTGTGATCTTAAACTATACACTGTAAGGAGTAACCCATTTCATTAACATATGCCCATTAAATCTCTCACGATTAAAAAAAAAGGACAACTATTCAGCGAAAGCATTAAGGTTTGATTGATCAAAGGACTCTCCAGAATACAGTGACAGAGAAGAAACAATGACGGTACTACCCAAGGAAACATAGTTGGCTACGGCCAGCAAGGGCGTGTCGAGTGGCAAAGGTAGGGTGAGTACTTGCTGATCGACCAACAGTGCCGCCTCTTCATGCACGTGGCCATTTCTGTATGAAGATAACAACCAAAAAGTGATTGTATCAGCAGGTTTCAGAAATGTTTTCTGTGAGGAAAAGTATAGGATGCCAATCAGTGTTTGATGTCGATCACATTACAACGTAAACTTCAACCATTTCACTGTTTCAAAGTGACCATTTTTATTTATGTGTACGCTAACTGAGTGAAGAGCTCTTTTGTTTTCGATCACATTTTTCTTCTTTACTTTCAGGCCTGGCATGGCCGAGGGCGTTAGGTGTGCGACTCGTGATTCGAAAGTCGCGGGTTTGCACCTGCGTTGCGCTAAACATGCTCGCCCTCCCAGCCGTGGGGGCGTATAATGTGACGGTCTATCCCACTATTTGTTGGTAAAAGAGTAGCCCAAGAGTTGGCGGTTGGTGGTGATGAGTAGCTGCCTTCCCTCTAGTCTTACTCTGCTAAAGTAGGGACGGCTTGCACAGATAGCTCTCGAATAGCTTTGTGCGAAATTCCAAAACAAAGAAACAAAATTATTTACTTTCTTTACACAAAGGAGCTCTATCGACTTCCATGAATCCTGCTCTTGGTTAAATGGGTAGGTTTCTGTCGTTAGAAAAAATATTTCAGCGACTGAAAGTGTAAACAAATGATCCTTTTTAATATCGGTGCTGGAGAAGAAGATGGACCCGAAAAAATGCCCGTACCAGGAACTAAAGGAAGTGGATCTGCAGATCTGACAGGAATAGATATGGGTGATGACGTTGGTTCATTGGCTTTTTTAATTATGGATGTCAAAATACTTTTCATATGGTTTGAGATTCTTTTGGAAGCACAGAGAGATCCGTCTGTACTCTCATTATAGCACTGAAACGAATGTAAGAGGAGTTAAGAATATTTCAACAATTTGTCACCAGAACTAAGCTTTTTCACTGACTTGGGAGAATCAGCAAGTGCATCGGGTCCTTTCTGAATTTTAAAAGGAGAAATCTGTCTTAAAGATTTGTCTGTAAAGGATGTCATATAAATAAATGAGGTGCAGATATTGAGGAAGTTGAAGTTTGCTGCTGAAAATCTTCAAAATATGGTAGTTTGCCAATGGTTTGTTTTTTTACTATTTTATATTGGAAATCCGCAAAGAAAAAAGATTTTTTCGGTGTCCACTGGCCCCACCTTTCATGAAGTCCTACGAGGAAATGCATTACAATGCCAAACAAAGATATTAAAGCAATGGCAGGGTTTTATGAGCACTATACGCAAACATCAGCATCAGATACAATGTCCATGACACCTTTAGAGAACATCCAACACTGGTACTTGATTGACCCTAGCACAAATGGACCAGAGGAGTGACCGTGGGGGAGCACCTCAAGGCTGCCCAGCTGTAAAAATCTAGGCCAAAGCGTTGTCTCAGGATTGGAATCTTCAAGCACAAGGATTGAGAGGAGGTAAACTAAAGCAAGCAGAACTTTCCATGGAGGTCATTTAATCATGTAGAGGAAACTACATCTGGAGGTTGCCACAAAAACAAAATAAAATAGGATCATTATTTGCTGCGTATTTCATTGCACGCTGTGTTCTGTTGATGGATCAGGAAAAACTATTTCCTCACTTTTTTACTCAATTTAGGCACTGAACTCTCATTTTATGAGATTCAAAATAATGAATACATTTCAATTCTTTATTAAATTGTAACTCACTAATGTAGACATAACACAGTTGCATTTTTGCTGGCATTTTCCGACCTACAACACAACAGTTTTTGCTACTTCAGTTACAGTTATCCTTTATTTAGATGAACAGTCAAGTTCAGCACTAAAACATGGTAGTGAATTGCGCAGTTTTCAACTGCTGTTTTAAAGTTATACACGTACAATGATAACCTTCATGTGAACAGCACGAGTTTGGTAAAACACACTTCAACACTTACATTCGACTGATGTTTAAAGCTACCAAAGTGTGCGACCCACAGCTCTGACCCAGGTTTGTTGATATATTTTTACTTTTATTGACAAGTTTAACTCTTCTTGTGTTAGATGACTTTATATTTTTCATTTTTAGTAAAGAAAGACAGGGAAAAAACAATTTCACTGCAACTTATCTGTCATAAATGAATAAAACAATACTAAACGAATCGAAGTGTCAAACTTTTTGTGTCTAAAAAACTAGTTTCGACCTATTCAAGCGTTCTCTTCATTGTAGCATTCATAGTTAACATTCACATTATAAATTGTGTTGCGAGAGAAATAAAACACAACTGTTCAACAAACGACTACGTGACCACTCATCTTGAAATTCCTTTAAAGACACAGACGGTCAGGAAGTTGGTCAGTTGTTTTCTTTCATTTCTATCTTTTGTGATCTACAGTTATCAATCAAGAAATTTCGAATTCTATTTTTAATATACACTTGTGGTTAAGGTTTGAAGTAGGAGAAGGTATGAATGTTTTTGTTTAAATAAAAAAAATCACTATTAACTTATTTTGTGATTGTTATTATTAGTTTCTTTCACATTATGGACAATACTTTTACAGCTTCTTATACGTAATGGCGACATAATCACCGATACTATTACTTGCTTTTTATTGTCCATTTTTAGATATCAAAAAGTATGAATTGATTATATTTCACCGTGATTCACGTGACACGTTCCTACATTAAATTGATAATAAAAAAATCTGGTAACTTATTTCTACAGAACAGTGATATTGTTAAGTTAGTTAATACTGGGACCTTAAAAGAAAAATAAATAGTTTTTGTTCTTTCCGCTATTGGTGTCTCGTGGGTGATCATGTGGTGTCTCACAAATAATTGGGTTTTAAAAAAACTTTTATAAATGTTTCATGAAATTAGTTTTTATACTGTTTGAAAATTCCAAAATAAATAAATTTTTCTTATGATATTTGAAATATTATCTTCATAGTTTAATTCAATTTGAGATTTATTCCTCATCTCTGAAACCAGTAATATTTAATTTAAAGTAAAAAAAACCCTTGTAAAAACAAAGAAAGATGTTCAAGCTACTTACGTAATGACACACTCCATCTCTCTTTAAATTTAGTTTGTTTTTACAGCATTAGCTACAATGCCATTTACAATAATCCTAATGTAGGTCTTATAACTAATGTTGTAACACCTTATAATTATATCGATCGTGTTTCATTGTTAACTTGTTATATGAGTTTAGAAGTAAATTAAATATCCTGAAGTAGACAAACATCTATAACATGTTTGTTAAAAACTGCCAAAAGAATCGTTGATGAATAAATCGTTTTATTTTTTATGAATTTTAAAATATCTTGTGTTTCACTTATGTCATTACGTTCATCTGAAAAGACTGTTATAATAATTAACTTTGTTAAATTGTACGTCACGTTTTTAGTTCTGTCTTTACAGTTATCTTTATCTTGGTCAGAAACTATTGATAATTTTTTTTTAAAAACACATATATGTATAGAAATGTAATGAAATTTATGCTAATATTGTCACACTGAATATCATATTACACTCGTTTATACTAAAATTTGGTTAAATCTGTAAAAATGTCAATTTTAAGTTTTAAAAATATTTATTAAATACGATTTGACAAAACTAATGTTTTATAGTTTTAATACGATATTTTAAAAGATAATCAAGACAAAAGTTACTGCATTAACTTTTACTTGCAACATCTTTGTCGATGATATACTGTTTTCATTGGCTCCCTCTTGCGGATGCTTCTACAATCTATTTCTCTTCTCCAGTGTTCATTAGTTTGCTTGCTTACTTGATTTTGAGAGAACCTTGTTGGGCTTACAGTGTATTCGCCTTAATGCTGACGATGACGGGCATTATTTTAATTACCAAACCAACGTTTATCGCAGAAAAGTTTCAAGATATTCATGACGAAGATAATCGGTGGAAAGGAATTACGGTTGGATTTTTTGCGTGTCTGTTGAAAGCTTGTTGCTATTCAATGGCCCGTAAACTTCAAAAAACACCTCCTCAAGTTGTGGCCGCCATGATGTCTACCTTTAGCCTTGTTGTGGAATATTTCTTCTGTTCTTGTTTGAAGAAATTCAAATATCATCTTGTGGCATACACAGTGTTCTTGTTGTGAGTTCTGGCATCTTTATGATGCTGAATCAACTCTTTACCACAATGGCCTTACAAGTGGAAAATGCTGGACCAGTGTCTGTTGCTGAAACTCTAAATATAATTACAGTCTTTTTGTTCGATATTTTCATATTAAATACCATCGCCACCTGGTGTAGTATTTTTGGCGCAGTTTTAATTTTTTTGTGTTCTTTTAACAACATTAAGAAAAGTGAATTAGTTCTTAATATTTTGACATAATTTACTTCGTGCTGTTATTAATATTATTTGGTTTTTATTCTTTATTGCCTAATAACCTTTTCACTGTTTTATTATTATAATTTGAAAGCTTTTGATAACCGATGTTCACAATACATAGTTTTAACACTTATATTTGAAGCTAAGTATATTACATTCGATGGATATTAAATATAATGCAAGAATTTTACGGTAGTTTCCATGTTCTTTGCCCGAGTTTTCTTCATTGAATCATTTTTGTGGAGGATATTTAAGCTGCGTTTTACTTCAGTTAAATCGATAAATTATGCTGTATTCGAAGAATAATTGACACCATCACACAAACAATATAATGTTGGCGTAAACTTTTTTCATAAAATTAAATGACGTTATTCAGGTTATAATCGATAGAACATTATATAAATATTAACTGTAATTTTAATTAGCCCGTTTTAGCCAATGTTATTATGATCAATATTATTTTATTCTGAAGTATTAACTAAAAAACCGTACTGTGTTTTTCAGTCAAAATATCTCTCTATCGTGTTTCAAATCATGAACGATTCAAAGCAAGTATGTTTTAATAATACTCATTTTTAAACTGTTTATAGATCAGAGATGTTTTCAGTAACATTGTGTTAATTGTTGTAATGTGTGTTTGTTTCTTACAGCAAAGCCAGAAAGGGCTATCTGCTCAGCCCACCGAAGGGAACCGAATAATTGTTGCAAACAAATATAGTTTTTAAACACTCAGTTGTGTATTAGCAGTATTAACAGTGCAAACACGAAAGGCTTATAATACTTCTAGAAGAAAGGATAAAAATAGATCATGATGAAGCTTTACGCTCATTTAAAACACATAAACTGGTAGAGAAACAAAATTACAAAAATGAAATATGATTCTACGTTTACTCTCACATATGGTGTAGTTGTGATTGTATTTTGGTACCAAGTTGGATGATTCAGGCAGGAGATTCGATAAGCATTTTAATATTGAAATAGTTTCTTTTCGTACTTTAATTTTGTTTATATTCTATCATTAGAAAAAAATAATATTTAAGTTTTTATTAAAGTTTTCGATGTGTACATTTTATATCTCAGAAAAACATATATATATATATTGTCCCTCTACCGATTGATAAAAGTATGTTGATAATAAATCTGATTTTTAAACTGATTCTGAGAACCAATTAGAAACACTACAGTGAAGAGTTTTCTATTTACGATAGAAAAGTACAGGAAATAGATATGCAAAAGATGAAATTTCAATAGTTCCATTCAAAGCTATAATTATGTTAATTTAATTTTAATAAAATCTGCTATTAGTTTATTTTTATGTGTTGTTCTTACATAAGAAACACCAATATTAAACAACTAAAAGTAATTTGTTGGACACGGTTAAATTGATAGGAAAGATTCTGAGGTTATTTACCATACAATAATAATCCTTCAAATATTGCTTCTTCTACTTCTTCATTGTTAAACGTGTATTCTGAGATTCCCTGCTATACGCTAAATTTTTAGAAGATTTTCGAGTGTAAGAATCAACAACGTATATATGTAGGTAAATAGCAATATTGTTGAATTAGCTGAAATTTTTAGAAAATTTCTTCTTAAACTTATAATTGGTATTTAATGAACGTGTATACTGTTGATTTGCTACTGTTTGTATGGTATGAGCCTCGGAGGTTATAAATGTAAATAAAGTTTATTTATCGGATAACTAAAAATACTGACCAGGAACATTTTTATGTTTCAAACTATTTAAATTCAGCGGATTATCATGGAACGTCAGTATTTCTACTGAAGTATTAACTACTTTCAGCCGTGAAAATCTGATGTGCAAACAGAAAAGAAGAACCTATTTACCTGTTAAGTAAATTGTATTGATATCAACTCGAAATTAATTCACTCATCGTCAATCGTTGATAAAGTATTCATTTCCAGACTACAAAGAAGAATCATTTGTTTTTGTTCGTTTGTAAGATGTTTGTATATAAAATCGTTATTTGTAACAACGATTTGGTAAAACAATTATTGAAATTATGTCCCAACTAATATACTAAAATATATTTGTTTTAAGGAAGAAAACTACATATGAAGCTGTTGCCATGCATCAGTAATTTATACACCTTTATATTTAATTAACTTCTACATTAAAATAAAATTTAACTTAGTTTCATGATATCTGTTATCAGAATACATAAAATAATAAATTAGAGACTCGCCCAAGGTAAATTATAATATGTAACAGTAGAAATGAAAAATATTTTTAGTTCCTGCTGTCATTGAAAGTGAAATACTTAAGTTAGAGGTAACGAATATTTAATTGTTAAAGATAAACAGGTGCACGAAAACGTTTATTGACAATATCACCTCTTTGAAAAGAAAAATGCAGAGGTTGTGTGATAAGAAGTGGTGATAACGTCAGTCGAGAGGGTATCTCATGATGCCATTGAAGTTGAAGCTAAAAATATAATGAACGCATACAAAGTGATTCTATAACATAAGAACCACATCACATTATATTCACCTACATGCAACATCTGGGCACGGCAAAGCGGCGATCGCTAAATTTCCATCTGTAGACAACATAAAATAACTTCAGCATTTACGTGGGAAATAAAATATAATATTAGTTTTTTTCCATATTATTGAAGAGACATTGTTCGACAGAAAATGGAAAACAATTTTTAGTTTTTAACTCCAGTAAAACCAATAGTCGAATATTGATTTTATGTGCAAGAATGAGTCTATAGTTACTGTTGAATTGCAATTGTTTGTACACTGATTGAACGTAAAATATCGTTCCATATATTCTGAAAAATAATATGTGTTTCATAGGCTGAAACGATACATTGCAGTTTCTCTAATTTGTACATTGTTGTTGCATAAATATGAACACACATATACTAGATATGTTATAAAGTTAAATTCTGTGTCTATAATTGCAAGTTAAAAACTTGCAATAATAAAAGAAATTTGCATTGATTTTCCACGCGTACTTAATCGACGTTTATTTGGCCACATTTTTAGGTGTAATTATTGCTTATTTAATATACAATATATCTGTAGATATAACTTAAAATCCCATTTCTTTTACCATTAAAATAGAAAATTGTTTGGATTTTTTTAAAAAGTGATGAACTATTTATTACACGAAGATTTTGTTCTTACAGACGAAACAATTCCAATGATGATAACTCACATACAATATCTTGCATGTATTATAATAAAATTACATCTGCCATTTATTTACCCAACTCAGTAAATGATGTAAATCATTTTGTAAATAAACAGCATCCTCTTCATAGAAACAACGAAATCCTTAACATCATCACCGAATTTAAGTAATTTATTGACCATTTTTTTCATCTAAGTTATTGATATGAAAGAAAAAGAACAGATGTTTTAAAAATGAGACATGAAGTATCTAATACATAAAATTTTCATTCAATCTGTAGTTTTTATAACATTCATCGATTTCATTATTATTTCATAATAATTTCATTCCAGTATATTAACAAATAAACAGTATTTTGTTTCTCGACCAAAATATTTCTTTCGAGTTTAATTCATAAAAACATTTGTAAGTGATAATATGAACAGACTAAAGTGAATGAAACAAGTTACCATCACTGCCAGCCAGTTCTTGGAACAAGTTACCATCACTCATAGCTAGTTTTTGAAACAAGTTACCATCTCTCTTAGCCACTTCTTGGGCTACTTTCTCACCACTTTGGTTTAGGAATCGAACACTCTAACCATCTGACTTTGCTGGGACCCACATTGTTAAAGCCAAGAGACAGTTTCATAACTTGTCTTTTTAAGGTTTTTTTCTTTCGTTCTTTGCAAAGTTTTCTCGAATATTTCTTTATAGTTCAAACAGGTATCAGCACATATTGAAATATTTTGTTTTTTTATCTTTGCTATGTAAACCACTTGCAACAATTTTTTGTTAGCCGTTGAATAATGGATAAGTACAAATAGATTAGACATAAGCTTATGTCACGTCTACCAAAGTAATGTTTAGGGAAATCTTTTCTACTTCTATTTATAAACTATTTGTATTTAATGTTTATTTTTAAACAAAGTAATCCAAATTATATATGTTAATAGATCATACAAGATTGGAAAGGTTGAGTATCTGTTATGCCTAATGGATACTGACATCATTCAGAGAATCGATATTAGTCTAGATATAAATATCCACCAATAATTCGTGTGATTGCCAATTTAATGACAGAAATCTAATCTATAGTGAATGTATTTGTCAACCTTTATTTTTATGTACAAACACACTTGTTGACTACCTGTGCTATGCTCACAGCAGGTATCACACTCTGATTTTAACGTCAGAAGCCCTAAGGCTCACTATTGAAATGTTACGTAACTTTTCTGTTATGAAATTCACTATCTTGTTTGTTAACATTATAAACATTTATAGATATACAAGCAGATGAAATTAATGTTTCAACCAATGAAAATACAGCTAAATTAGGGACGACTAGCGCAGATAGTCCTCGAGCAGATTTGCGCGAAATTCAAAAGCAAATAAAAAACAATATTATAAAGTTACCTTGTGTATGCTTGTTGATTTATACACACCTTTAATTAACTATTTCTATTTCCCGAAATATGAAGAGCAGCAATCATTAATTGAAATATTTTAATGAAACTCTTCAAACTGTTCCATTTTGAAATTATTCTAATTATTGCAATGTATAAAAGCACCACCTGGTTAGTGACAAGGACGTATATATATATCGTTCAGTATTTTATATTTAATGCCTACAAATCTTTGAAAAAAGCAAAAGGTTTGATGGATGAGTCAAAGAGCAATTAGTTGCACCTATGAGGAGAGTTGTTCTGCTCGCTGCTAGTACAGCAGTAAGTCTACGGAAATACAACCCTAAAATTAAGTGTTCAATTTCCCTCGGTGGGCTCAGCAGACAGACCGATATGGCTTTGCTATAAGAAATCACAGCTTTCAGAAAATACAGCTAAAGTTTCTCAACTGGTGTCGTATAACAATGTGAAAAATATACTTCCAAAGAGATCTTTATTGATGTAGCAATCGTAAATTGTGACTTATCATTTAGATTTATTTTAAAACACTTGTTTTAAAAAAATAAATAAATTTCGTCGTGTTCATGTGGTACAAATTCCGGGATTATTATTAAATATAATTGGATAGACATGTAAGAAACTATTAATTTCTTAAATGTCTATGTGTGAATTGGATTCAATAAAAGTTCAGTTGCAAATTTCTAGAAACTCAGTGAGTGGTTTTATAATATCCATCATTATCTCATTTCTCACATTATATTCTTAGCACAGTTCAAAAAGTTTTCGTTTGGTTAGTTTTTTAGATCAAACTACAGTCCTCCCACTGGTACAGCGGTAAGTCTATGAATTTAGAACCATCCAATCAGCGTCGCAATTCCCTTCGCTGGAATCAGAAAATAGCACAATGTGGCTTTGCTACAAGAAAACATACTCATAGCTACAGTCTTAGACTATTTCACTGCGTTTGTTGTCACTTCACTATACGTTAATTTCGTTTAAAGGGTGTTTATGTATAACTTACTTATACAAATGTAAGGGTGAATGCAAATAAAAATAAAGTTAGCTGACTTGGGTATTACAGATAAAATTGAAGAAAAGCTTCACAAATTTTAAAACAATTAAAATAATTGATATCACGAGACATTTACAAGATTATATAAGACCAGTTCCTCGCTGGTACAGAGGTTAATCTGTAAATTTATAAGGCTAAAATCAAGGGCTCGATTCCCCTCGATTAATTTTGCAAAAACCTACAGAAGAGCTATCTACTTTAGCTGTCTCTAATTTAGAAGTGTGAGATCATAGGAAAGGAAGCAAGTCATCATCACCCACCCCCAACTTTTGAACGACTCTTTTACAAACGAATAGTAGGATTGACAGTTACATTATAACGCCCCCACGGCTGAAAAGCGAGCATGTTTGGTGCGACGGGGATTCGAATTCGCGACTCTCGAATTACGAGTCGAACGCTTTAACCACCTGGCCATGCCGGGCCCTGGGTGGAAGAAAGCAGAGGAATGTTACAAATATAGTTTAATTAAAGTGGATTAATGCCATTACTTGAGTAATTCAGGGGTCAGTATTAGAACAGTTGTAGGTTTTGAGTTAGATTAAAACAATGAAGTAGTCAATAAATTACTTAAATTTGCAGATGATATTAATGTCTCGAGTGTTGTTAGTTGCAAAAAGAATGTTGCTGATTTAGAAAAGGATTTGGAGTATTTGGTGAGATGGGTGAATAAGAAGCAGATGGTTTTCAATAATAATATAAGCAAGATTATGCATGTTGTTTATCATAATTGCAACTACAAGTAATATTTGGATGGCAATAATTTTAACATTGTCATAAAATAACGGGATCTTGATGTACTAATTGGTCAGTCTCTGATGCCATCCAAGTCCTGTGATGTCATTTGTGGTATGACAAATGGGATTTGAGGTTTTATCTGCGGAAATATTAAATACTAAATACACAACAAATACACTGAAAAATAAAATATCCTTCATGTTCAAGTGTACACGAAAATTCTATCTTGATTACATTTGTTATTACAAGCTCAAAACTGTCAGGATAGACATAAGATCTAGGACGGGTACTAACTTCTTTATCGAAAATATGTGTGTTCATTTTAATTCTGCAACAATGCATAAATTAATTGGACTGAAGCATTTCCTTGAAGACCATGAATTATATATTGTTCAAAAATATCCGGAACGGTCTTAAATGTTTCATCAGTATACAAATGATCATAATTTGACAGTGACTGCAGGCTCCTTCGTGTACATAAAATCAATATACGATCATGAATTTCACTGGAATAAAAAATTAAAAGATCTCTTCCATTTTCGGATTTAATGTAGTCTTCTGGAAAACAATATCTTCTCAGCTAACCCTAGATTTTGTTTCTCACGTAATTTCAGAATAGTTCATTTTATATTATGTACTGCATAATTATCTATCGCAGTTTCGCCTTGTCCAAACTATACATGAGGAACAATATAATTTTACGTGTCTCGTATATTCTTTGAATCAATTTATTTGCTCTGCATTGTCTACGTAGCTTTAATATCGCTAGAATGATTGTACTCACGAGAATGTTGACTAACGTTATCACCAGTTAATGTCACACAACCTTTCATTTTCCAATAAACGTGTTCGTGCACCTGTTTCTCTAAAACAATTAAATATTCGTTCAACTCTCACTAGGTTTTTCTTTTCAACTGATGATAGAGACCAGCACACTGAAACAATTTTAATTTCTCATGAGCCTCCAATTTATTACATTCAGTTTTTTGACATAAATTTGCTTAAAATTGAGTGAAATTTGTTTTAATTTAAAAATTAATTGAGTGTAGAGATGTGTCAAAATTATGATGTTTGGCAACAAGTTTGATACACGCAGTTTTCTTTTTAAATTCAAATATATTTGAAACGGGGATGTTTATTTAACTATAAATAAACATCCAATCAACCAAAAAACAAATATACTTTCATATACTAACAACAATTGTTATTAGAAAGAATTGTCACAAATAATAATTTATATACAACAATTTTACAAACTTACTAAAAATACTGACTCTTTTGTTTGGTCTAAAAATGAATATTTTGTCGACGGTTCCCGATAAGCGAGTTAAATTTGGAATTCATAACGGTGTAGTTCACATAACGGGTAGCTTGGTAGTTCTTCACGGATTACACGTGACCTTTTCACCGCTGATGATATCTAATGTTTTCGTGAAAATTTCTAACGACCTATGATAATCCGCTAAAGTTAAACGAGTTATAATGTTCGAAATATATAAACATTCTTGGTCAATATTTGTAGTTCCCGATCGGTAAGGAGTGAATCACAATTATAACTTCTGATGCTTATTGTATACAAACTGCAGCAAATCAACAATTTACACTGTCTCTACACGCAGCGTTAGTTACAGTCTATAAGCTTGAGAGACAACAATATTACTATTTACATACATATATATACATTGTTCTTTCTTACACTCGAGAGTCTTTTACAAATTTAGTGAATAGGTAGGAATTTCGCAATGCATATTTAACCATATAAGTTACATTTTTAAAAATATCTATTTAAGTAAAACAAATATCAATATTAAAGTAAACTTATAATTGTATATCCCTCACAATATTTATTATAAAACTGTGACTTGGCTAATGCCACTCCTATTATTTAGGGAAGTAATAGAATTTGGTCCAATAATTATACCTCTGTTAGTTTCACATCAGTTGTGAGAAACACTTAGAAAGTCTGATAAACGATACTTTGAAAAGTAATTTAACAAAGTTTAGAATTGTATTGGATAGACAATAGTGTTTCTTTAAGGGAAACTCTTGCTATACAAATTTTTTGGTATGCTTTGAAAATATGACTGCATTTGAAGATGAGTGTTGTTTTTTAATTGGCATAGCTTGGAAGGAAAACAACAAAGGAAAATTTGGTGATTGTGTATACACTGGCTGGTAGTTGAAACTTATTGTTCATGGAATTGCGTGTAATCTTCGTTATACAGGGTGGTCGCGAGAAAAGCGGAAAATTTGAGGGTCAGATATCTCACAAGTTACCCTTCAAAACGCTACTCGAGCTTGGATTTCTTGGTTAAGACGCTGCCCTGAAGTGCACGGACGACATTTTAGCATCTATGAGTGTAATATAACATATGCTTTAAAAAACTTTGTAAAAGTTATTCTTTGTAAAAATAAATAGCTGTTTGACAAATTTTCCGCTTTTCTGGCGACCACCCTGTATGTCTCGTGTTTACATTTACGTGTAGTGTCACGTACATTGACAAAACAAAACGATACTTAAATAGCACAGTCTGTGAACATTTAGGAGTATCAAACAAAACCAATTCTTCCTGATTTGTAGCTCTAGACGTCCTCGAGTTTACCATTGACCGGTCAGGTAAAAGTGTTTGTAAAGAAATTAATTGCCAAGTGATACCTAAGTGATGTTCAGAGAAACATTTTCTGTTTCTAATATAATTTTTTTTTTAATTTCGTGCAAAGCTACAAGAGAGCTATCTCCATTAATCATCCCTAATTTAGCATTATATGACTAGAGGGAAGACAGCTAGTCATCACTACCCTCCGCTAACTCTTAGGCTACTCTTTTACCAACGAACAGTAAGAATGACCCTCACTTTATAACGCCCCCACAGTGAAATGGCGGGCGTGTTTGGTGCGATCTGGATGCGAACCCGCGACCTCAGATTACGAGTCGCACGTATTAATTCACCTGATCATGGCGGGCCGATAAAACCATGATAGTTGTAATGTAGAGTTATCAATCCAAACATTCGCACAGATAGCCCTCGAGAAGCTTTGTGCAAAATTATAATCAATAAAACATTGCTTGCATACTCTTATATTTATGTTTGACAGTAACAGAAGGTATAAACGTTTCTGTTTAAATGAAAAAAATATTTATTAGTTTATAGATCTCATTATTAGTTGGTTTTAGACTACAGATTTTACAGATCTGTACATGTATTGGGAAGTTCTTTTACGAATGTCTTCTGTTTCATTGTCCGTTATTTAATTTCAAAACATAAAATTATTACTTTTTACTGTAATTCATTTGATAAGCTTCTGCATTAAATAACCATCATTTGGTGATTAATTTTGATAAAACAGAACTATGATAATATAAAATTGGTTGACATTGAGACTTTAAAAGCAGAATTGACAGTTTTTGTTCTTGTTTCTCGTTATGGAAATAATTTAAGCCTAATACACCACAAGACACTGCTGGAGTTTTAAAACATTTATAAATTTTAGTAAAGTTATTTTTTTATCTTGAATGATTTTTTAACGGTAAAAAAATCACTTTTAATATATCTGAAATATTATTTTGATAACTTTATTCAATTAGAGATTTATTCATCATCTCTGTTACCAGTACAATATAATTTAAAGAAGAAATCCTTTAACAAATCAGTTGGTCAAGCAACATATGTAATGACACATTCAATCTATCTTTCAATTTAATTTGTTTTTGAGACATTAGTTTCCATATCATTTGCCCCCCAGTGGCATGTCTGCGGACTTACACGCTAAAATCCGGGTTTCGATACCCGTGGTGGGCAGAGCACAGATAGCCCATTGTGTAGCTTTGTGCTTAATTCAAAACAACAACAACAACCATATCATTTAAAATAATTTTACTGTAGGTCTTAAAACTAATGTTGTCACACTTTATAATTATGTAGATCATGTTTCGTTGTTAACTTGTTACATGGATTCAGAAGTAAGTTAAATATCCTAAAGTAGACAAATCTCTGTAAACACGTTTTGTAATAATTGCCAACAAAATCGTTGATGAATAATTGTTTTATTTTTTATGAATTTTAAAATATCTTGTTTAACTAATGTCATTACCTTCATATACAAAGACTGTTATAATAATTAACTTTGTTAAATTACGTTCGTAATGTTGCTTACAAGAAACAGATTTACAAAATATTGATGTCTTGATTAAAGTGTGTTACTATCGATAGATGCTAAACATATCACTGATGACGATGTGTAGGACTTTGAGTTCGACTTCTAGTTCTCCAAAGATTGTGTAATACATGACTACGTGTTTTGTTTGTTGTTTCAGAATATTCACCTAAAACTATAACTCTCTTCTTTGCGTAGTTGGGAAACATAATAATAAACGTTTCTACCATATGACTGCGATATCTGAATATTAATTCACGGCTAACAAAAGCCCCCCGGTGGCCCAGCGGTATGTCTGCGTGCTTATACGCTAAAATCCGGGTTTCGATACCCGTGATGGGCAGAGCACAGATATCCCATTGTGTAGCTTTGTGCTTAATTCAAAACAACAGTAACAAAAATGTTTCTTTCAACTGAGATATGCTAGGGTATTTCCACGTACTTGAAACTGTCACTAATCCTGCGTGCGTGTTGCCACCTGTATCATAGACTGTGAAACCATATATACCTTTTTACAAAAACTGCTAACATTACAGAAACAGATAAAGATTCCACATGCATTCAATGTTTTTACATTAGGATCATAACGCGCACGTGTAAGTACGCAGATATACCGCTGAGCCACTGGTAGGCGTGATGTACGACAACTTCTAGTGTTAATTTTATACAAACACAGAATAAATTTTAGTAATTTTTAGATTTATTAATATTCGAAGCAAACATATACCATACAGAAAAAGAGTTAGTCGCTGTAAGTAAAAAACCTGAATGGTTCAAAAAAGTTATAATAAACAAAATTAAAAAAATATAAATATAATATAATATTATATAGAATTTAAAGGTTCAAGAAAGTTGGCGAAACAGTGAATTAGAACATCCAAGAGAATGTACAAAAGTGTTGGGAAAAACTTAAACATAAAAGGTGAAGATTCTTTTGTGAAACAAAATGCTAGAATCGGGACTAATGTCTTGTGAACTGATGAAGAAAGGCTCGTATTTATCGATTATAAAATGCTTTTTCTTTATTAGTTTTATTCAATCATTTGTTGTTGTTATTGTGGTTTTGAATTAAGCCCAAAGCTACACAATGGGCTATCTGTGCTCTGCCCACCACGGGTTTCGAAATCCGCAGTCATACCTCTGAGCCACTGGTGGGCTTTATTTAATCAAGGTTTAATGAGTATTACTGATCTTTAAGAATTGATAGATTAAAACAAGTATGAACAAGATAACTACATATATTCCGAAGCTGTTAAATAAATTTGGGAAGTTTAAAGAATGATAAAGCTACTCGGCCAGATAATATTTCTCTGGGTGTTTTAAATAACAGCAAGTATTAGATATATGAGCCATTTGCCTCCGTTTTTGGTGAGCCGTTGAAAAGTGGAAAAGCACCACCAGATTGGAAATTAGGTAATGTCGCTTCTATCTTCGAGGGAGAAAAAAGAAGTTGTGTAAATAATTATAGGCCTATTATATTAGTTGTTAGTTGTGTGAAATGCTTTGGAATATCTAATATAAGAAAATATTTTGAAAGTCATTTAACAATATTTAGAATGTAATCGGATAGTCGACATAATTTCTCTATGGAAAAATCTTACCTTCACTTTTGTGTCACATTTTGAAAATGTGTCTGTAGATGTAGATTTTTGAAATTACAGGTAATAATATTTTATTTAATTATTTCTCTAACATAGGAACAGTATCTTCAGAATTTGAACTATATTTTAAATAAAATCTCGTCATTAGTAAAAGACCCCCCAACCAGCTTTTTGCACGAAAGTTTCTCAAAAATTATGTGAGTCAGTTGCTGGGTAATATAAATATATATTATAGATCAACTAACAGTTTCTCTAATAATTAAATGAACTAATTATTATGTTACCTTCTAATTCTGGTAATGATCGCCTTTATAACACAATTTTTCTGATATACCTGATGGTGGAACAAGTTATTACAGAACGTTAAAACTTATAAATAAAATGCTGAAGGTTTTGTTGACCGTCTTCACATTCACTACTATGTTATGTTATTAAGAGAAACACTCGATTTAAATTTATATTTCATATACAAGAGGCTTGGCATGGCCCAGCGCGTAAGGTGTGCGACTCATAATCCGAGGGTGGGGGATTCGCGCTTGCGTCGCGCTGAACATGCTTGCCCTCCCAGCCGTGAGGGCGTATAATGTCACGGTCAATCCCACTATTTGTTGTTAAAAGAGTAACCCAAAAATCGGCGGTGGCTGGTGATGACAAGCTGCCTTCTTTCTAGTCTTACACTGCTAAATTAGGGACGGCTAGCACGGATAGCCCTCGAGTAGCTTTGTGCGAAATTCCAAAACAATCAAACAAAGAATTTATATGAAAGTAAAGTTCCTTTTAACGGCAACTATTTAATCTTTATATTAAATCTATATTTAATATTTTCCAAACAGGATTCGAAAGGTTATGGATAAACCTTGCTGTTCATCATATATATTATTCAATTCAGTTTTCATGTGACTTGGATCTTCACATGCTGTCAGCTTGACCATGAGTCGATGAAGTAAAGAGAGATGGCGCTTTGACGCGTTTCGAATTCCTTTACCCTTTCACTATGCACAGACGACTCTTCACTGTGGTGTTTTTAAAATTAGTTTTAAAAATCAGTTTAAGTGTCAGATATAATATCAATATTCTTTTACCAACTAGAAGGTGAACTATATGTATTTTATGTTTTTCTTAAATACAAATAATACACATCAAAAACTTTTTACGCAATATGAACATTATTGTTTTCCAACAATAGAACAATATGAACAATATTTAGAGCGTGAAGAGAAACTATTACAATATATAAATACATACCAAAGTTTCAGTTTGGAACATTCCACTTGGTACCCGGTTGTAAAAACAACTACACCGTATCGAATTGTAAACCTAGAATCATATTTTATTTTTGCAATTTTGTTTCTCTTAGATTTGTGTTTTAAATGAGCATAAAGCTACATTATGATATTTTTGTACTAGGCCCACAACAGGTATTGAAACCATGTTTTTTGTAATAAAAGCCTTTCGTTTTTGCAAGTTTCAAAACTGGGTATTATTTAAATTTTGTTGACGCTGGTTGTGCATTTTTTTTAAATTGAGTTTTATTAAATCCATACTTGATCTAAAAAATTAAAAGAATATTACTGAAAACATGTTTGTTCTCTGAACAGTTTAAAATTATAATATTACATTTTATTTTATATTTGTGATTGGTCTGTTTTATAAGTTTGTTATTATAGTTTTAGCATATCACTTGGTTTTAAACCAAGATTTTATATTTTAATTAATAGTTTCAGATCAAGATAAAGTTAAATACACAAATAGATCGAAAACATTACGTACAAATTTATGATTATTCTTATAGTCTGAAAAGATGAACTTAACTTACACTACAAGATGTACAAAGTTCACAAATGTTAAAATGCATTTATGTGTTAATAATGTGACTGGCCGTAATTCCTAAAGTATCTACAGATGTTCGTCTAAACCAATATACCTAGTTCAAATTTCAAAATTATTTGCATAATTATAAAGTTGATAAAAACCACGTTAAAAATTATTTTAAACGGTGATTTACTGATTATTGCTAAAATACACAAACTATAAATAAAGATGGAGTGTTTCATTAGATAAGTAGCTTGATCAACTGTATTTGTCACTCAGTTTTACAGGATTTATTCTTTAAATTAAGTTTTGCTGCTTCATATTTCCCACATTTTAAAAGATGATTTACTTACCTTAAAAAATGTGAATCTGGATAAGAAGATAATTTTGTAAAATATTTTGAAAGGTTTTTAAAAGTACATATATTTCTATTTTCTATGCCACGTGATCTACCAGATTTAATAGGTTATTATCATAAGGATAAACAGGAACCAAAGCTCTCAATTCTGTTTTTGAAGTCCCAATATTAACGAACTTGATCATATGGAAGTCCTGTGATATCAAAATAAGTTACAAAATGTTGCGATGGTTATTTAATGTGGAAGCTTGTGAAGTGGAGTACAGAGAAAAGTAATAATTTTATATGTTTTGATATTAAACAACGGACAATGGAAAAGAAGTACTGTTTTGTTTTGTTTGGATTGAAAGCAAAATTACTCGAAGGTTATCTGCGCTATCCGTCCCTAATTTAGCAGTGTAAAATTAGAAGGAGGGAAGCTAGTCATCACCACCCACCGCCAACTCTTGGGCTACTCTTTTGCCAACGAATAGTGGAATTGACCGTCACATAATAATAACAACAAAATTATAACAAAGTAACAATAAAATATGTAAACTCAGTTAATAATTAATTTTTGTCATTTAAACTGAAGCGTGTGTATCTTATTATACTCCAAACGTTTATCACGACAATACGTTATTATTTTTTTTAAATAAAATTTTGAATTGATAATCACAAGAGATAATACAACTTACAATAACATATTATTGTTCAAACAAATATCGAAAAATGGAACCACAGTAAACAGAACAAACTGTCTGAAGTCTGATGTAAGATAAACTAGTATAATGACCAATATTTTTGGTTGTGTTTATTTTGTTGTTCTCTTCCTGACTGAAAATGACGCACGACTGTGTCGAAACAAGTTCCTCGGAAATAAAGCTTTTGACTGTTCGTTACTTTTGGTGTGGTGTTTAATTTACGAAAGATAAACTGTAGTGAACATTTTTTTCTCTAACTTTATTCCAATCGACTAATTCCTTTAACGAACAATAAATAAGTATATTAATGAAGTTTGAACAGACTTTACATTAAATCTTGTGAAAAATTATCTTTTGAAATAGTTAGGTAGAAAAAAATAATGCACTCTCTTACTACACAGGTAAAAATCTCTTATAGATTAATAATTAATAAGAAATATGATAATAATTTTTATCAGTAATATTATTCACACACCATTCATTGCAGTCTTTAAGTTCAGGAATATTGATGAGATCATTTCAAATGATATTCTCAATCAATATTTCTACGTGAGAGTATTACAGTCCACTTGGTAAATATTTAATTTAGAAGTACTAACAGCATATGTGGCAAAAGGTTCCAGGAAAGAGATATCGAGCATAATCTGAAACAATTTCCACAATGAATGAATAGAACAATGAAACACAACTCATTTATATTATTAATTTTTAAAAGTACTAAATGTAACAATATCCAGCAAGTTTTATCAGATTTTTAACAATCATAAAACGTTAATGACTGTCTTATGAAATATATTTTAGGAGTTTATAACACAAAATATAAAAGCAGATTGAAGAAATACAGTGAGACTTTAGACAAATACATTAAAGATGTAGTATGATATTCTCTATGGTTTTTGTAAATTCTTCACCTTTAGTAACAATCATTATTGTCACTCATTAAAGTGTCTATAACACACTTTATAATGTTCTACTGTAAATTTTGTACTGATATGTTTGTTATTAAAACATTAACGAAATTACGAAGTTTCATGAGAGTTTTGAAATATTACAATTGTTTTATCACCAGCAACAGGCAATTGTTGTGCAACTTTTTGAGGTAAAACTTTTTGGCTGACAAATGTTCAACAATAATTTGTTTAATATATGCTTTCTTCATTGATTACTTCACTTCTAAATTAAAATGTTTACCAACATCAAGAAATTCAGATTTTTTCAATTCACTGATTAATTCGAAAGAGGTATTCTGATTAAATTCGTTTATAAAATCTTCAAGCTCGAATGCCATTTTGAATATACAAGCTGTCTATCTGTATGGAATATAAATCTTATTTTAGAATAAAATTAAATTGTTTGTTCGATATCCCGGACGAGCCCCAATTTTCTGTTACGTATCTTTTATGTTTTATGTTTTTCATAGACTCAACGCAACAGAAAAACACAGATAACAGCTTGTATAATTTATTTCACTAAAATATTAACAAATATAACAGATATAACATAAATTACATAATAACAGTGACAGATATTAAGTTGCAACATTCGAAATTAATTACAAAACAAAATAATACTAGTTTCAAACTTCAAAATTAATCACAATACAAAATGGTACTGGCCTGTATCTAATATAATGATCTAAAATGAAAGTCTCAAATTTCAGTCTAGGGTGTGAATTTGGTCCCACGAAGAAATTCAGAAGCTTAAATGAAGAAGTTCAGCAACGATTCACAGTTCAATAAATTCGGCGACTCTCAGCACAAGCCGTAATTCAGATGGATCGTAGAGATTGACGAAATAAAATCACAGCTTCCGTAGATCTAACTTCAATCACAAATCCAAGTTGAATAATAACAGAAAACACTTAATCTTTCTCAAAAAACTGACTCTCCTATTTTGAAATAAAGCTAATGTCTGACTCTCTCTCTTTCTTCGAATAAAAACTGACGTCTGAATCTCTTTTTCTCTCTCGCATCTTCGTCTGTTTATATATTGTAGGCCTAAACCCCTCGAATAACCGCGAACTTTCTACAGATCTCAAGAGCCATCCGCGCATGTCCGTTATTGTACGAGACTACACGTCTAGACACGAAGTCACCAGCAACTCATTTACAAATATATAATTGGTCTACTTAATTCAAGAAAATTCTAAATGTTACCCTAAATGAATAACAAAATATTAGTTTAAACTTCGAAAGAATAATATAAATATGGAAAAATGAATAATAGAAATGAAAATTTAAACACAACACGACATGTTGTCGTTTACAAAATATTTACACATATACATAACAAGTGTAAGAATCAGCAACATATATATGTAGGTAAATAGTAATATTGTTGAATTAGCTGAAATTTCAAGAAAATTTCCCCTCATACTTATTAGTGGTAACTAATGCAAAGTGTATACTGTTGATTTGTTAAGGTGTGTGTACTACAAGCCTCGGGAGCTATAATTATTAATAAAGTTTATTAATTAGAAAACTACAAGTACTGACCCGAAACATGTATGTGTTGCAAACAGCTACATACTATTTAAACTTGGCAAATTATTATGAAACGTTGGTATTTCTACTTAAATATTGAATACGTTAGAAGGTGAAAATCTGACGTGCAAACAGAGAAAAAGAACCTATTCACCTGTTAAGTAAACCGTACCGATATCAACTTGAAATCAATTCACTCATCGTCAACAATTGATAGAATATTCATTTTTTCCAGACCACAGAGAAGACTCAGTTGTTTTTGATAGTTTGTTAGATTTTTGTTTATTCTGTGTCTGTAATATTTGTGCGTTGAGGAAATTTAATCAGATTGCAGATGCTTTTTATAAAATAAATGAATAAACATTCGACAGATTACTTCAGTGATTTTAAAAAATAGAGCTGACAAAAGTTTCATATAGATGACGCTACACGTATAACTAACAAAGAAATATTTACAATATTTATTTATTTCAATAAATGTGGCTACATAACAATTTATGCCAGAGATGTTTCAAAATCCCAAATTATGATGAACTCATGATAGTGCAAAGTGAATATTATTTAAATTTTCTGTTCAGTTGTTACATGTTGTATATATTTATTTATCAACACTCTTCTCACTTAACCTGGATGTTCAGTTAAAATAGAGGTACTTGAACTAATGATAACTGAAGGACTGATGTAACAGAAGTAGTGATGATTATGCAGTATTAAAGTGTTCATTATACCTATAAATATCACCCCAGCATCCTTCCAACAGTTCTCTTTTGTATAACAGTTTTCACTTATTTTATTATATTTAAAGATACTTCTTTGGATTATGGTGAATATGACTAGAGCTATACACTAGTGTCATTAATCTCTTTCAGATATTTTGTATATGTCTCAAACAGTATAATTTTTAGAAGATTTTATATAAGGTATTTAGGATGATGCAGGTAAATATACGGATATTTTTCATGTATTAGAAAGTTTTTTGTCAATCTTGTGCTCTTTTAAAAATGTTTATCTTTTTTGTACTTAATATAAAAATAAACTAACATTTTAGGGTTCCCTTGTGATCTTCAAACCTTATAATATTTAATTATTAATGTTATTATTCCACAGAAAAATGCACTGTAACAAAATAGATACACAATAAAAGTTATTTGACGTTTAATAATATCAGACGATTTTTGTCATGGTGTTTAAAAATTAAATTCATTTTATTGAATGAATTTATACCTTATTTAGTAAAGAAAATTATCTCTAATTGTTAGGAATATACATGTATTTATTTATTATGAATACAAATTTTTTACACAAAACACACTAACGTACACAAACAAATATTTTTTTAGAAATAAATAAATATTAATAATACCCCCATGTTACGTGAATGGAATGACACCAGTTTGTAAGAATTTCGGTTACAAGCTTCAGTTTCTCTTCACCTCACTATGTAATTTAAAATTAATTAGCTCCTAAATAAAATATTTTATTGATACTGCACCGTTTTGGTGTATCTGGATTTTCAAAAAGCATTTGACAAGGTGAAACGTAAAATGCTTGTAAAATATTTATTTCGTGAGATATGGAGAATAAGTAAACTAATTAGACAGAAGAGTGTTTGGGTGTTATTAGAATGGTGTTTAGTTAAACTGAATGAATATCACAGTTTTAGTCTTAGAATCATTCTTGTTTTTGATTTATATTAATGAGGTAAAAGAAGAAATATTGATGAAATAAAAATATTAATTAAATTTCTTGATTATGTCAAAGTTTTGGGTATTGCTAGATTTGAAGAGGATATTGATGGTTTGAAAAATATTTTAGATCATTTATCGAGATGGGCAAATAAATAGAACATGGTTGTATTCATAATAAAAGTAACACTGCATGTAGATTAAAATACTTCGTTTTCTTTTTGAATTTTGTGTAAACCTATAAGAGATCTATCTGCGCTAACCATCCATAATTTTGCAGTGTAACACAAGAGAAAAGGCAACGAGTCATCAACGCCCATGTTATTTATCAACAAATAGGTGTGCCGTGAGATAATAACGCACCCACAGCTGAAAACGCGAGAACGTTTGGTGTGCTAAGGATTCAAACCAGCGACCCTCAGATTATGAGTCTATCGTCTTTACCACCAAGCCATGCCTTGCCTATAGTAGTTTTTATTATAAGTATAATTTGAAAATAACTTAAACATTGTCATAAAGGACGTGACCTTGATGTAATTGTGGATTAGTTCTGAAGCCATTCAAGCAAAGTGCTCTTGGTGGTGATAAGACAAATAGGATTTAGACTGTAGAGATCACTGATTAGGTCAAATTTGATGAAATGTTTTTAGTCTTAGGCTACTTACCATAGGAAGGACATTAAAATGCTAAAACATATTCAGAGGATTGTAAGTAAAATGATACCTCGAATGGAAGGGTTGTCATATGAAGAGAGATTTTAAAATTTTAAAATTGATAAAAATAAAAACTAGAGGAGATCTGAGTGACATGTTTAAGATTCTAAAAGAAATCTATGATATTGATGCATCAACATCAATATAAATATAGGAAAAGGGGAAGCTGTTCTCAGCTACGAAAATTTTAGTTTTAAAATAGGATTATATGGAAAGGATAGTTTCGTATGTTGTTGAGAGAATAAACGGCTAACGCAAATTTTTCTTGTGTAGCTTGCGCGAAATAAAAAAAACACGTAAAAATATATTGTGAGCCATCAATTTGTATTCTTTGTATGCTGCATAATTTACACCTAAAATTAAAACAAAACGGTTGTTCAGGGACCTTCAAAGGTCATTATTTCACTTTATCGCTTTCTTCATTTTTTGCTCAATGGTTGAAAGTACAACTAAATTAATGTTAAATGTAAGTGAATTAAACTTGGTGATTTTAAAAAAATATTTTATTCAGCACAATGTAATTATCCTCAAGTGATGACAACGATTGAAACAGAAGAGTTTTGCTTTTAAAATTAGCACTCTATTTTTATTATTAAATACTTCTCAAGCAGAACGTAGGTTACAACATAAGTTCACATAGAAAGTTGATGAAAAAGTTTGGAATACTTTCGATAACCTTATCCACACGATCACTTAAAAATGATGTTATGATTTTAGGGATATTCAAAATTACCTCAAATATTTTCAGGACTCAGCAACAAATAATTGGAAATGTAAATATCTTATTTTTTAATTCATGGTTTATATAAAAGTTTATAAAACTGTAAGCAAATGAACGTGTACATGTTTCAAATATAGTGTGTTTAGTTTTTATTTAAACCATATTAACCTAATTAACAGCACAAAAGTTTTTCCTTCTCTGTAATTTTTTTATTTACTTTAAATTTCTAAAAACAAACAAATGAAGCACAAATAAACACATGGAAGTTTCGTGAAAAAATAAGCATGTCTCATTAAAACATAGAAAGTTTATCTTGAGGTCAAAAACAAATCTCTAATAACAACGTTCATCAAGGTGAAACAACAAACTCATCACGAGGATATGTATGTCAACATCATTGGAAAACTAGTATTAGAACTCAAGCTCCAACCCACTATCATCAGTGATACATTTCTTGTTGTTGTTGTTGTTGCTGGTTTGAATTAAGTACAAAGCTAGACAATTAGGCTATATGTGCTCTGCCCACCACGGGTATCGTATGTCCACAGACATACCGCTGACCCACTGGGGGCGAGGTACATTTAATAACTATCGAAAGTAATAGACTTAACTTCAATCATGAATGTTAAAACTATTTTTTGTGAACTACATTACGAGCATCGGTTATCAATAGCTATGAAATAATAATAATAAAACAGTGAAAAAGTTATTATGCAAAAAATAATAGTAGCCAAATAATATTAATAATAGCACGAAGAAAAGTGTTATGTTAAAATATGAAGAACTAATTCACTTTTCTTAATGTTGTTAAAAGAACACCAACAAAAATTAAAGCAGCTCCTAAAATGCTACACCAGATGGCGATAATATTTAATATGAAAATATCAAACAAAGTGGCTGTAATTATTTTCAGAGTTTCAACAACAGACACTGGTTTAGCATTTTTCACTTGTTAAGCTATTGTGGTGAGGAATGAATTCAATGTCATAATAATGAATGATGACTGAACTCACAACAAGAATACTGCTTTTACCACAAGATGTTCAAGTTCCCACAACAAGGCTAAACATAGATATAATGGCAGTGTTATGTATAAAGCGTTATGTATATACGTTGTTATTCATGTACACATTTTTAGAATTAGGTAGATCGATCATTTGTAATGGCCTGGTGTCTGTACGTGACTAATCGAGATTACTCTGTGTTATGTATAAAGCGTTGTGTATATACGTTATTATTCATGTAGAAATTTCTAGAACTAGGTAGATCGATCATTTGTATTGGCCTGGTGTATGTACGAGACGAATCTAGATTACTCTGGAATGCTGGGAAGTTACGCGATTGTTCGAGAAGAGTAGGCCTACAAATACACAAGCAGACAGCGATAGAAAAATTCAGAGAAATCAGTTAGTCATCAGTTTTTATTTCGATTCAAGAGATATTGTCTTTGTTCGAGAAATTTTCAACGATTGCTGTGTGTTTATTCAACTTGGATTTGTGACTGAAGCTAGATCTACAAAAACTGTGATTTTATTTCGTCAATCTTTCCGATTCATTCAAATTAGTGGTTATACTGAAAGTCAAAACGTACAAGACTGTTTAGGGGAGACCAGCGCAAACTTCGGAATTTCTTCGTGGGACGAAATTCACACCCTAGACTGGAATTTTGGATTTCTGGTCTGGACTTTTGGACTTTCATTCTAGATCATTATATTGTAATTAATTTTGAAGGTTGAAACTGAATATCTGTCATTGTTATTATATAATTTATGTTATATCTGTTACATATATAAGAGTTTATTGTAATAAATTATATAAGCTGTTATCTGTGTCTTTCTGTTGCGTTCAGTCCACATAAAAAACGTAACAGGCAGCCAAAACTTGAGGTGCTGTTTTTTGAAGATTGTGGGTCATTGTATAGGAACAAGCTTTCAATAGACACGCAGAAAATTCAAAAATAATTCCTTTCACCCGATTACCTACCTCATGAATATCTTAAAACGTTCCTACGATAAACATTGGTTTAAAAACTAAAATATTGCCCGTCATCGTCAGCATCAAGAAGAATACATTGTAAGACCTACAAGGCTCTCTAAAAACCAAGTAAGCAAGCAAATTAATGAACACTGGAGAAGAGAAATAGATTGTAGAAGCATCCGCAAGAGAGAGCCAATGAAAACAGTATTTGATTACTCTTCCACGAAATATTGTTTTTCCTTCTTCTCCGAAGTAATTGGCTTTAATAAATGATATAATTATTATAAATTCTTCATTGGATAAGAGCTTTCGTTACCAGAAACTTTGCCCGACTAATTTCTGACACCAGCTTCAAAATCATGATCGCCAGAGAAAACAAGAATCCTGATGTCATTTCCAAAGTAATTCCAATTCCAGGAACAGTATTTAATTCTTTAAAACTGAATGTCTGGTCAGAAGTTATCATGTTCATATTAAGAATTGGAGTAAGTTACTGCGAATAAAATTTAAGCTATTAATTCGTGCATATTTGTATTAACTTATTTCTTAATATATCTCATTAATACAATGAATAACAAGACTTTTGAGATTTAGTTTTTAGTAAATATTTCTGAAGGATTGAAAACGACTTATTCACGGTTTCATCCTAATTCCTTTCTATGGACAAATATAAAACGGTCTTCACTGTTTGTAATATAAAATATGTCGTATATAAATCTTGGTATTGATAATCGGTCTGTTTTGTAAATTTATTATTATAATATAAAATTATCTCTTGCTACATCTGTACACATCTTTTAAACCAGAATTTTGTATTTTAAATAATAATAATTTCCGACCAAGATAAAGTTAAATATAAAAAAATAGAACTGAAAAGGTTACGTACAAATTAATAATTATTATAAAACTGTGATTATATGAGCGTAACTCAAATCACAAGTCAGTAAATGTCAAGATGCATTTATCCATTAATGATGTTATTGGACATAATTCTTAAAATATCTTCAGATGTTTGTTCAGTATAGAATATTTAACATTGTTCTAAACCAATACACCAAGTTAAAATGTCATTTGAATAATTATAAAGTTGATATGAACCAAGTTGAAAGTTATTTTAAACGGTATTTTATTGAATATTGATAAACTATACCAGGTATAATGAAAGATGGAGTGTTTCATTATATAAGTAACATAATCAACTGTATTTGTTACTCAGGTTTAATTGGATTTCTTTTTTAAATAAAGTTTTACTGGTAACAGAGATGGTAGATAACTCTCTATATGAACTAAATTATGATCAGAATATTTCAGATATTTTAAAAGATGATTTCTTCACTTGTGTTTATTTTGAAAAATGTCATTTCGGATAGAAAACTAGCTTCATAAAATATTTGTAAAGATTTTTAAAACTACATTAATTACTTCTGCACCTCGTGATCTACCAGGTTCAATAAGTTATTATGATGTCGATAAAGAAGAACCAAACCTCTCTATGTTGCTTTTCAAGTCTTAGTATTAATAAATTTAACATTATCAAACTTCTGTGCTATCAAAATAAACAAGAAATGCTGTCCGTAAACAACTCGCCATCTGCAGGATTTTCAATTTTAAATAAACTAATAATTCAGATCTGTAAACTTAGCTAATAATGAATTTTCTCGTTTAAATAGAAACGTATGTACCTTCGCCAACTCTCAACCCTAACCACCAGAGTATGTTATCAAAATTCTGGATTAATAACTGTACATCACAAGAGATAATAAAATAATAGGAGGAACATATTATCATTGTAACAAATATTGAAAAACAGAACCACAGTTAACTGAACAAACTGTCTGAAGTCTGATGTTAGATAAACTAGTTTATTAATTGATGTGTTTGATTGTGTTTTTTTTCTTCGGTTTTATTTCTGGCAGTAGATAAAGTAAAACCTTATATGATTGACGAATGTGTTGTATCAAGTTGCTATATCAGGCTTTTGACAGTTTGTTCCCTTTACTATTGTCTTTAATTACGATATATAGACTGTAGTCGAACTTTACTTCAATCGACTGGGTCAACATTAAAAGTCAAATGTATATAAATAAAAGTAAAATGCATAAACATCGACACTAACCTGAATCAGAGCTGAATGTCACAGGGTTTGGTAGCGGAAAAGTTTTGACCGTTTTGTGGATAGAAACTGTGCTCTATCTAACTATCGTGTTGCTGAAATGAATAAATTAAACAGCAGTTACAAACTATGTGATACAATATTACAATTTTTTATTTTGTTTTTTCTGGGCAAGACTATCAATCTAATTAACTTATAAAAATAACTGAAATGACACAAAACAGTTGTACTGTAGGTTAAACACGTGCCAGCTAGAAAGATAACTGTGTGGTGCATACATAAGTGACTTGAAACTGACTGGAGAATTGATAAATATTCTTTATTTTGATTTTTCGCAGCGAATAAAACAGCTTATGTTGTCGTAATATCCTTAAACTAAAAACTCAGTACTTAAATTGAGACTAATCAATGAAAACGTTTTTGGAACACCTACCTTAACTCCACCACTAGATCACAGTATACTAGTAAATACACGTAATATAATTATTTCTTTTATATTTTGCCTTTCTGACAAAGTCAATAAGGATATCGACTGTGTCCCGAATTTTCAACTTCAAATTAAACATAAACCTACCACACACACACTAAAAGATTTACTTTCACTTTTATTATACACTTAAAGCTTAACGTTTCGATGTACAGTTTACAGTGTCACATGTATTCAATTAATGCTTAAGAACTCCGGAACTCGGAGCTCAGCCACTGGAAGAACACGACACAAATCATGTTAAACATAAATGAATTTTATGAAAGTTATTAATTCATACATTCATTATATCATTACATTCTTGTTATTTTGTGCTAAATGATTTTAATTTTGTTTTTTTAAACACATTTAAATTGACAAAGTTAATGTGTAATAATCAAGAAACTTTCATCTTTTTAAAACACGAAACTTTATGTTTTTCTAATAAGCTAAAAATAAAACAAAAAACTAAAACTGACCATATCGGCAAACTGGAGGCCAACAATGGGGTTTTGAAACAGCGATTTGCACAGTCAATTGTTCAGTAGAAAAATAAAAGGTTGGGTTCAATCTTTTGAAGGTTTTTTCTTATTGGAATTTCTCGTAAAGCTACACGAGGGCGCCACTCGTCCCTAATTTAGCAATGTAAGACAAGAGGGAAGAGAGATAATCATCTTTAATCACTGCCAAATCTTGAGTTTTTCTTTCACCAAAATACAGGATTTAACCGTCACTTATAATGCTCCAACGGATTAAGGGACGAGTATGTTTGGTATCAAGGAAATGTGTACCCTTGATCTTCAGAGTGGAGCAATCTAACCACCTGGTAATGTTAAGCATCATCTTTTATAAAACAATAACTAGGTTGTTGATAGTTAGCTAAAAATGTGCCCAACAAGAGTGAAAATAAACCTGTTTGACACACTAATGAAATAAGGTATTTTATGTTCTGGTTTATCCAAAATAATATATCTTTTGTCATATTAAAATTAATAACTAATCCCTTTTAACTGTAGCTCTGTCACAGTACCTGGCCTTTATTAAGAACATTTTTTTTTACTATAAAGCAACATAATGGATTATGTGCGCTCTATCCACTGTAGAAAGTCAAACCTTAAGTCTCTAGCGTAGTCGCTGACTCACCAAAAGAAGACTTCTTTATGAAGAAAACACTCACTGAAATAGAAATTTTGAATTTGAACAGTAACCTGTCAACACGTGGTTAAGTTAAAATACCGATCAGAAGGAAGGAAGCCAGTCAACTGTAACTTTCTTCACAAGATATTTGCTCTCTTTTTATCATACTTCTTCCCAGTGACATGTCTGAAGAGTTATGAGACCAAACATTATATATTGATACCCGCGATGATCGCCATAAAATTATGTAATCATCTTCAATGTAAATAAAACTATAAAGAATATCGAACTACATCTTCAATGATTTTGTCTAAATCTCACTGTTTTTTTTAGTCTGATTCTTTACTTTATTTTAGAAAATTTTAAAAATGTATTTCCTTAGACAATCATTGATATCTGATAGTTATTATGAGTTTAATGTAAGTTGCTTAATGTTAAATTTAGTCGTGTTAATATGTAGCGACATAAATAGACTTTCAAAATAATGTCATACTGTACCTGATATACCTACCATGGTACCACTTGTTTTATAATCTGTTAGTTTTCCTATTTAAGTATGGTTTAAGTTACCAATTATACACTCTAACTTTACTCTTTAAATAGGAGTAACATAATTTATGTTCCAGACACGTTCATATTGTCAAGTGACCTGATAGAAACTAAAGAGAAAAAACCTTTTCTCATCCTAGTGTTTATCTATTTTAATCTCTCAGTATTTTATATAACAACAATGAATTAATGTCTAACGAGAAAAGACAGAGAACTATGGGGTGATTCTTACTTGGATGTTACAGATACTGAAATATTAACCAAAGTTGTTTCCATTGTAACGACTTTCAAACTGTTGTCATTGAGCCATTTGATAGAAAGCACCAGATTCTGTGACTAAATCAAAGATTGAAAGTGATGCTAAGGTACTTTCAACATTTTGAGCATCATGGATGCTGAGATTTAACCAGCTACCCACAAAACATTCAGATACAAATATGCACCGACGTATATGAAACTTCTGTCGGCCCTACTTTTTGAGCCATTGATTTAATCAGTCTCATATATATACATATATATATATTTATCGGTCTTGTGAAAATTATTAGCCACGTTATTAAAATGGTTGAACGTGTATAAAGTTTACTTGAAAAGACTTGATAAATGTGGTATTTATATGTATATAACGTATTACGGTTGATAGGTATAATGAAGTCATAATTATTAAAAAATAATAAAGAAGTTTTAAATTTCGTGTCAATAAAAGTATTGTGAAAAACTTTTGATAAATAACAAACGAAATAATTTTTTTTGCAGTTAAGCATAACGCTGAAGAATGAGTTATCTGTGCTCTGCTAACATCAGATATTGAAACCCTGTTCCAAACGGTATAAGTTTCTAACATATCGCTGTGGCAGTATAAACGAATATTGAACAATACTTTACATTTTAGAAGACAAATGAGCTTTTATAATGACATAGACTTGGAAATTATGGTAAATATGTGTTTACTTTGAACTGGTAAACAAAAGGTACTCTATTTTTTATCACAAATTATTTTTTTTATTGTAAATAGCACTGGGATGGTTAAAAAACCCTCTTATAAAAGACCGCCTTATAAATAGAAAATAACCATTGAAGTACTGTAACATAATCGATGTAGTACCATCTGTTGGTCAAGGTTTATGCCTAAGAATACATACACTATTCTAGTAATCATGTAATGTCCAATGTTTGCATTAATTCGCTTCATAATAAACGTTGAATACGAATAGTTTAAAAAGACAGTGAATTTTATTAGAAATAAGTATTCGCAACATCTTAGTGGAAAGGTTAAGAGATTCAAATCTACAAATCAGGATGTGAGACCAGCTGTAAGCATAGCAAAGCTATTATGTAAATAAGCTTTAGCAACAAAAGGTCACAAGTACGAAGTAATCTGTCCCCACTGGTAGAGCGATATGCCAGGTTATATTGCTATGTGCCTAACTGGTAACAAACGAGGTAGTTTACGAAAGGTAGATATATAACATACTACGTTAATGTGGAGGGAAATAATGTATTTGTTTGATTGGTGTGAAAGTCAAAGTTCACAATGGGCTGTCTGTACTCTACCCATCAGGGATATCGAAAAATGGATTCTGGCGTTCTTAGCACACAAAAGACTTAGCGTTGCAATACTAGAGGGAGATAGTATATATCAAAGTGAGTTGATTGCATGAAAAATTAGTATGTGATAACCCGAAATACTTTGGAATACAAAAGGTTAATATGTAACCTTATGTCTTGATCTTGTAGTTTATTACTGTACATGTTACATTTATCCATTTTTTAGAAATGTCACTGTAGTAGTTAGTTTCTTTTGACCAATAATATGAATAGATACAGAAGTATAATTATATCGTGAAGTTGTAGTGATACTCTGACGTTGTAGTCGTTAACAATATGGTTCTCGAAGCTCTTTTGTGTAACAATAAAGTAGTTAATTTGTGATGTGTCCCTGTTGCCTTAAGAGTATCTGTGAGGACTTACATTACTAGAAATGTATTCACATGTCAGTGTGTATTTGTTGTTAATAAATTTATGATCTGATGTAGGTAATATTTCGACCGTTCTACTCGATGAAACTGAAAGATTCACATCGTCACAAAACATGAAATGGTCGTTTCTACATATTTTTAAAACGGCTGGTATGAGTATTAAAACTTTCATCAAAATAAAGTACAAAACAATGTTTCGACCTTCTTAGGTCATCTTCAGATTAACATTTGGATATCAACATTTGGATATTTTAAAATTATTGTGACGTACGCAGAGAAATAAACCTTAAAAAATAAAACAGCTGAGGTCAATATAAGTTTTGTAAATTCAAAACCATCTTTATCATAAATCATCTAATTTCCATAAAATAACATTTGTGCTAATCATACACTTACGACAGAACGTCTTCGTACCCCTTCATCATGAGAAGATTTTTCCTCATAACTTAAAAAGTATCACGATTAGAATAATGAAAGTAAAGTGTGTTATCGATGTTGTACTAACACACATCTACATATTTTTTTAATGTAAAGCGGACGACAAATAAACTTTTTATAAACAAATAACCAAACACAGGAGGGGCAGAAAGTGTTCATGCGTCATCTTTAATGGTCAGTTATGTGGGTTCTCAGGCAAATTACTTGGCGCAATATCACCTCATAGCCCTCCCTGATCGTATGACAATACTCGAATGGTATTTTCTTCCATTCTTTTCAAAGAAGGCCTCCAAATCTTGCATTTATTTCAGATGACGCTGTTGAACCCTGGTCTTGAACTCATGCCAAACGTTTCGATTGGATTGAGGTAGAATGTCTGCGATGGCTTATATGGTTCCTCTACAACCAGAATTGCACATATTTTGATGTGTGCTTTGGGTTATTGTCGTGTTGGAAGATCAAACAACGCCCAAGCCGCAAGTCCCGAGCATCATTCTTGAAATAAGTGATTAATATATCAACGTACTCTTCTTTTTTCATGATTCCGTTGACGCGGTGAAGGTTGCATACACAAAAAAACTGAAGAAACTCCATGGCGTGATTGAGCCACCTCCGCATTTTACTGTCGGGACGGTGTTCTTTGAAAGATTTCGTTCCCCTTCTTAAGAGAAATCTAGCAAACATCATTTGTGGCAGAAAAGCTCAATTTTAGTCTTTTCTGACTAAAGAATATTCTTTAAAGAAGTAAAATGTTTTATCTACATGCTTTGTTACATACCGCAATCGTGATTCTAAGTGAACAGGCTTTAAATATTTAGTTCCACGTGGACGGCATGCTTTGAACTTGAAGAGCGTAACATGTTCGTAACTACAGAGGTGTTTACTTCAACTGCAGTTTCCGTTTCTCATTATCTATTAAAAGAGGGTTCTAACTAACCTAGCTGAGAACTTTCCTTTTGATTCTCTCTGGAATTTTGATGGAAGTTAGCAGTTTATCCTGTAAGCATCAACTTGAAAATTATGCTTTGAACAGTTGATTTCGGCACATAAAGTTGTGTGGCAATACCGGAAAGAGGAACGAGACTTGTACTTTTCAATAATTTGTTTTTTTTTAAATCAATGGACAGTTGTTTCCTGTTTACCATGATGAACAAACAGATAATGACAGAGACAGCGCTAAATTACTGAAAGTTTATTTTTTTCTACAACTATGAACCAATGGTTTATTTGCAAAATAGTATAATGTAGTTTATTCGCCAAACTAAACAAAATATTTTCGGGAATATCAGTTTTCTCACACGTTGTGAAATGTACGAACACTTTCTCTCAATCCTATTTTTGGTTATTTGTTCATAAACAGTTTATTTGTCGTTTAAATTACATAAATATGTATGTAAATGTGTGTTAGTTTGATATTTATAATATACAATACGTCTATTAACCTAATCGAGATGCTTTTTAAATTATGAGCAAAAACCTACTCGGGATCAAAAGTGGGGATGGTAATATGCAATGGTGGGATAACCTGATAATGAACTCAACAGCATCATCCAGTGCAGATAGTACAACATATTTTAATGAATGTCATTAAATTTGCCTGACTTACCGCCAGACTGATGCATAGCCATTAAAATTTCACCACATAAATGGCCGATTATAAACATAAGAACTATCTTCGAAAGAAAGTGGTGGTCTCACAGCCCATACCTTGATGGCAAAGAGGATAGGGAAAAATACACTCGTGTTTTCAAAGATGTTAAACACACTCTTTAAGGGTATAAGCTATACCTTGTATACAAGTAGCTTCCTGGCCATATGAGAGGAAGGTCGAAAGTGAATGGGAAGCATACTTTCCACCGACCCTCCAAATCTTGTCCCAGACGACTTTGGAACTGATGATAGAAAAAAGTTTGGTAGTGAACCTTATCCAATACTGATTCTGTATTTTGTGGGCGCAAGCCTTCTAAAAATCAATTCTATAGATTATACGCCACACATGACAAAATGTTTACGGGAATAACAGTTTTTTCACACGTTCTAAACCCTATGAAAACTTTCTGCGCCTCCTACTTTTGGTTATTTATTTATAAACAGTTTTTTGTCGTTTAATTTACATGAAAATTTATTCAAATGTATGTTACTATAATATTTATATTACACCACACTTTTGTCAGCCTAATTGTGATACTTTTTACGTTATGAGCAAAAAACCACTAATGACGCAGGGATACGAACACTTTCTGTCATAACGGTAGGTAACACTACATGTAGAACTAACAGAGAAATATCTTCAATATTTATTTATTTCAATAAATGTGGCTACATAACAATGCTTATGGTAGAGATATCTCAAAATCCCAAATTATGATGAATGCAAGATAGTCCAGAGTGACTGTTACGTTTTTTTGTATGTTTTATGTTTTTCGTAGACTAAACGCAACAGAAAGACACAGATAACAGCTTGTATAATTTATCACAATAAGCTATTATATATGTAACAGATATAACATAAATTACATTACAACAATGACAGATATTAAGTTTAAACCTTCAAAATTAATTACAATACAAAATGGTACTGGCCTATGTCCAATATATTGATATATAATGAAAGTCCAAAAGTTCAGATCGGAAATCCAAAATTCCGGTCTAGGGTGTGAATTTGGTCCCACGAAGAAATACCGAAGTTTGAATGGAGAATGACGAAGTTCTTTTTACGGTGCTTCTTGATGAACGTCTCAAACTTGCCGACTCTCAGCACAACCAGTAATTCCAATGAATCACAAAGATTGACGAAACAAAATTACAGCTTGTGTAGATCTAGCTGCTGTCACAAATTCAAGTTGAATAAACTCACAGCAAACACATAAACTTTCTCAAACGAATGACTGACTCTTCTTATTTTCTTCGAATAAAAACTAATGACTCTTCCTTTTGTGCGTCTCCGTCTCTTTATATATTAGTAGGCCTAGACGTCTCGAAACATCGCGTAACTTCCACAGAGCTCCAGAGCAATACGCGCAAGTCCGTTCTTGCACGAGACTCAACGTCTAGACATTAGGCCGCCATACACTTCCGTTTATAGTCATATATTTGATCTACCTAATTCTAGAAATTTCTAAATGTTATTTTAAATGAATAACAACATATTTTTAATTGGTTTAAACATTGAAACAATAATATAAATATGGAAATATATATAATAAAAATGAAAATTTAAATACAACATGACATGTTGTCGTTTACAAAACATTTGTACAACATTGACATAACAGTGACTATTATTTAAAGTTTATATTCACTTGTTACATATTGTATGTAATTATTTATCAACACTCTTCTCACCTAACCTGGATATTCAGTTAAACCAGAGGTACTTGGACTAATGATAACTGAAGGACTGATGTAATAAAAGTAGTGATAATCATGCACTATTAAAGTGTTCATTGTACCTATAAATATCACCCCAGCATCCTTCCAATAATTCCCTTTTGTTTAATAGCTTTCAGGTACTTTAATATATTTAACCTAAGTTTAGTCTTTACCCAAACTTGCAACTGAAACCACAGAAATAAATAAAACCTTTATATCTGATTAAAGATTGAAACCTTTCAAATCTCGCCCAATTTTCCCTATCTAATCAATTAAGTAAAATAATTTGCTCTTGTTCTGCATTTGCAATGTTGATAGAATTTCAATAATTTGAAAACACAATTAACGTCTATTTTGAATTTATAGTTCGGGGTATCCAGAAATGATTGACTTTTCCTAATGCTATTTATCAGGGTTAAGATAAGTATGACTAGTGCTAAACACTAGTGTCATTAAACTTCTTCAGATACTTTTGTGTAACTCAAAAAGCGTTGTTCTTCAGAATAATTTCTGTAACTCCATCTATTACGTCATTAAAATAAAACAGATGGACCACTGAACCTAGATATAAAAAAATTAGCTCTTAAAATCTTAGAATAACGTCATTTTTCATGTATTACAGAGTTTTTATCAACCATGTGCTCTTTCATATTGTGTTTACCTATTTTGCTTTATATATAAAACTAAACTAACATATGAGGGTCCTCTTATGATCTCTTCATGTTATATTATTTATGAGTTTAAATGTTATTCCTCCAAAAAGAACTGCACTGTAAGAAAAATACACACAATAAAAATGATTTGTTCTTTAATCATATCAGACGAATATCGTAATTTTGTTTTAAATATAAATTTAATATATTGTATGAGTTTACTTTATATAATAACGAAAAATTAACTGTTGTTGTGAGAAATATATAAATTGTTTTTAAACTAAAAATCCTTTTTAAATTTTAGAAAAAAATTATAAAAAATATGAATTGACAAATCTAATGCTTTATAGTATAAATAAGATATTTATTACCTATTAACTTTTATTCGCAGCTTCTTTCTTAACAACTGTCTGAAAATGAAAACTTTTGATCAGATATTTAGTTTTAAAAAGTTGAAGACCATTCGTTGAATGGTAATTATTTTGGCCATCACAAGAGAATTCATGTATTCTCTGGCGATTCTGAATTGAAAGCTGGTGTCAGAAATTAGTCCGGCCCAGTTTCTGGAAACCCAAGCTCTTATACAGTGGATAATTTGTAATCCTTTTATTATTTAGTCAAAAGAAAATTTCTTAGGACAAAAAGGAGAAAGAACTACTTTGTTTTTGAAAGCTTTATTTAGTAGAAGAGTCAAAGCCCTGATGATATACTGCTTTCATAGGCTCCCTCTTGCGGATGCTTCCAAAATTTACTTTTTTTCTCCAGCGCATTATTTAAATTATCAAAACAACTTTTATCGTTTGAACGTTTCAACATATTCATTACTAGGTAATGGACGGAAAAGAATTATTTTTGGATTTTCTGCATGTCTATTAAAAACTTGTTCCTATACAATGGACGCAAACTTCAAAAAACACCACCCCAAATTGTGGCTGCCGTTATGACTGACTTCAACTTTGTTGTGGGAACTTTTCTACTAAATATCATCTTGTGGTAAAAGCAGTATTCTTGCTGTGAGTTCAAGCATCATCATGACACTGAATCAACTCCTCACCACAATATCCTTACAAGTGAAAAATGCTCGACCTGTGTCTGTTGCTCAAACTCTAAAGATAATTGCAATTTTTTGTTCGATATTTTCTTCTTGAATACTATCGCCACCTGGTAAAGCATTTTTGTTTTTCTTTTAATTTTTCTTGATGTTCTTTTAACAAAATTAAAGAGAGTGAATTAGTTCCGAACATTTTGACGTAATCTATTTCTTCATTGTTTGTCTGTTTAAATTTTTTTATTACCAACATTCGTAATGTTGTTCACGAGAAACAGATTTACAAAATATTTATGTCTTGACTAAAATGTGAGTTACTATCGATAGATGTTAAACGTATCACTGGTGACGATGTGTAGCACCTATGAAACGTGTTGCCATCTGTATTCGTGACTGTGAAACCATATATACCTTTTTACAAAAACTGTTAATTTTACAGAAACAGATACAGATTCTACATACATTTAATGTTTTTACATCAGAATCATAACGTCCACGTAACACACTAAAAGTTTCTTGTTTGATTTCAAGTAAACACCATTCTAACTTTTCAGATATTATTAATATCTATTAATTTCGAAAAATTATTTGTAAGAGTATATTAGTGTGTTTCGTGAAAAATCTCTTGAAAAAAATATTGATATAATCCTCACAGAAAAAGCTAATATTTTGTTATTATATAAAGTCTAATTCAATATAATAAATTAATATTTGAAACGAAATATAAAATAATAAAAGAAATAATTATATTATGTGTATTTACTAGTATACTGTGTTCTAGTGGTGGATTGAAGGTAGGTGTTCGAAAAACGTTTTCAATGATTACACTCAATTTAAGTACTGAAGTTTTATTTTAAGGATATGACAACTACATACGCTGTTTTATTGGTTGCGAGAAATCAAAATAAACAGTATTTATCAATTCTCCAGTCAGTTTGAAGTCACTTATGTATGGACCACACAATTATCTTTCTTTCTGGCACGTGTTCAACCTACAGCACAACTGTTTTGTGTTGTTTAAGTTATTCTTATACCCTAATTAGATTAATAATCCCGCCCAGAAAAAACAAAATTAAAAAAAACAATATGACATTGTATAACACTGTTTGTACACGTACAAAAACAATATTCACCTCAGCAACACAATAGTTAGATAGAGCACGGTTTCATTTCAGAAAATAGTCATAACTTCTCCGTTACCATACACTGTGACATTCAGTTCTTAATCAGGTTAGATTCGATGTTTGTGCATTTTACATTTATTCATATAAATTTGACTCTTCTTAATGTTGATCCCGTCGATTGAAGTAAGGTCAGGAAAAATCCCTTTCACTTCAGTCTATATTTCGTAATTAAAGACGATAGTAAAGGGATCAAACAAACAAAAGCCTGATATAGCAAATTGTTACGATACATTCGAGCGACATTTGAAGTCATAGGTTATCTTCTGCCAGAAAAAAACTAAAAGAAAAAACTCCACCAAACATATCAATCAATAAACTAGTTTATCTAATATCAGACTTCAAACAGTTTGTTCAGTTCACTGTGGTTCTATTTTTCAATATTTTTTACAATGATAATATGTTCTTATTATTATTATCTCTTGTGATGTACAGTTATTAATCCAGAATTGTGATAACATACTCTGGTGGTTAGGGTTGAGAGTTGACGAAGGTACATGCGTATCTGTTTAAACGAAAAAATTACTATTAAGTAAGATTACAGATCAGAATTATTAGTTTGTTTCAAATTGAAAACCCTGCAGATGGCGAGTTGTTTACGGACAGCATTTCTTGTTTTTCATTGTAAGTTCTTTAATTTTAAAACATAAAATTATTACTTACTCTGTAAATCACTTGACAAGATACTGCGTCAAATAATTATTGTAAGATTTGGTAACTTTTTTTGAGTTATCCACAGTTATATACAGAGTTATCAACCATCTCTGTCATCAGTAAAACTTTATTTAAAAGAGAATTCTGTTCAACCTAAATGACAAATACGGTTGATTAAGTTACTTAAATAATTAAACACTCCATCTTTCTTTATAGCTAGTATATTTTTCCAATGTTGAATAAAACACAGTTTAAAATAACGTTCAAAGTGGTTCATATTAACTTTATAATTTTTCAAATGACATTTTAACTTGGTGTATTGGTTTAGAACTATGTTAAATTTCCTAAACCGGACAAACATCTGAAGATATTTTAAGAATTATGTCCAATGACATTATTAATTAATAAATGCATTTTAAAATTTACGAACTTGTGATTGAAGTTACGTTCATCTAATCAAAGTATGATGATAATCATTAATTTGTACGTAACCATTTAGTTCTATTTTTTATATTTAACTTTATCTTGGTCTGAAATTATTAATTAAAATATAAAATCTTGGTTTAAAATATATGTACAGATGTGCGATGTAATACTCTTATATTATAATAATAAACTTACAAAACACACCGATCATCAATACAAAGATTATATGTGACATATTTTCTATTACAAACATTGAAGACCGTTTTATACTTGTCCATAGAAAGAAATTAGGATGAAACCGTGAATAAGTTGTTTTTAACTCTTCAGAAATATTTACTAACAACAAAATCTGAGAAGTCCAGTGCTTTATTGTATTAATAAGAGATATTAAGAAATAAGTTAATACAAATAGACACAAATTAATAGTTTAATTTTTAATCGCAGCATCTTTATCGACATCTGATTGTGAACATGAAAACTTCTGACCACATATTCAGTTTTAATAAGTTCAAGAATATTCCTGGAATGGGAATTATTTTGGGAATGACATCATGATTTACGTATTCTTTGGCGATCCTGAATTTGAAGCTGGTGTCAGAAATTAGTCCAGCCCAGTTTCTAGTAACTCAAGCCCTTATCCAGTGAGCAATTTATAATGTTTTTACTATTTATTCGAATGCCACTTACTTCGGAGAAGAAGGAGAAATAACTGTTTTGTTTTTTGGAGCTATATTTAGTGGAATAGTGAAAGCCCTAATGATATTCTGTATTCATTGGCTCCCCCTTGCGGATGCTTCCACAATCTTTTCCTCTTCACCCGTGTTCATCAGTGTGCTTGCTTACTTGGTTTTGAGAGAACCCTTTGGAGTTTACAATGTATTCATCTTAATGCTGACGATGACGGGCAATATTTTAGTTATCAAACCAATGTTTATCATAGGAACGTTTCAAGATATTCATGAGGTAGGTAATCGGGTGAAAGGAATTATTTTTGAATTATATGCGTGTCTATTGAAAGCTGGTTGCTATACAATGGCCCGTAAACTTCAAAAATATCACTTCAAGTTTTGTTTGCCATTATATCTATCTTAAGCCTTGTTGTCGGAACTTTTCTACCACTCTTGTTCGAAGAAATTCAATTATGATCTTGTGGTAAAAGCAGTATTTTTATTGTGAGTTCAGGCATCATTTTGGCATTGAATCAACTCCTCACCACAATAGCCTTACAAGTGGACGATGCTGGACCAGTGTCTGTTGCTCAAAGTGTAAATGTAATTACAATCTTTTTGTTTGGCCCCCCAGTGGCTCAGCGGTATGTCCGCGGACTTACACGCTAAAATCCGGGTTTCGACATCCGTGGTGGGCAGAACACAGATAGCCCATTGTGTAGCTTTGTGCTTAATTCAAAACAACAACAACAACAACCTTTTTGTTTGATATTTTCATTTTAAATATCATAGCTACCTGGTGTAGCATTTTTGAAACTGTTTTAATTTTTGTTGCTGTTCTTTTAACATCATTAAAGAAAGTGAATTAGTTATCAATATTTTAACATAACTTTTTACTGTTATTAATAATTTTTGGTTTCTATTATTTTTTGCATAATAACGTTTTCACTGTTTTATTATTATTTTAAAGCTTTTTATAACTGATGATCGTAATGTAGTTCACAATAAATAGCTTAGTTTCACAGAGAATTACGTTGCTTTATGGTCACTTAACACAGAAAAACTAGTAAAATACAAAATTGCAAAACGAAAGAGGATTCCAAGCTTCTGCTTAAGGTTTAGTGTAGGTTCAATATGGTGCAATGTTCCAAAATAGAATTTCGGAAGGCATAATAATTTTAAATAGTGTTTCTTCACGCTTTAAATATTCTTCGTACTTTATCCTTGAAAAACAATTACACTTAAGCTGTGTATTAGTGTTTTCTGAGTGAATATTTTGTATCTGCAAAATATTTAAAACCCAGCTTTTATCATTCATATACGATCAAGAGTTTTCTTAAATCATAAAATAAAATTTATTGAGAACAAAATACGTGTTAATTTATCTTGGCTGTTCAATCCTCTAAACCAAATATCAAAACATGAAAAATTTAAGACCAGGTTTCATCACTGATGTGTCTGTCGATATTTTTTCAAACTCACTGATATTTATTTTCTCAACAACATACGATACAATCCATTTCATTTAATCCTAGTTAAAAATAAAATTTTATTAGCTGAGAACAGCTTTCCCTTTGCCAAAATTTATATCTATGTCTCCTATATACATATTTCTCAATGTTAAGCATGACAGATGTTGATGCATAAATGTCTTAGATTTCTTTTAGAATGTTAAACACGTCAGTCAGATCTCCTGATGATTTTATTTTTATCAATTTTAAAATCTTAATTTCTCTTCATATGACAACCCTATCATCAGAGGTATCATTTTACTTACCATCCTCTGAATATGTTCTAGCATTTTAATGTTCTTCCTATGGTAAGTTGTCTAAGACTGAAAACATTTCATTAAATTTGACCTAAACAGTGACCTCTACAGTCTGGTCCCTATTTGTCTTATCACCATCAAGAGACACTGGTTGAATGGCTTCAAAACTAATCAACAATTATATCAAAGTCACGTCTTTTATGACAATGTTTATGTTATTCTCAAATTATATATATAAAATGAAAACTACTCAAGGCCTGGCAAATATCAATATCCTTTTTAAAGCTAGCAATACCCAAAACTTTGACATTATTAGCAAATTCAGGTAATATTTTATTTCATCAATATTCCTTCTTACACCTCAGTAAGGTAAATTACAAACAGGAATGATTCTTAGACAATGCCTGTGACATTCATCTAGTTTAACTAAACACCATTCTTATAGCACTCTTTCACTCAGACACTCTTCTGCCCAATTAGTTTACTTATTCTTCATATCTGACGAAATAAATCTTTTACAAGCCTAGTATGTTTCACTTGTCAAAGGCTCTCTGAAAATCCAGATAAACCAAATTTACATCCTTACCCTCATCCACCTTAGCAGTAACGTTTAAAAAGAATGTCTGAAAGTTTGCAACACGAGATTTTCTCTCAGTGAAAAGTATGTATACTCTCCAATAACATTCTAAAAATTATAATATGTTTTATTACAATCTTTCAGCTTGTCGTTTTCTCGTACATCTTTTTGATGTCTTGTTTCACCAACGTTCCTGGTATTCACTATGATTCTAAAAATCTCGTGCTACAGGTCAATTCGTGATTCTAAAATTTTTGATGCTTTTATTTTATTTTATTTCTCATATCCTGTGTAAGCCAACCTGGTTTGTTACTTGCAGCTGTACTTATATTTCTATAAATAAAATATATAAACACGATTTAAAGAATGTAAGGCGTGTTGAGCTAAAGTTGGCAAGGTAAGTCCATATGGTTGCACATCCTAAACACAGCAGTTCCAGAACAGAAATGTTTGTGCCTGAACTGCAGAGGTTTTAAAGACAACAAACTTCTATTAACATACGATATGGCTTTTTTAACACGTTGTATTGCACATGGAAACAAGTCCAATAAACAAGATATTTTTGAAATTTCTCTTCGTTTAAACACACGTATTAAATTACCACAATCTGTCTTAACACCTAACAGGTCATCATCAGCTGTTAACCTTTTTGAGGACATAAAAATGACTGAGTTTAATCTTTATATTGTTACGTTTTTTATGTTTCATATAGACTGAACGCAACAGAAAGACACAGATAACAGCTTCTATAATTTATTACAGTAAGCTATTATATAAAAAACAGATATAACATAAATTATATAATAAGAATGACAGATATTAAATTTAAACCTTCAAAATTAATTACAACACAAAATGGTACTGGCCTTTACCTAATATAATGATCTGGAATGAAAGTCCAAAAGTTCAGATCAGAAATCCAAAATTGCAGTCTAGGGTGTGAATTTGGTCTCACGAAGAAATACCGAAGATTGAATGGAGAGGTCCAGAAAAAATTCACAGTTCAATAAATTCGACGAAGTTCCCTTCACGATGCCTCCGATGAACGTCTCAAACTTATCTATCGCCTTCCAATTTTCCGGTCTCCCCTAAATAGTTCCACACGTGTTGACCTTCAGTACAACTAGTAATTCGAACGAATCGTAGAGATTGACGAAATAAAATCACAGCTTCTATAGATCTAACTCTAGTCACAAATCCAAGTTGAATAAACTCACAGCAAACACTTAAAGTTTCTCAAACGAATGACTGACTCTTCTTATTCTTTTCTTCGAATAAAAATTAATGACTCTTCTTCTTCTCGCATCTTTGTCTGTTTATATATTTGTAGGCCTAGACTTCTCGAACCATCGCGTAATTTCCCAACATTCCAGAGAAATTCGTGCATGTCCGTTCTTGCACGAGACTTTTCGTCTAGACACCAGGCCGCCACATTCCATTTATAGTCAATTGATTGATCTACCTAATTCTAGAAAATTCTAAATGTTATTTTAAATGAATAACGTATTTTATTGTTTAAACCTTGAAACAATAATATAAATATGGAAATATAAATAATAGATAAGAAAATCCAAAGACAACACGACATGTTGTCGTTTACAAAACATTCACACGACATTTACATAACAATGTGGAAAAAGTTGATAATCGAAAGTGAATTATATATTTTTTATGTTTAATTACTGATAAATGAAAGTGTATATTCTGAGAAAAAAAAACATTTTAACAGCATCATTGTATTTTTTTTGCCACTCAATTCTTTTGAGGAACATACGGCTGTAATGACGGCGGTTTCCGTAACAGGTATTTAAGTGTGTAGATTGTTGGCTTACTTCACCTAGCCGTCCCTAATTTAACAGTAGACTTAACTTGGTATTGTTTTAAAGAAATATTTTATATGTGATGTAACTAAGTGGTTGGATCATCTGCAGTAGGTTATTGTTCCGAAGTTTTAAACTTCATTTGAAGTGTTCAACATTGATTATTTTAAACAAATAATTCAAAATAATTGATGAAACAAAAGAACGCGTTTGTTTTGGTGTTTCTCGCAAAACTACATGAGGGCTATCTGTGCTAACCGTCCCGCATTTTGCAGTGAAACACCAGAGGGAAGGCAGCTTGTCATCACCACCCACTGCCAACTCTTGGGCTAGTCTTTTAACAACGAAAGTAGGATTGACCGTCATATTATAACGCCCCCACGGCTGGGAGGGAGAGCATGTATAGCGCAACTCGGATGCAAACCCGCGACCCTCAAATTACGGGCCATGGCGGGCCACATCATTGTATATTATAATCAAATGTGTCACACTAGTCTGACATCAATAACTGATACAAAAGGTTCATGTCATATTTTTATTTTATTGTGACCCTCAGTGGCTCAGCGGTATGTCTGTGGACTTACACGTTAAAATCCGGGTTTCGATACTCGTGGTGGGCAGAGCACAGATAGCCCATTGTGTAGCTCTGTGCTTAATTAGAAAAAACATATCTGTTGGTACTTTTCGGAATCAGCCTGAAAATTAACAAAATTCTTTATTTGTATGTTTTTATGGAGCAGTAATCACCATAAATATTGTTTTATTTAGGTGTTAATTAATTTTAAATCACTTACTGAGGTTAAGAGAAACTAAAGATTGTAACCTAAATTCTTACTCACAACAAACTGGTGTCATTCTAACTACGTAACACAGGGGTATTATTTATATTCATTTATTTCGAAAAAAATATTTCTTTGTGTACATTACTGTGTTTCGTGTAAAAATAAGGCTTTCATGATAAATAAATGTATGTATATTCCTCACAATGAGAAATAATTTTCTTTACTAAATAAGGTCTAAAATTCATTTCATAAAATGAATTTAATTTTCAAGCACCATGACAAATATCGTCTTGAATGATTAAACGTCAAATAACTTTTATTGTGTATGTTTTTTTTACAGTGCAATTTTTTTGTGAAGCAATAACATTTAAAAATCTAAATATTATAAGGTTTGGAGATCATAAGAAAACCCTAAAATGTCAGATTAGTTTGATATGAAGCACAAAAAACGATTAACGTATTATAAAAGAGCACATGATTGTCAAAAAACTCTCTATACATGAAAAATATCAGTATGTTAACCTGCATCATCCTAAAGACGTTACATAAATCCTTTTAAAAATTATACTGTTTGATATATATACAAAATAACTGAAATATATTAATGATACTAGTGTATAGCTCCAGTCATATTTACCATGATCCAAATAAGTTTCGTTAAATACACGAAAGTAAGTGAAAACTGTTATACAAAAGAGAATTATGGGAAGGATTCTGGGGTGATATTTATAGGTATAATGAAAACTTTAATACTGCATAATCATCACCATTTCTATTACATCAGTCCTTCAATTATCATTAGTTCAAGTACCTCTGGTTTTGTTGAACAAATAAATCAATATTGAAAATATTTCTTTGTTTGTTGTACGTGTTATATGTGTCACCTATAAAATCTTCTGTCAAATCTAGTTTTGGAATCACTGATGTAATCTCTCGAATGTTGATACATTTATTTTGTAAAAAGCATCAACCATCTAATTAAACTTGCTTAATGCACGTATAGTGTAGACGCAGAATTTTAAATTTAACTCTACAACACATCTGACATATACATAACATATCTAATATATGTGTGTTCATATTTATTTTACAACAATGTTTTAATTAGAGAAACGGCAATGAGTCGTTTGAGCCAATGAAACATTTTTTTCAGAATATCTGGAACGATATTTAACGTTCAATCAGTGTTCAAACGATCACAATTCGACAGTAACTGTAGGTTCACTCCTGTACATAAAATCAATATTCGACTATCTGTTTCACAAGAGTTAATCACTAAAAATTGTGTTCCTTTTCCAGGTTTACCATACTTTTCTGTCAAAAATATGGAACAACTAATATCATATTTTATTTCACATATAAATTCTGAAGAGTTATTTTATGTTGTCTACAGATGGAAATTTATCTTCCGCCGATTCGCTGTGCCCAGATGATGCATGAAGGTGAATATAATGTGATGTGGTACTTATATTAATGAATCACTTTGTATGCGCTAATCATATTTTTAGCTTCAACTTCAATGACATCATCAGAGACCCTCTCGACTAACGTTATCACCACTTCTTATCACACAACCTCTGCATTTTTGCCAATAAACGTTTTCGTTCACCTGTTTGTCTTTAACAATTAAATATTCCTTACCTCTAACTTAAATTTTTCACTTTCACTGACAACAGAAACTAAAAACATTTTTCATTTCTTCTGTTACGTATTATAAATTATTTCGAACGAGTCTCCGATTCATTGTTTTAGGTATTGTGATGACAAATATCTTGAAACTAAATTAAATTTTTTGTAATGAAAAATCTTATCAAATTATAACATGTAGTCATTAATGGTGCCTGCTAATAATATTAATTCACACAGTTTTCTTTCTTAATACATGTATATTTTAATATATTAGTGATAACGTAATTTATAATAATTGTCTTCCCAAACAGTTGTCAAATATAACGATTTGATAAAAAAAAATCCAACAAACTAACAAAAACATATGAGTCTTCTATGTGGTCTGGAAATAAATATTTTATAAATTGTTGACGATGAGGGAACTAAATTTCGAGTTGATATCGGTACAGTTTACTTGACAGGTAATTAGGTTCTTCTTTTCTGTTTGCACGTCAGATTTTCACCGCTAAAAGTATTTAATATTTAAACAGAAATACTGACGTTTCATTATAATTCGCTTAGTTTAAAGAGTTTGTATATGTTTGAAACATTTAAATGTTTCTAGTCAGTATTTGTAGTTTACCGATCAATAAACTTTATTCATGATTCATACCTTTCAAGGCTTTTAGAATACAAACCGTAGCAAATCAACAGTATACACGTTGCATTAGATACCACTTATAAATTTGAGAGGAAGTTTTATAGAAATTTCAGCTTATTCAACAATATTGCTATTTATCTACATATATATGTTGTTGGTTTTTACACTCGAGAATCTTCTAAAAATTTAGCTAACAGGAGAGAATTTCACAATACATATTTAACAATAAAGAAATAGAAGAGGCAATATTTGAAGTATTATTATTTGATTGAAAAGAAAAACAGAATCTTTCCTATCAATTTAATTGTGTCCGACTAATTATTTTTAGTTATTTAACATTGGTGTTTTTTATCTGATAACTACACATAAAAATAAATTAATAACAGACTTTATCCAATTAAATATAATACATTTTCCCAAATCTCACAATTCTTTAATATAAACTGTCTTAACATAATTATAGTTTGGAATATAACACTTGAAATTTCATCATTTGTATATCTATTTTTTTACTTTTCTGTCATACACAGAAAACTCTTCACTGTAGTGTTTTTAATTTGTTTTCAGAATAAGTTTTAACATCAGATTTAATATTAACATTCTTTTCCAACCGCTAGATGGACAATATACATGTTTTTCTGAGATATAAAATATACACATCAAAACTCTAACATAAAAAATAAATATTATTGTTTTCCATTGATAAAATATAAACAATATTAGAGCGTGAAGAGAAACTATTACAATATTAAAATGCATATCGAAGCTCCAGCCTGAAACATCTCACCTCGAACCTGGATATGATAAGAACGAAACTATATGCAAGTGTAAACAAAGAACCGTATTCCATTTTTATAATTTTGTTTCTTTACTAGTTTATGTGCCTTAAATGAGCGTAAAACTAAATCTTGATCTATTTGTATCTTAGACCTACAAAAGGCATTGAAACTATGTTTTTAGTACGAAAAGCCTTTCGTATTTCCAAATTTCAAAACTGTATGTTATTAAAATTATGTTTATACTGATAGTTCATAGTTTACAATCTGAGTGTGATTAAAACCATGTTTGATCTACAACAATTTAAACAATGTTATTGAAAACATGTCTGATCTATAAATAGCTGAAAATTGAGTATTATTGAAACATCCTTGCTTTGAATCGTTCGTGATATGAAACACGATAGAAAGATATTTTGAATGACAAACACAGTGCGGATTCTTAGTTTATACTTCAGATTGAAATAATAATAACATTGTTGGCTAAAACGAGCTAATTATAATTATAGTTAATATTTACATTATGTATGATGAATTATAACCTAAATTACGTCATTTAGTTTTATGAAACAAGTTTACGACAGCATTATATTGTTTGTCTGAATACGTCAATTATTCTTCGAATACAGCACAATTTATCGATCTAACTCACAACTGAAATAAGGCGTAGCTTCAATATCTTCCACAAAAATAATTCAGTAAAGAAAAATATACTTTGCTTTGAATATTAGTGTTAAAACTTTGAATTTTGAACTACATTAAAAGAATCGGTAATAAAAATATTTGAAATAATGATAATAAAACACTGAGGAAATTATTGTTCAAAAAATAATAGAAACCAAATAATATTAATCACAGCACAAAGTAAATTGTTGAGCTAAAATATTAAGAACTAATTCACTTTTTTTAATGTTGTGAAAAGAACACCAAGAAAAATTAAAACAGCGCCAAAAATGCTGTACCCGATGGCGATGGTATTTAATATGAAAATATCGAACTAAAATGGCTGTAATTATATTTAGACTTTGATCAACAGGCGCTGGTAAAGCATTTTCCACTTGTAAGGCTATTGTGGTGAAAAATTGATTCAGCATCGTAAAGATGCCAGAACTCACAACATGAACACTGTTTCTGAGGTAGTGTGTTTTTTGAAGTTTGCGAGTCATTGTATCACAACAATATTTCAATAGACACACAGAAAATCCAACCGTATTTCCTTTCCACCGATTATCTACGTCATGAATATTTTAAAACGTTCCTACGATAAACGTTGGTCTGATAATTAAAATAATGCCCATCATCGTCAGCATTTAAATGAATACATTGTAAGCCCTACAAGGTTCTCTCAAAACCAAGTAAGCAAACAAACTAATGAACACTGGAGAAAAGGATGCGATTGTGGTAGCATCCGCAAGAGGGAGCCAATGAAAACAGTATATCATTGGGGCTTTTACCATTTCATCAAATAAAGCTGTGAAAAACAAAATAGTTCTTTCTCCTTCTTCTCCGAATTGGCTTTCGAATAAAAAATAAAAACATTATAATTTCCTTATTGGATAAGAGCTTGAGTTACCAGAAACTGGGCCAGACTAATTCCTAATACCAGCTTCAAATTCAGGATCGCCAGAGAAAACAAGAATTCTGATGTCATTCCTAAAATAATTCCAATTCCAGGAACAACCTTGAACTTCTTAAAACTGAATGTTTGGTCAGATGTTTCCACGTTCATTGTTGTATGTCGATAAAGATGCTTGGAATAAAAGTTAATGTTGTAACTTTTGTCTTGATTATCTCTTATATCTTATTAATATTATAAAGCATTAGAATTGTCAAATCTTCTTTAAATAAATCTTTCTAAAGCTTAAAGATGACATTTTTACAGATTGAACCAAATTCCTTTCTATAATATGGTCTTAAGTGTGACAATGTAAGCATATCATGTATTACATTTCTGTACGCATATGTGTTTTAAAATATTTTTTATCAATACTTTCTAACGAAGATAAAGGTAACTGTAAAAACAGAACGAAGTACAAAAGTAATTATTATAACAGTCTTTTAAGATAAATGTCATGGTACAAGTTCAAACTAGATATTTTAATATTCATAACAGATATAATGATTTATTCATCAACGATTTTGTTGGCAGTTATTGTTGTTGATTTGTTGATTTGAATTTCAGCACAAAGCAACACAATGGGCTATCTGTGCTCTGTTCACCACGGGTATCGAAACTCGGATTTTAGCGTGTAAGTCCGCAGATATACCGCTGAGCCATTGGGGGCAAAACAGTTATTGCAAAATATGTAATGGAGGTTTGCCTACTTTAGGATATTTAACTTATTTCTGAACCCAAACAACAAGTTAACAATAAGTGATGATCTAAATAATTACAAAGTGTGATAACATTGTTTTAAGGCCAACATTAAGATTATTGTAAATGGTAATGTAGCTTATGTTGTAAAAACAAACTAAATTTAAAGAAAAATGGAGTATGTCATTATGTAAGTGTCTTGAACATCTTTCTTTGTTTCTTTGTGTTTAATGGGTTTCTCCTTTATATTAAATATTACTGGTTTCACAGATGAGGAATAACTTTCTAATTGAATGAAATTATAAAGATAATATTTTAAATATTATAAGATAAATTCATTTATTTTGGATATTTTCATTCAGTTTAGAAACTAATTTCATGAAACATTTATAAAGGTTTTTAAAACCACAGTAGTTTCTTAAACACTACATGAAGAACTACGCTTTAAAAGTTTCACCCATGACGAGAAACAAGAACAAAAATAATTTTGCTTTAAAGGTCTCAGTATTAACGAACTTAAAAAAAACTTCTGTCGAAATAAATTTCCATATTTTTTTGATGATTGATTTAATATTAAAGCTTGTTACGTGAATCACAGTGAAATGTTATCATTTCATACTTTTTGAAATTAAAAAACGAACAATAAAAAAGTAGTGTTATCGGTGATTATGTCGCCGTTACATATAAAAGCTGTAAAAATATTGTATATAATATGAAATAAACTAATAATAACATTTACAAACAAAGTTAATAGTGTTTTCTTTTATTTAAACAGAAACATTCATACCTTCTCCTACTCTAAACCCTAACCACGAGAAAATGTCAACAAATGGAATTAAAAATTTTTCGATTGATAACTGTAGATCACAAAAGATAGTAATGAAAGAAAACAACTGAACAACTTCCTGACTGTCTGTGTCTTTAAAGGAATTCCAAGATGAGGGGTCACGTAGTCGTTTGTTGAACAGCTGTTTTATTTCTCCCGGAACACAATGTTACAATTTGAATGTTAACTATGAATGTTAGAATGTGAATGTTAACTATGAATGTTAGAATGTGAATGTTAACTATGAATGTTACAATGAAGAGGACGTTTGAATAGGTCGAAACTAGTTTCTTAGATATAAAACGTATGAATAAAAGTAAAAAAAACAAACTCACCTGGTTTAGAGCTGTGTGTCGCACACTTCGGATGATTTAAACATCAGTCGAATGTAAATGTTGAACTGAGTTCCACCAAACTCGTGCTGTTCAGATGAAGGTTATCATTGTACGTGTATAACTTTGAAACAACAGTTGAAAACTGCGCAATTCACTGCCATGTTTTAGTGCTGAACGGAATTGTTAATCTCAATAAATAACAACTGTACCTGAAGTCGCAAAAACTGTTGTGCTGTAGGTCGGAAAATACCAGGAAAAAATGAAGCTGTCTGATATCTACATTTGCGAATTGCAATTTAATGGAGAATTTAATTGTATTCATCATTTTAGCTTCTCTTAAAATGAGAGTTCAGTACCTAAATTGAGTAAAATAAAAAAAATGGGATAATAAGTTTTTCCAATTCACCAATAGAACACAGCCTGCTAAAAAATACGCAGCAAATAATGATCTTATTTTATTTTGTCTTTATGGCAACCTCTAGATATGGATTCCTGTACATGATGAGGGGACTTCCCATAGAAAGTTCTGCTTCCTTTTGTTCACCTTTTCAGGCCTCGCGTGGCGACTCCTGAAGAGGGAGGACAGAATCCTGGTGATGGAAGGGTCCAACTCTAACACACCGCTTTGGCCTGGATTCCAGTTGATGAGCAGCCTTAAGGTGCTCCCCACACGGTCACTCTTTTGGTCCACTTAGGCTAGGGTCAACCAAGTACCACAATTTGATGTTCTCAACAGGTGTTATGGACATTGTATCTGATTCTGGTATTTGGGTTAGTGCTCACAAAACCATGGCGTTGTTGTTATATCTTTGTTTGGCATTGTAGTGCGTTTCCTTTGTAAGACTTCATGGTAGATATGGTCACTGGGCATCAAAACATTCTTTTTTATCATGTATTTCTTAAATAATAATATAAATAAAAAAGTAATACAACAGACCATTTGTCAAAGACTATATTTTGAAGATTCCAAGCCCCAAACTGTTTCAACAAATTTACCTCATTTTCTGATATTACATCCTTTATCAAAAAAAATCTTTAGGACCTATTTCTCCTTTTTAAATTTAAAAAGGACTAAAGGGACTTGCTGATTCTCCTAAGTCAGTCAAAAAGCTTAGTTTTGGTAACAAATTGGTTGAAACACCCTAAACACAGTAAAGTCCTCGTACATTCGTTCTATTGCTACAATGATTGTGCAGACGGATCTCTCTGTGCCTCCAAAAGAATCGTAAACCAAGTGAAAAGTGTTTTGACCTCTATGATAAAACGAGCTGATTAACCAGCGTCAAGACCCACCTCTTTCCCTACCATAAATTACAGCAGATCTCCAGGCCAACTTCTTTTAGTTCCTGGTACGGGCATTTTTTCGGGTCCATCTTCTTCTCGGGTACCTATGTGAAAAAGGATCATTTGTTCACACCCTTAGTCGCTGAAATATTTTTTTTAACGAGAGAAACCTACCGAATCAACCAAGAGCAGGATTTATAGGGGTCGATAGAGCTTCTTCGAGTAAAGAAAATAAAAATAAAAGATGTGATCGTAAACAAAAGAGCTCTTCATTCAAATGGTGTACACATAAATAAAAACGGTCACTTTGATACAGTGAAACTGTCGAGGTTTATGTTATAATTTGGATGACATCAAAGCACTTATTGCCATTTTGTAGTTTTTCCTCGCGGGAAACATCTGTGAAACCTTCCGATACAATCATTTTCTGGCTGTTTTCTTTGTACAAAAATTAAAAAGTGCATGGAGAGGTGGCACTGGTGGTCGATCAGCATGTGTCCACCCTACCTTTGACACTCGACACACCCTTGGTGGCTGCAGTCATCTATGTTTCATGAGTCGTACCATCATTGTTTCTGTATCCTGGAGAGAGCTTTGATCAATTATACCTTGATGCTTTCGCTGAATAGTTGTCGTTTCTCTTTTTAATTGAGAGAGATTTTAATGGACATAATCCCCTCTGAATGAGTTCTGATATTGATGGGAGGGGTTGCTCCTTACTGTGTATATTTCCAGATCGCAACCTTTTTATCATCAGAACTGATTCTTATACTTATTTTCATGCACCTAATCAGTCTTTTACTGATATTGATATCTTTGTTTGCCCCCTTTGACTATTTTTCGACTTTTCATGTGAGGTTAATTGTAACCCGCAAGGTAGTGATCATTTTTCTATCAATTTGAGAGAGACTGGCCGTGATAGATGCCACCCGACCCGCGTGTCCCGACGGTAGGTTGTATCAAGTCAACTGGCCCTCTTTTACTGCTCTTGCAGAACTTGATTCTACCATCACTTGCAAGCCATTGATAGATGACTTAGTAGACGCAGTGACTGACGGTATAATACAAGGTATTCCTTAAACCTCGACACATTTTCCACGATATATTCGTCCGTTGTGGAATCCTGTCAGCCACATGGCACGGAAGGCTTATAAACAGGCCAGGTATACCTTTCAAATGTTTTCCACACTCTCCAACAACATCGCTTTACAGCGGGCCCGTGCATATGCTTTACATGCAAAGCGTCAAAGCTAGAAAGAATCTTGGATTATACTTACGGCTAGCATCTCATCTACCACCAGTTGCAAAGTTATATGGGACAAAATTCGAAAGGACAGTAGGCAATACAATTCTGTCCACCTTTCGATCTTACCCTCTGATGGCCTAGAAGTATGTGATGGCCGGGGCATCGTCGATTCTCCCAGCGAAAGCTTTTTTTGGGTATCTACCACTTCTACATCTTCCTCCACCTTCTTAGCTATTAAGACTCGGACAGAGCTATCACTTCTTTTTTGTGCTGATCATCTCTGTGAATATAATCGCCCCTTTACACTGGTGGAACTCAAACTGGTCCTTTATTAGTTTGGTAGTACATTGGTCAGACATAATGATATAAACTAGGAGATACAGCACCATCTCTCTACTTCTTCTCTCGCTATTCTTCTAATTGTTTTTAACCTGATCTGGAAGAAGAATGATTTTCCTGATACATGGCACAAGGTAATTATACTATTTTTCTCTAGACTTGAGAAGATTCCCAAGATTCCTTCAAACTACCGTCTAGTTGTTTTGAGGAGCTGTCATTGTAAGACCTTATAGAGAATAGTTAATAGTTATCTTTTCTGGTTCGTCGGATCAAACAACTTCATCTTACCCACCCAGTGTGGGTTCCGACGATAGCGCTCCACCAAGAACTATTTGATTTGACTTGAAACGTCAATCAGAGAAGCCTTTCTCAAACGACAACATCTTGTATCTATATTTTGTGTCATTGAGAAGGCTTATTATACAACACAGAGGTATGGCATTTTGCGATACCTTAACTTATATGGGTTCCGTTGGCATTTGCCCATTTTTATTAAAACATTTTTAATGGACAAGCGATTCCAAGTACATGTGGGCTCCTCATTTTCCCGTTATTTCCTACAGAAAATTTGAGTGCCTCGGAACTGTGTTTTCAGTGTCACATATCTCAGCATAAAGATTAATGTCATTACTGGACAAATCCCTCTTGCTGTTGCGAACGGACTCAAAGTCGACGACATCTAAATCTTATGTGAGTCGTTGAACATGAGGTTTATTTAGCAGCAGCTACGGAATGCTCTCAATCTTTTACTGAAGTGGACCACAGCAAATTGTTTTTACTTCTTTCTCTCTGAAACCGTTTGCATACAATTTTGATGTCAGCGGGGTATTCACTTAGATCCTGAACTCCGTATCTGTGAAGTTGTGCAACCCAATGTCACTGAGACAAAGTTTTTGGGGCTTATCTTTGATGGTAAGCATAAGCTTATACCATACAACAAGCAGCTACGTGTCAAATGTACAAGAGATCTCAACATCCTTCGTCTCCTATCTTACACCACTTGAGGAGCGGATTGACATTCAGTGATATATCGTGTTCTTATTCGATAAAAACTAGAATATAAGTCACTGGCTTATGTCTCTGCCAAGACTTCGACTTTGAAGATGATGAACCCCATTAATAATCTGGGGCTTTCTGCAGTCTTCAGTTCAGGGCTCATATATAGAATCTCATGAACCTTGTTCTGGAGTCGCTTTATTTGCCCCCCAGTGGCTCAGTGGTATGTCTGAGGACTTACACGCTGAAATGCGGGTTTCGATACCTGTGGTGGGCTGTGCACAGATAGCTCATTGTGTAGCTTTTGCTTAATTCAAAATAACAACAACAACAACGCTTTATTTCAGTTCATACTCTGTTATTGCCAATATTCAAAACCCTACTGGCCCATTTCTATTGATCATCTACTTCTATCCAGTTCTTCTGGATACCAGGACATGTTAGTATTGGTGAAAATAGCTTGTCAACACCGCAGCTAAATGTGTCTGCTCTGTCGTTATTAATGCTGTTTTGTTCCATACATGAACTATGTTCCTGTGTTCAAGCCTCGTCTCCGTGTCAGTTGGAAGTGTAAAACGTGAAAACAATCTTTTCCAGATAAAACCTTTTATTGAACTTTGACCCTCTTGTTTCCGTAACGATGAGAAAGAAAAAGTTGTCCTAACTTAACTCCGCATTGGTCACAGTTTTTACTCATAGTTTTTTTATGTGGGACTGATGCACCAATGTGTATTCTATGTAAACACTCAGGTCACAATAAGTCACATTTTACTGTCGTGCCGTCATTATGACTCTCTACAATGGCGTCATTTTAGACATGTTCTGCCCTAAGGTTTTTCCCTGACGCTAAATAATGTAATGTGTACTTACATAGTTATGATTTTGAATCAATGTCTACATACATACTTTAGGTAGATACCATAAATTTGGCGCCATTTTGATTTTCAATAATGTGACCATTTTGAAACGACTTTGTTTGAAATTAATGAACACTGGAGTTTAAGAGTCTCACTCTCTTCATGATGACAAATTACATCATAAGATCTATGGTGTCTATATGGGTTCTAGCTTATGAACATTTTTGAAAATTCCTTGTTGTGTTTGTAAAATACAGTAAAAAGAAACTATTTCAACCACTTTACTCTATGATATGGTGATAACACGTTTGTTATCTTTGAGATATCATAGTTTACAGTAGAACATCATAAAGTGTTTTATAGACACTTCAATGAGTGATAATAATGTTTGTAACTTAACGTGAAGAACTTACATAAAACCAAAGAGAATATCATACTATTCGTCCATGAATTTGTATAAAGTCTCACTGTATTTCTTCAGTCGACTTCTAAATTTCTAAACATTTTTTTTGATAAGACAGTCACTGACGTTTTATGTTTGTTAATAATTTGTAAGAACTACTGGATATTGTTACATTTAGTACTTTTAACAACTAACAATATAAATGGGTTGTATTTCAGTGTTCTCTTCATTCATTGTGGAAAATGTTTCAGATTGGGGTCGATATGTCTTTCCTGGAACCTTTTGCAACATATGCTATTAGTATTTCTAAATTAAAAATTTTTCAAGTGGACTGTTTTATTCTCTTAATTCGCTTGATGAAAGTGAGAGTCACGTAAGTTAAATTCCATACAGATTCCCATTGTCAACTGACTTACTAAAACTTTCGAGAGAAGTTTTATAACTGATATCTGACCTTATTTGAAACATAGAAAAACCCTCGTGTAATTCTAGTTTTTATACCTTATTATTTTTATAAATCAACAATGGATTAATGTGTACAATAGTAATATCATACGTAACATGCTGAAAATGAAAATCAAAACTAATATTACATTTTCTTTAAAACGGGAATGTAGTTAATTATCAGAGCTGATCAAGCATTGAACACTATTTCACAAACGTTCCACAACTCAACACTTGCAATCGAATCTGTATTGCAACGTTACTCTGAATATAAAATGCCATATCTCTCGTTGACATTGAAGTTTTTAAATGTGGGTAGGAATCAGTTTTAGAAATCTCTTTAGAAATATTGTTTTTTTTTGTTTGTGAATTACGCTACTCTTTTATCGACGTTTTAACGTTCCATTATAACGCCCCCACAGGGGAAAGAACGAAAATGTTTGGCACGACTCAGGGGTGAACCCTGGACCCTCAGTTTACTAAGCGCACGCCTTAACGCGCTAGATCATTCCTGAATATAATTTTGACATCATCTTATCAATATTCCTAAACTTAAGACTGCAATCAATGGTGTATAAGTAATATTACTGATAAAAACTATGACAATATTTCTTTTTAATTATTATATTAATTATTAATCTATTAGAGATTTTTTCCAATGTAGTTGGGAAGTACGTTATTTTTTAACCTAACCATTTCAAGAGATAATTTTTCACACGATTTAATGTAACGTCTGGTTCAGATTTTATCAGTATACTTATTTTGACTATCCTTTTGTGTTCGTTAAAGGTAATAGTCGATTGGAATAAAATTAGAAAAAAAAATTCATTCGTAAATTAGAAACTACACTAAAAGTAAGGAACTGTCAAAAGCTTTATATTAGTGAAACTTGTTTCGATAAAGTTGTTCGTCATTTTCAGTCAGGAATAAAACAACAGCAGAAACACAACAAAAATATTGGACATTATCCTAGTTTATCTTATTTTAGACTTCAGACAATTTGTTCTGTTTACTGTGGTTCTATTTTTCAATATTCGTTGCAACGATAATAAGTTATTATTAGTAGTATTATCTTTTCTGATGTATCAGTTCAGAATTTTATGAACAGAATTTTGATAACGTATTGTTGTGACTAAAGTTTAGAGTATAATAAAATACAAAAGTTTCAGTATAAATTGACAAAATTAAATATCAGTGTAAAAGAGTAGCCCAAGAGTTGGCAGTGAGTGGTGATAACTAGCTTTCTTCTGTCTAGTCTTACACTTAGTGACGGCTAGCACAGATAGCCCTCGAGTAGCTTTGCGCTAAATAAAAAAAACACAAAAAACAGAACTTCTTTTTTATTGTCCGTTGTTTAATTTCAAACCATATAATATTTTTACTTTTCTCTGTACTCCATTTGACAATCTCCCTCATTAATTAACCATCGTAACATTTTGTAACTTATTTAGATATCACAGGACTTTTCTGTGATCAAGTTCGCTAATATCGGGACTTCAAAAACAGAATAGAGAACTTTGGTTCCTATTTCTCCTTGTGATAAAAACTTATTATGTCTGGTAGATCACTTGGTGTAGAAAAAAAAATTAATGTAATTTTAAAAATCTTTAAAAATATTTTTCGTAATTACGTTTTTATCCATAATGATATTTTTTAAGTAAAGTAAATCTTCTTTTAAAATATCTGAGATATGAAACAGTAAAACTTAATTTAAAGGATATATCCTGAGAAAACTGAGAGGCAAATACAGTTGATCAAGCTACTTATCTAATGAAACACTCCGTCTTTCTTTATAGCTAGTTTATTTTACGAATATTCAATAAAATACCGTTTCAAATAATTTTTAACGTGGTTCTTATCAACTTTATAATTATGCAAATAATTTTTTAATTTTACCATGATGTATTGGTTTAGACCTATATTAGATATCATAAACTGGACGAACATCTTTTGATACATTAGGAATTACAGCCAGAGACATTATTAACAGATGATTGCATTTAAACATTTATAAACTTTGTATATCGTGTGGTGTAAGCTACGTTAAACTAATCAGACTATTACAATAATCATTAATTTGTGCGTAACCTTTTTTGTTATATGTGGTATAAAACAGGTACCAAGTGATATACTAATATCATAACAATAAACGTATAAAACAGACTAATCACAAATATAAAATGTTATGTATTATAATAATCAATTTGAAACTGTTTAGAGATCGGACATGTTTTTAATAACATTTTTTTAATATTTTAGATCAAGTATTGTTTTAATAACACTCAGTTTGCAAGCTATGCATTAGGAGCATAAACATGTTTCAATAATACCCAGTTTGAAACTTTGCAAAAACGAAAAGCTTTTAATTCTAAAAACATGGTTTCAATACTTGTTGTGGGCCATGTAGAAAAAGATCATGATGTAGCTTTATGCTCATTTAAAACACAAAAACTGGTAAAGAAACAAAAATAAAATATATGATTCAAGGTTTACCCTCAGATACGGTGTAGTGGTTTTCACGTCAGGGTACCAAGTGGAATGTTTCAAGCTGAAGCTTCGGTAAGTATTTCAATATTGTAATAGTTTCTCATCACTCTCAAAATATTGTTCATATTCTATCATTGGAAAACAATAATGTTTATGTTGCGTATTATTTACAGTTTTCAATCTGTATATTTTATATTTGAAATAAAACAACTTAAAATACATACAGTTCACCAACTGGTTGGTAAAAGTATATTGATATTATATCTGACACTTAAACTGATTCTTAAAGCCAATTTAAACAACACCACAGTGAAGAGTCGTTTATGCACAGTGGAAAGGTAAAGGAATTCGAAACGCGTCAAAGCGCCATCTATCTTTATTTCAGCGACTTATGGTGAAGTTGACAAATAGCATGTGAAGATCAAGGTCACATGAAAAGTGAATTTGTGAATATATATTATGAACGACACGGTTTATTCAAAACCTTTCGAACTCTGTGTGGAAAATGTTAAATATCGATTTAATATAAAGTTTAAATCGTTGCCGTTAAAAGGAACATTAATTTCATATAGAATATAAAATTGAAATATTTAGGAACAATCAAGAATATATTGGTACAACTCGACTGTCCCATTTTCTAATCCAATGTATTATAAATTTAAAAAATACATCTTAAATCGAATGTTTGTCTTAGTAAAATAACACAGAAGTGAAGATGAAAACGGTTAACAAAACCTTCAACATTTTATTAATAAGTTTCAACGTTTTGGAATAACTTGTTCCGTCATCAGGAATATTTGAAAATTGTGTTACAAAGACAATCATTACCACAATTATAAGTTAATATAATAATTAGTTCATTTAGTGGGAAGAAAAAACTGTTAGTGGATCTATAATATACATATATATTACTCAGCAGCTGACTTACATATCATCATTTTTGAGGAACTTTGGTCTAAAGAGCTGAGTGGGTGGTTTTTTACTACTGACGAGACTTTATTTAATATATAGTTCAAGCTCTGAAGATACTGTGCCTGGGTAAGAGAAATAGTTAAATAAAATATTATGACCTGTAATTTCAGAAACTGTACGACAGAATGAATGGCTTGGTTTATGTAGTGGAATATTAGTTCTGTTAGATACTCACAAACTCTAGTATTTAAATGGAGATTTGTTTTGTCAAAGTACGTAACACTACATGTATATTTATTTATAAATGAGTTATCTAATCAAGATTACAAGCAATTTTCCAAACAACAAATTTCAATCATAAGCCAACGCATACACCATCATCACCAAATTTCTCTTTTCTACGTCCTCTCCTTTCACGAGCTCTCAAACTCCTTTACCCTTCCGCTATGCATATCACTGTGGTGTTTTTCAATTGGTTTTCAGAATCTGTTTAAGTGTCAGATATAATATCAATATACTTTTACCAACCAGAAAATGAACTTTATGTATTTTATGTTTTTCTTAAATACAAAATATACATATGGAAAACTCTATACGCAACATAAACATTATTGTTTTACAATTATAGAATGTGAACAATATTTAAAGAGTGAAGAGAAACTGTTACGATATTAAAATGGTTAACGAAGTTTCAGCTTGGAACATCCCACTTAGTACCCGGATATGAAAACAACTACACCGTATGTAAGTGTAAACCTAGAATGATATTTCACTTTTGCAATTTTGTTTCTTAACTAGTTTTTATGTTTCAAATGAGCATAAAGCTACATCATGATCCTTTTGTTCTAGGCACACAACAGATATTTAAACCCTGTTTTAAGTATTAAAAGCCTTTCGTTTTTGCAAAGTTTCGAACTGGGTATAATTGAAAAATATTTACACAACCAGTGCATAATTTGAAAACTGAGTATTATTCAAAGAGTACTTGATCTAAAAAAATAAAACAATGTTGTTGAAAACATGTCTGATTTCTAAACAGTTTAAAATTGATTATTATACTATATAACATTTTATATTTGTGATTGGTCCGTTTTATAAGTTTATTATAACAGTATAAATAATTGGTTTCTGTTTCAAACAAGATTTTACGTTTTAATTAATAATTGCAGACAAAGATCAAGTTAAATATAGGAATTGAACTATAAAGGTTACGTACACATTAATGATTATTGTAATAGTCTAATTAGGTAAACGTAACTTACACCACAAGATATACAAAGTATATAAATGTTAAAATGCATTTATCCATTAATAATGTTGTTGGATATAATTCCTAAAGTATCAACAGATGTTGGACCAGGTTAAAATATTTAACATAGGTCTAAACAAATTTAAAAAGTTAAAATTTCCAAATTATTTGCATAATTATAAAGTTGATAACGACCACCTTAACATTTATTTTGAACAGTATTCTACTGAACAAAGAAAAAACTCTGTATTCTGTTTTTAAAGTCCCAATATTAACCAACTTGAACGTCCTGAGATATCTAAACAAGTTACAAAATGTTACGATGGTTATTTAGTGCGGAAGCTTGTCAAGTAAAGTACAGAGAAAAGTAATAATTTTATATGTTTTGAAAATAAACAACGGACAATGAAAAACAAATAGTATTTTTTTTTTATTTAGTGCAAAGCTACTCGAGGGCTATCCACGCCGTCCCTAATTTAGCAGTGTAAGATTAGAGTAAGGGAAGCTAGTCATCACCACCCACCACCATCTTTAGAACTACACTTTTACCAATAAATAAAAGAATTGACCATCATATAATAAAGTCAACACGACTGAAAAGGCGAGCATGTTTGGTGCGACGATGATTCAAACCCGAAACCCTCGGATTACGAGTCGAGTATCTTATACATATACAGGGTTGTCACTATTATCTATAATTTAAAGCAAAGTAGCTTTTGATTGTTTGTTTTTGAAATTTGCACAAAGATACTCGAGGACTATGTGTGCTAGCCGTCGCTAATTTAGCAGTATAAGATTAGAGGAAAGGCAGCTAATCATCACTACCCAACACCAACTCTTGGGCTACTCTTTTACCAAAAAATAGTTGAATTGACCGTCACATTATAACGCCCTCACGGCTGAAAAAGCGAGCATGTTAGATTAGAGGAGGAGAAGCTAGTCATCACCACCCACCACCATCTCTAGAACTACACTTTTACCAACGAATAAAAGAATTGATCATCACATAATAACGTCCACACGACTGAAAAGGCGAGCATGTTTGGTACAACGAAAATTAAAACCCGCAACCTTCGGATTACGAGTCGAGTACCTTAACCACCTGGCCATGCCGGGCCCAAGGTATGTTATCCGTAAATAATTCGCCAATACATATACAGGGTTGTCATCATTATCTGTAATTTGAAACAAAGTAACAATAAAATGTGTAAACTTAGCTAATAATTAATTTTTCTCATTTAAACTGAATCGTTTGTATAGTATTATACTCTAAATATTTACCACAACAATACGTTATCCCAATTCTGTTAATAAAATCCTGAATTGATACATCACAAGAGATAATACAACTTACAATAACATATTATCGCTGTAACAAATATGGAAAAATGGAACCAGAGTAAACAGAACAAACGGTCTGAAGTCTGATGTAAGATAAAGTGTTATGATGACCAATATTTTTTGTTGTGTTTCTGTTGTTCTTTTCTTCCTGACTGAAAATGACGCACGATTGTGACGAAATAAGTTTCTCTGATATAAAGCTTTTGACAGTTCCTTACTTTTAGTGAAGTTTTTAATTTACGAAAGCTAAACTGCAGTGAAAATCTTTTCTCTCTAGCTTTATTCCAATCGACTTTTACCTTTAACGAACAATACAGAAGAGTCAAAATAAATATATTAATGAAATCTGAACCAGACGTTACATTAAATCATGTGAAAAATTATCCCTTGAAATGGTTAGGTGGAAAAAATAATGTACTTCCCTACAACATAAGTAAAAATCTCTTATAGATTAATAATTAATATAACATAATAATTAATAAGAAATATTATAATAATTTTTATCAGTAATATTACTTATACACCATTGATAGCAGTCTTTAAGTTCAGGAACGCTGATGAGATCTCATCAAATCATATTCTCAATCAATATTTCTGAAGAGATCTCTTGAACTGATTCTTACACACATTTAACAACCTCAGTGTCAACGAGAGATATATTTTATATTCATAGTTATGTAGTAATGCAGATACGATTCCCAGTGTTGAAGTGTAGAACATTTATGAAATAGTGTTCAATGCTTGATTAGCTCTGATATTTAACTACAATCTTGTTTTAAAGAAAATGTAATTTAGATTTGATTTTCATTTTTAGAATGTCACGTATGATACTACTATTGTACACATTAATCCATTGTCGATTTATAAAAAAATATTCAGGTATTAAAACTAGATTTACACAAGGTTTCATCTCTATTTCAAGTAAGGTCAGATATCATTTATAGAACTTCTCTCCATAGTTTTTAGTATGTCAGTTGACAACAAAAATCTGCTTGGAGTTTAACTTATGTGACTCTCACTTTAATTAAGCCAGCCTAGAGAATGAAATAGTCCTCTTAAAAAAAATATTTAATTTAGAAATACTAAAAGCAAACTTGGCAAAATGTTCCATGAAAGGCATATTGAGCCCAATCGGAAACAATTTCCACAATGAATGAATAAAACAATGAAATACAACACATTTATATTGTTAATTGTTAAAATTACGAAATGTAACTATATTCAGCAAGTTATAACAGATTTCTAACAATCATAAAACGTTAATGAATGTCTTATTAAATAAATGTTTAGGAGTTTGTAAAACAAAATATAGAAGCAGACTGGGGAAATACACTGAGACTTTAGAGAAATTCATTGAAGATGTCGTGTGATATTCTCTGTAGTTTTATTTACATTGAAGATGTTGTGAAATATTGTTTTTTGGTTTCATTTACATTGAAGATGTAGTATGATTATATCTATGGTTTTATTTATATTCAAGATGTGATATGATATTCTTTATGGTTTTATTTACATTGAAGATATAATATGATATTCTCTATGGTTTATGTAAGTTCTTCACCTTAAGTTATAAACATTTTTATCATTCATTAAAGTGTTTATAAAATAAACTTTATGATGTTCGACTGTAAACTGGTATGTTTGTTGTTGAGATGTTAAAGAAATTACGAAGCTTCATGAGATTTCTCAAAGATAACAAATGTGTTATCACCACATATAAGAGTAAAAAGTCATAGTTTTTTATTTACTGTATTTTTACAAACACAACATGGAATTGTCGAAAATATCCATAAGCGAGAACCAATATAGACATCATAGATCTTATGAAGTAATTTGTCATCATGAAAAAAGTGGGACTCTTTTACTCCAATGTTCATTAATTTCAGAGAAAGTCGTTTTAAGATGGCCACATTATTGAAAATCAAATGGCGCCAAATTTATGGTATCTTCCTGAGGTATATATGTAGACACTGATTCAAGATCAAAGCATTGCCTAATTTAGTGTCAGTTTTAAACCTTAGGGCAGAACATGTTTAGAATGTCGCCGTTGTTGAGAGTCATAACGACGTTACGCCAGTAAAATGTAGCTTTTTGTGACATAGAATACACATTGGTGCATCAGTCCCACCTCAAAGAACTATGAGTTAAAAACTGTGACCAATGCGGAGTTAAGTTAGGACAACTTTTTTTTTCACATCGTTACGGAAACAAGAGGGTCAAAGTTCAATAAAGGGTTTTATCAGAAAAAGATTTTTTTCACGTTTTTTTCACTTCAAACTGACACGGACCCTAGGCTTGAATACAGGAGCATAGTTCATCTATGGAACAATTCTAACGTGGCCTGGTATCCAAAAGAGCTAGAGAGAATTAGATGTTAAAGAGAAATGGGCCAGTCGGGTTTTGAATATCGTCAAGAACAGGGTATGAACTAGAGTGAAGTGACTCTAAGACAAGTAGAGAATTACCCGAGTCAGTATAAATAGTAAAATGTGATTACTGCTTAGCTTCTAGGTGATCCAGGGCAAGAGAAATAGCGTACAGTTTTGTAGTGAACACAGAAGGTGTATAGGGGATTCCGCATGCAACTAACGAACCACAACAAACCATGACAGAGACCACACAGTTACCTGATTTTGACCCACATGTATAAAGAGCAAGGGAAGGATGGTTGGTACGATGTTCAGCAAATAAGAGACAGTATTTCCAATCAGAAGAGTCTACTTTTTTAGATACGTAAAAGATAGATCACATATGGGAACTCTTAGAAGACATGGTAGGAAAGGCTTGAAAGTGGATACAACAACGTTATCCAACAGCAGAGCCAATATATCAAAATGAGGCTAAATACGAAGACCAAAATGGCAGATCTTTGGTTCTGGAAAAGCATGACTATCTGAGGAATTAAAACACAACCCTAGATTAGATGCTGTAGTAAAGAACAATGTTTCGAAGCATACACTAAAAACAGTTGCAAACGGCGGAGGCGGAGAGAAGGTTCATGAGACTCTATATATGACATCTGAACTGGGTTTGTGAGAACTGTACCCAAACACCAGCATCAGATACAATGTCCATAACACCTGCTCAGAATATCCAACACTGGTACTTGGTTGACCCTAGCCCAAGTGGACCCGAGGAGTGACCGTGGGAGGAGCACCTCAAGGCTGCTCTCTACAGAAATCCAGGCCAAAGCGGTGTCTCATTTTTGGACCCTTCAATCACCAGGATCCTGTCCTCCCTCTTCAGGGGTCGCCACGCACACCCAGAGAAAGTAAACTTAAGGAAGTAGAACTTTTTATGGGAAGTCTCCTCATCATGTACAGGAATCCACATCTAGATGTTGCCATAAAGACAAAATACAATAGGATCATTATTTGCTATGTATTTTATAGCAGGCTGTGTTCTATTGGTGTATTAGAAAATATTATTCTGTCAATTTTTTATTTGACTCAATTTAGATATTGAACTCTCATTTTATGAGAAGCCAAAATAACAAATACATTTCAATTCTCCATTAATTTGTAACTCAGTAATGTAGACATCACACAGTTGGATTTCATGCTGGCATTTTCCGACCTACAACAGAACTGTTTTTAAAACTTCAGGTACTGTTATAATTTATTTAGATTAACAATTCCGTTCAGCATAAAAACATCGCAATGAATTGCGCAGTTTTCAACTGCTGTTTCAAATTTATACACGTACAATGAAAACCTTCATCTGAACAGCGCGAGTTTGGTGAAACTTAGTTCAACATTTACATTCGACTGATCTTTAAATCTACCGAAGTGTGCGATACACAACTCTGAACCAGGTTAGTTGATATATTTTTACTTTTATTGATACGTTTAACTCTTCTTGTGTTAGATGATTTTATATTTTTCATTTCTTAGTTGAGAAAAACAGGGAAATAAAAACAATTTCACTACTGCCTATATAACCCCTCATCGTGGAATTCCTTTAAAGACACAGACGGTTGGAAGTTGGTAAGTTGTTTTCTTTCATTACGATCCTTTGTGATCTAAAGTCATCAATCGAGAATTTTCTTATTCCATTTTTTAACATTCTCTCGTGATTAGGCATAAGAAAAGAAGAAGATATGAATGTTTCTGTTTTAATGAACACAAATCACAATTAATTAAGTTTGAAAATATTATTATTAGTTTCTTTCACATTATGAACAATACTTTTACAGCTTCCCACATGTAATGGCCACATAATCCCCGATGACATTACTTCTTTTTATTGCCCGTTTTTAATCCAAAAAAGTACGAAATAATTATATTTCACTGTGATTCCCGTGACAAGCTCCGACATTAAGTTAATCATCAAAAAATCTAGAAGCTCATTTCTACAGAACTGTCATATTATTAAGTTCGTTAATACTGGGACTTTAAAAGCAAAATGGACTGTTTTTGTTCTTGTTTCACGTTATGGATGAAACTTATTAAGCCTTGTAGATCATGTGGTGTCTCAGAAACTACTGTGGTTTTAAAAGCTTAATAAATGTTTCATGTAATTAGTTTTTATACTGAATGTAAATTTCCAAAATAAATAAATTTCTCTCATAACACTTGAAATATTATGTTCATAATTTAATTCAATTAGAGCATTATTCCTCATCTCTCAAACCAGTAATATTTCATATAAAGGAGAAACCCTGTCAAAACAAAAGAACAAAGAAAGATGTACAAGCTACTTACGTAATGACACACTCCATCTCTCTTTAAATTTAGTTTGTTTTTACAACATATATGTACGTTTTAAAACCAATGTTATCACAATTGATAATTATATAGATCATGTTTCATTGTTAACTTGTTATATGGGTTTAGAAGTAAGTTAAATATCCTAAAGTAGACAAATCTCTGTAGTCATGTTTTGTAATATCCGCCAACAGAATCGTTGATGAATAAATCGTTTTATCTTTGATGAATTTTAAAATATTTTGTGTCTAACTTATGCCACACCGTTGATCTGAAAATTTAACTTTGTAAAATTGTACGTTACGTTCTTAGTTCCGTCTTTATTATTACTTTTATATTGGTCAGAAACTACTGATAAAAATTGTTTAAAACACATATGTGTATTGAAATGTAATATATAATATGTTTATATTATCACACTAAACATCATATTACACTCGTTGATAAAAAAATTTGGATTAATCTGTAAAGTAGTCATTTTTAAGTTTTAGAAAAAAATTATTAAAATAAGATTTGACAAATCAAATGTTTTATAGTATTAATAAGATATTAAGTAGATAATAAAGATTAAAATTACTACATTTTACAGCATCTTTGTCGACATACAACTGTGGAAATGAAAATTTCCGACCGGACATTGAGTTTTAAGAAGTTGAAGACTGTTCCTGGAATTGGAATTATTTTTGGAATGACATCAGGATTCTTTTATTCTCTGGCGACCCTGAATTTAAAGCTGGTGTCAGAGATTAGTCCAGCCCAGTTTCTGGTAACTCAAGCTCTTATCCAGTGGGGAATTTATAATGTTTTCATTTTGTATTCGAAAGCCAATTACTTCGGAGAAGAAGGAGAAAGAACTATTTTGTTTTTTAGAGCTATATTTAGTGGGATGGAAAAAGCCCTAATGATATACTGTTTTCATTGGCTCCCTCTTGCGGATGCTTCTACAATCTATTCCTCTTCTCCAGTGTTCATTACTTTGCTTGCTTGCTTAGTTTTAAGAGAACCTTGTAGGGTTTATAATGTATTCGTCTTGATGCTGACGATGATGGGCATTATTTTAATTATCAGACCAACGTTTGTCGCAGAAAAGTTTCAAGATATTCATGACGTAGATAATCGATGGAAAGGAATTACGGTTGGATTTTCTGCGTGTCTATTGAAAGCTTGTAGCTATACAATGACTCGTAAACTTAAAAAAACACCACCTCAAGTTGTGGTCGCCATGATGTCTACCTTTAACCTTGTTGTGGGAACTTTTCTGCTGTTCTTGTTCGAAGAAATTCAAATATCATCTTGTGGCAGAAACAGTGTTCTTGTTGTGAGTTCTGGCATCTTTACGATGCTGAATCAACTCCTCACCACAATAGCCTTACAAGTAGAAAATGCTGGACCAGTGTCTGTTGCTCAAACTCTAAATATAATTACAGCCTTTTTGTTCGATATTTTTATATTAAATACCATCGTCACCTGGTATAGCATTTTTGGCGCTGTTTTAATTTTTGTTGGTGTTTTTTTAACAACATTAAGGAAAGTGAATTAATCCTTAATATTTTAACATAACAATTTACTTTGTGCTATTATCAATATTATTTGGTTTCTATTATTTTTTGCAAAATAACTTTTTCACTGTTTTATTTTTAGAATTTCAAAGCTTTTGATAACCGATTCTTGTAATGTAGATTACAATACATTATTTTAACACTAATGTTTGAAGCTAAGTATATTATTTTCGATTGACATTAAATATACTACAAGAATTTTAAGGTTGTTTCCATGTTATTCGCCTGCGTTTTCTTCACTGAATCATTTTTGTGGAAGATATTTAAGCTGCGTTTTATTCTAGTTATGTGTTAGATCGATAAATTGTGCTGTATTCGAAGAATAATTGACGCAATCATACAAACAATCTAATGTAGGCGTGAACTTTCTATCGTGTTTAAAATCACGAACGATTCTAAGCAAGTATGTTTCAATAATACTCACTTTTAAAACATTGTGTAGATCAGACATGTTTTCAATAACATTGTTTTAATTGTTGTAGATCAAAAATGGTTTTAATATAACTCTCAGGTTGTAAACCACGCCCTAGCAGTACAAACATAATTTCAATAACATCCAATTGTGAAACATTGCAAATACAAAAGGTTTTTAATTCTAAAAAGATGATTTCAATATCTGTTGTAGGTCTAGGATACAAATAGATCATGATGTAGTTTTACGCTCATTTTAAACACATGAACTATTAAAGAAACAAAATTATAAAATTGAAATATGATTCTGAGTTTACACTTACATGTGGTATAGCTGTTATGATATCCGGGTATGAAGTGGGATGTATCAGGCTGGAGCTTTGAAAAGCATTTAAAATTGTGATACTTTCTCTTCACGTTCTAATATTGTTTATATTCTATCATTGGAAAACAATAACATTTATGTGGTGCATTAGGGTATTCGATGTGTTTATTTTATATATCAAAAAACATATCTATATAGTCCATCTACCGGTTGATAAAAGTATGTTGATATTAAATCTGATATTTAAACTTATTCTTAAAACCAATTAAAAGACACTAGGATGAAGAGTTATCTTTGTATGATAAAAAAGTAAAATAAGTAGATATACAAACAATGAAATTTCAACAGTTCCATTCAAAGCTATAATTATGTTTAGACAGTTTATATGAAGGAATTGTGAGATTTGTGAAACACAACTTTTATAGTACGGTCATATCTAAAGGTCCGGATCTTAAACAATGGTATCATATCTTACATTTTGGGATTTTTATCTTTTTATAACAATAAAAACTAACCTTTTGGATATTTTCAGTCCAGCTATTCACATCTCCAAACATTTCTATTTAAACCTCTAATAGCTGATATTATGTTTATAATGTAATATTATAAGGTAATGTTGTCTGAATTGTATTTCATACCCTAACACGCAGATTGTTAGAAAATAGTGAAAAACTCAATTTTTTCGTAATTGTTCGACATATTTTGGTTACTAATGTTTCTATAGCTTAAAAACGTGTACGGTAGGTCAACGTAGTATTGTTTAAATGAAGTAGCTACAAAAATAGTTCCAGGAATTTTAAAAGGTTACTTAAAATTAAGAGTATTTAATTGACGTTCTTGTATGAGTAAAGTAAATATTCAGGTATTGTTGTTTGGAAGTAAGGAAAAAGCTACACAATGGGCTATCCGTTTTCTGCATACTACGGGTATTGAAACCCGGATTTTAGTGTTGTAAATCCGCAGATATACCTCGGAGCCACTGGGGAGCGACATTCATGTGTAATAAATACTGATTGTTTCAAAATAGCTAAAGGTATACGGATCGACTTTTCTACTTCTGTGAAACGATTGTTTTTATTATTTACCTAACAACAAATTCAGCAGTGAAATTTTTTTTCTTCATAGCATAAGAACCTGTAGCTACAGATTAGGTAGATTGTAGCTGAGCTTCTGCAAGTTTACCACCAATGAATAATATAAAATTACAGTTTGAATTTTCTGAGGAAATAAAATAGAAGGGCATGGAAATTAGTGTCTTGTTGTTTGTTACCAAGCACAAAGCAACATAGACCTGTCTATTTTCTTCCAATCATAGGTATCGGAGCTCGGTTACTTGTGTTAAGAACCTTCTGGTACATTACTGTCTTACCTTGCAAGTTTTAATATTGAATTATTGTTCTTAAATATACCTTTGGAAAAGACAATAAACTTTGGCACCATTTTGATTTCCAGCAACAAGGCCATCCATAAACCACTTTCTGTGTAATTAATAAACATTGCAGTTAACAAATCCCACTTCCTTCATAATAGCAAGCTACGTGATCAGATCGTTACAATTCCCATGGGTTCTAGATTGGGGCCGTTCATGACAAATCTATACTGTGTTTGTATGAAATACAGTAAACAGAATACTATTTTCAGCCTCTTTACTGTAAAAGATAGAGTTTAGGGTAGACCATCATAAAGTTTATTTCCTAGACACTTTTATGAGTAATAATAATGTCCACAACTTAACTTGAAGGGTTTGGATAAAACTATAAAAAATATCCGACTTCATTTTGAATGTAAATAAAACCATAGAGAATATCATACTGCATTTTCAATGTAAATAAAACCATGAAGACTATCGTACTACATCTTTAGTGAATTTTTCTAAAGTCTCACTGTCCTTTCTCAGTCTGATTCTATATTTTATTTCAGGAAATTTTAAAATGTATTTCCTCAGACAATCATTGAAGTCTGATAGTTATTATGAGTTTAATGTAAGTTTATTGATATTAACTTTAGTCGTTTTAATAAATAGGAACATAAATAGATTGCTTTACACGATTCCATCCATTCACTTTCAAAATAATTTCATACTGTACCTGATATACATAATATGGTACCTTTTATTGATAATAACAGTCTGTTATTATTTTCATTTAAGTATGGTTTAAGTAACCTACTATATTCCCTATCTTGATTCGTTATATAAGAGTAAATAATTTATGTTCCAGACAGATACGTATTGTCAAGTGATCTGAAAGAAACTAAAGAGAAAATTCCTTTTCTCATCCTTGTGTTTATCTATTTTAATCTCTCAATATTTTTATATAACAACAATGAATTAATGTCTAACGAAAAAAGATAAAGAACTATGAGGTGATTGTTACTTGAATGTTACGGTTACTGAAATACTAACCAAAGTGGTTTCCATTGCAAGGACTTTCAAAGTGTTGTCATTGAGCCATTTGATAGAAAGCAACAGCTTCGGTGACTAAATGAAAGATTGAGAGTGATGCTATGGTACTTTCAACATGCTGAGCATGATGGATGCTGAGATTTAATCAGCTACACAAACAACATTCAGATACAAATATGCACCGAAGTATATGAAACTTCTTTCGACTTTACTAATTAAACAACTGATTAAATCAGCCTAAAATATATATATATATTTATTGGTCTTGCGAAAAGCATCAGCCACATAATTAAAGTGGTTTAACTTGTATAAAGTTTATTTAAAAAGACTTGATAAATATTATATTTATATGTTTATAACATATTATGGTTCATCGGTATAATGAAGTGATCAATATTAGAAAATAATAAATATATCTTTAATTTCCTATCAATACAGATATTGTGAAAACGTTTTATAAATAACAAACGAAATAAATTTTGTTTGTTGTTAAGCATAATGCTACAGAATGGGCTATCTGAGCTCTGCTAAAATCAGATATGGAAACCCAATTCTTTACGGTAAAAGTTTGCTGAAATGCCGCTGTGACAGTGTAAGCGAATATTCAACAATACTTTGCATTTAGGAGGACAAATAAACTTTGATAATGATGTAGACTTGGAAATTATGGTAAATTTGTGTTCACTATGAACTGGTCAACAAGAGTTTCTATATTTTTTATCACAAATTGTTTTTTGTTGTAAATTGAAATAGGATGATTTTAATAGACCGCTTTATAAATAGAAAATAACCTTTGAAGTACTGTAACATAATCGATGTAGTATCATCTGGTCGTTAAGGTTTATGCCTAAAATTATATATAATATTCTAGTAATCATGTAATGTCTAAAGTTTTCATAAAATTCGCTTCATACCAATATTTTAAAAAGACAGTTAATTTTATTACTCATAAATAATCGCAACATCGCAGTAAAAAGGTGAAGGGCTACATACCAACAAATCAGGATTGACACCAGCTGTGAACATAGCTTTATGTAAATTAGCGTTGAGCAACAAAAGGTCCCCAGTGGCAGAGCGATATGCCTTGGAATTATATCACTAAAAACCAGGTTTCTATACTCAAGATGGGCAGAACACAGATACCATGTAATGTAGTCATGTGTCTTACAAGTAACAAACGAGGTTGTCCACGAGAGGTAAATATATAACATACTACGTTAACGTGGAAGGATATAATGTTGTTGTTTGATTGGTGTGAGTGTCAAAGCTCACAATGGGCTGTCTGTACTCTGACCACTAAGGATATCGAAATCTTGGTTCTAGCGTTCTAAGCACGCATCAGATTTACATGTTGCAAAACCAGAGATGATAGTATATGTCCAAATGAGTTGATTGCGAGAAAAATTAGTATGTGATAACCCGAAATACCTTGTAATACAAAACGTTAATATGTGACCTTATAACTTGATCTTGTAGTTTATTACTGTAGATGTTATATTTACCCATCAATTACAAATGTTACTTCAGTATTTAGTTTCTTTTCATTAATAATATGAATAGACACAGAAGTATAATTATATCGTGAAGTTATAGTGATACTCCGACGTTGTAATCGTCAAGAAAATGGTTCTCGAAGCTCTTTTGTGTAACAATAAAGTAGTTAATTTGTAACGTGAGCCCCTGTTGGCTGAAGAGTATATGTGAGGACTTATATCACTAGAAATGTAGTTACATGTCTGTGTGTATTTCTTGTTAATCAATTCATGATCTCATGTAGGTAATAACATAATTTGTCAGTTCCACTAGATGAAACTAAAAGATTCACATATTAACAAAACATGAAATGGTCGTTTCGACATATTCTTAACACGGCTGGTATGAGTATTAAAACTTTTATTAAAATATAGCACAGAATAATGTTTCGACGTTCTTAGGTTATCTTTAGGTTAACATTTATACATCAACGTTTGAATATTTCAAAATTTATTGTAGCGTACGCAGAGCAATAAACCTTAAAAAATAAAACACCTGAGATCAATATAAGTTACGTAACTTGAAAACCATTTTACTACATTTATTATAAATCAGCTTTTTTCCACTGAAGTAATATTTGTATTAATCATACAGTTACGACAGAAAGTCTTCGTACCCATGCGTCATGAGAAGATTTTTCCTCATAGCTTATAAATATGTCACGATTAGGATAATGAAAGTAAAGTGTATTGTCGATATTTTACTAACACACATTCACATTATTCTTTATGTTAATTAAACGACAAATAAACTGTTTGTAAACAAATAACCAAACACAGAAGGGGAAGAAAGTGTTCAAGCGACAACTTTAATGGTCAGTTATGTAGCCTTTCAGGTGAATTACTTGGCGCAATCTCTCCTTATAGCCATCCATTATCGTATGACAGTACGCAATTGGTATTATCTTCCATTCTTTTTTAAAAAGGCATCAAAATCTTGCAATTTTTTTCGGATGACGCTGACAAACCCTGGTTATGAACTCATGCCAAACCTTTTCAATTCGGTTGAGATAGGATGTCTGCGATGGTCTTCCACAGCTTTTATGTGGTTTCTCTATATCCGAGATTTGCGTATATTTCGATGTGTGCTTCGGGTCAATGTCGTGTTGAAAGTTCCAAACATCATTCTTGAAATAAATGACTAATATATCTATGTACACCTCTTTTTTTCATGATTCCATTGACGCGGTGAAGGTTGCCTACACCAAAAAATTGAAAGAACCTCATACCATATTCGAGCCACCACCGTGTTTTACGGAAGGGAGGATGTTCTTTGAAAGATTTCGTTCCCTCTTCTTACGAGAAATCTAGCGAACATCATTGTGGCCGAAAAGCTCTGTTTTAGTTTTGTATGACCAAAGAATACTCTTTCAACCGGTAAAAGGTTTATCTACATGCTTTCTTGCATACCTTATTTGTGCTTCTTAAAGAACAGGCTTTAAATATGGAGTTTAACGAGGACGGCATGCTTTAAACTTGAAGAGCGTAACATATTCGTAACTGTAGAGGGGCTTACTTCAACCGCAGTTTTCCCTTACCAGTTTCTGTATTTAACAGATAATGATCTGTTAAAAGACGGTTTTTACTAACTTCTCTGAGAATCTTCCTTTTGATTCACTCTAGAATTTTGGTAGAGCGTCCGGAACGATGGAGGTTAGCAGTTTGTGCTGAAAGCTGAAACTTGGAAATTATGATTTGAACAGTCGATTTCGGCACATTATGTTGTGTAACAATACCGGAAAGAGGAACGAGACTTGTACTTCACAATGATTTGTTTTTTAAATCACTGGACAGTTGTTTCCTGTTCGTCATTATGCCCAAGCAGATAATGACTTAGACGGCGTTAAATTACCGTAAGTACATTTTTTGCTGGTTAAATTCCAACAATTATGAACCAAGTGTCTAGTTGCGAAATAGTATAATGTAGTTTATTCGCCAAACTAAACAAAATTTTTACGGGAATATCAGTTTTCTCACATGTTGTGAAATGTACGAAAATTTTCTACTCGTCCTATTTTTGGTTATTTGTTTATAAACAAATTATTTGTCGTTTAATTTACATAACTATTTATGTAAATGTGTGTTAGTATAATGTTTATAATTTATAATACGTCTATTAGCCTAATCGTGATACTTTTTTTACGGTATGAGCAAAAACCTACTCGGACGCAAGGGTACGAGCACTTTACGTCGTAACTTGCGTTAAGCAATTCAAGGGTCATTAGAGAGCTAAGAGAATCAGTGTATGTATTACAATTAGTGCTCTGCTTAGCTTGTATATAATCTAATTTCAATGAAATTATAAAGAATAAACCACAGCAAACTATGGTAGAACTGAAAAAGATATCTCATTCTAATCATCTCTTGAAATGATATGGAAGAATTATTTGACAGTGTTCAGCAAATAAAGATTATAATTCCTATCAGAAGTATCCGTCATCCTAAGATGACATAAATAAAAATCACAAGTGGGGATGGTAATAAGCCGTGATGGGATAAGCTGATAATTGGACTCAACAGCATCATCCAGTGACAGACTCTGGATATGAAGGTAAAAAGAAGAAACTGTGGACTAACTAATCCCAAAAGCACAATTCGCAGAGAAATAAAGACACAACTCCAGGTAAGACATCATAATAAGCATAAAAGTTTCACATTATACAGCAGAAAAAGTTGTAAATGTCTGATGTGAAAAGAAAGTTCTCATAACTCAACATACAAACTCTGGATTATCGAAATGTGGAAAGCCCCCATACAGAGCTAAAGTCTCAAATGATGCTTGAGGTTCACCGTCTTAAAAGCGCAGTCGTATAGCTCAATCATTAACTCTCGACAGATAGTACAACTTTAAATATTTGAGAATATGATGGATTTTAAGAATGGAACATCTATTCACTCCCTAATTACTGTTTTTCCAATGGCACAGAGGTATGTGTGCAGACCCACACCGCTAAAAACCAGATTTGACACTCATGATAAGTAAAGCACAGAAACCTATTACCAATTTTACTTTAAAACTATCAGAAGCAGAGCAGGAAACAGATAGTGCAATTTCTTTTAATGAATATCATTAACTTTGCGTGACGTACTGCCAGACTGATGCATAGACATTAGAAGTTTCACCACATAAATGGCCGATTATAAACATAAGAACTATCTTCGAAAGAATGTGGTGGTCTCACAACCCATAACTTGATGGGAAAGAGGATGGAGAAAGATTCAGTAGTGCTTTCAAAGATATAAAATACACTTTCTAAGGGAACAAGCTATATCTTGAATACAAGTAATTTCCTAGACATATGAGAGGACGGTCGAAAGTGAATGGAAAGCATACTTATCACTGACCCTACAAATCTTGTCATAGACGACTTTGGAACTGATTATAGAAAAAAATTTGGTAGTGAACCTTATCCAATATTTCTTCTGTCTTTCGTGGGCGCAAACCTTCTAAAAATCAATTCTATAGCTTATACACCACACATGACAAAATGTTTAGGGGAATAACAGTTTTTTCACACGTTCTAAACTCTATGAACATTTTCTGCGCCTCCTACTTTTGGTTATTTATTTATAAACAGTTTTTTGTCGTTTAATTTACATGAAAATTTATTCAGATATATGTTACTACAATATTTATAACACACCACACTTTTGTCAGCCTAATTGTGATATTTTTTACGTCATGAGCAAAAAACCAATCGGAACGCATGGTTACGAACACTTTTTGTCATAACGGTAACTGACACTACATATAGAACTAAAAAAGAAATATTTTTAATATTTATTTATTGCAATTAATATGGCTACATAACAATGTTTATTCTAAAGATGTTTCAAAATTCCAAATTATGATGAATGCAAGTTGGTCCCGAGTGACTATTATTTAGAGTTTCTATTCACTTGTTACATATTGAATATATTTATTTGTCAACACTCTTCTCACCTAACCTGGATGCTCAACTGAACCAGAGGTTCTTGAACTAATGATAACTGAAGTACAGATGTAATAGAAGTAGTTATGATTATGCAGTATTAAAGTGTTCATTATACCTATAATTATTACTCCATCATCGTTCCAATAATTCTCTTTTTTATAACAGTTTTCAGTTACTTTAATATATTTAACCAAAGTTTAGTCTTTACCAAAACTTGCGACTGACATCTCAGAAATAAAGGAAATCTTAATATCTGATCAAAGATTTTAATTTTTCAAATCTCTCCCAATTTTCTTGATCTAATCAATTGTGTAAAGTAATTTGCCCTTCATTTGCATTTGCAATATTGGGAGAATTTCAAAAATTTGAAAACACAGTTAACGTCTATTTTAAATTTATAGTTGGAGTATCCAGAAATGACTGACATTTTCTGATGGTTCTTATCTGGGTTAAGGTAAATATGACTATCGCTAAACACTATTGTCATTAACCCTCTTCAGTTTGTGTAGCTCAAACAACATTGTTCTGTGGAATGATCTCTGTAACTCCATCTATTATGTCATTAAAATGAAACAGTTGGACCACTGAACCTAGATATACCAAAATAAGCTCTTGAAATTTTACAATAACGTAATTTTTCATGTATTACAGAGTTTTTATCAACCGTGTGCTCTTTCAAATTTTGTTCACCTTCTTTTGTTTGATATAAAACTAAACTTACATTTAATGGTCCTCTTATGATCTCTGCACCTTATAATATTTATATGTTTAAATGTTATGCTCCAAAAAGAACTGCACTGTATCAAAAAAGATACACAATAAAAGTGATTTGACTTTAAATTATTTTAGACAATTATCGTAATTTTGTTTGAAATACCAATTTATCATATTGAATCAGATTAGACTTTAAAAATTAGACTTTAGACACTAAAAATTAGCTGTTGTAGTGAGGAATATATAACTTTTTCAAGATAATTTTTACGAAACACACTAATGTACCCTTAGAAATAATTTTTCGAATTAAATCAATATTAATAATATCTGAAAAGTTAAAATGGTGTTAACTTGAAATCAAACTATGGATTTTTAGTGTGTTACTTGGACGTTATGATCCTAATTTATTAAGGTAGAGTTTAGGTCAGAGACTTCTGTTTCTGGTTTCCTAACTTCGTGATTTAAGGTTAATTAGCACCCAAATAAAATAATTTTTAATGAATATCACTACACCATACGATTATACAAAGTTATTTATGTGAACCCTTTTACTTAGTAATTAATAATCCGGCTAAGTTTAAAAAGTACCACAAAATAAACGTATTAGTTGGACCTTTTGTGTCAGTTATTCAATATTGAAACTAACTGTAGTTTCTATATCCCACAATAATATTTCGTGAAAATTATACTAGATAGTGAATGATAATGACTTAAAGCTTTTAGAAAATTAGAAGAAAACTGTTCTCTTTTAAATGGTATAATTAAAAGCCATAACATTACAAAATGTAAAGAAAATTTAGATTACAATATGTATGATATACAAATATTGAATTTACATAGAATCTGTTTCTGTTTCTGCAATGTTAGCAGTTTTGTGAAAAGGTATGTATAGTTTCATAGTCTGTGATACAGATGTCAAGACGCACGCAGGATTTCTGATATTTTCAAGTACGTGGAAATACTCTAGCATATCTCAGTTGAGAGAAACATTTTTGTTAGACGTGAAGTAAAATTCAGATTTTGCAATCCTATGGTCTAAATGTTTATTACAAGGTTTCCGAACTAAGCAAAGAAGAGGTTATAGTCTTAGGTAAAGATTATAAAACAAGAAACTAAACACGTCGTCATGTGTTACACAATCATCGGAGTACAAGAAGTCGAACTCAAGGTTTTACACATCGTCATCACAGTTACGTTTAACATAGATCGATAGTAACACACTGAAATCAAGATATCAATATTTTGTAAATCTGTTTCTCGTAATGTTTCAACATTACGAACGTTGGTAATCAAAAACTTTAAACAGTCAAACTATGAATTATAAGATAAGTTCAAAATATTCGGGACTAATTCACTTTCCTTAATGTTGTTAAAAACACACGAAGAAAAATTAAAACTGCGCCAAAAATGGTACACCAGGTGACAATAGTATTCAAGATGAAATTGTCGAACAAAAGGCTGTAATTATATTTCGAGTTTGAGCAACAGACACTGGTCCAGAATTTTCCACTTGTAAGGCTTTTGTGGTGAGGAGTTGATTCAGTGTCTTAATGATGTCTGAATTCACAACAAGAATAGTGCTTTTACCACAAGATGATATTTAAATTTCTTCGAACAAGAACAGAAGAAGAGTTCCCACAACAAAACTAACGGTAGTCATAATGGCAGCCACAATTTGGGGTGGTGTTTTTTTAAGTTTACGGTCCATTGTGTAGGTACTAGCTTTCAATAGACACACAGAAAAACCAAAAAATAATTCCTTTCCACCGATTACCTACGTCATGAATATCTTGAAACGTTTAAAGGACAAAAGTTGTTTTAGTAATTCAAATAATGCGCTGGAAAAGAGAGGTAGATTGTGGAAGCATTCGTAAGAGGGAGCCAATGAAAGCAGTATATCATCAAGATTTTGACTATTCTACTAAATACATCTCTCAAAAATAAAGTAATTCTTTCTCCTTTTTCTCCTAAGTGATTATCTTTTGAATAAATAATAAAAGGATTGTACATTATCTACTGTATAAGAGCTTGGGTTACCAGAAACCGAGCTGGACTAATTTCTGACACGTGTTTCAAATTGGGATCGACGGAGAATACACGAATCCCTATGTGATTGCCAAAATAATTTCAATTCCACGAATAGTCTTGAACTTTTTGAAACTAAATATTTGGTCAGAAGTTTTCATATTGAGATAGGTGTTAAGAAAGAATTTGCGAATAAAAGTTCACGTGGTAATTATTAATTTAATTATCTTTTTAAATATCTTATTTTTACTATTAAGCATTAGATTTGTTAATTCATGTTTCTTATAATTATTACTAAAATTTAAAAATGATTTCTTTGGAGATTGACTTAAATTCCTTTCTATAAAAAGTGTAACATGATCTTGTGTGTGTAACAATGAAGTTCAGTGTGATAATATAATCATATCATGTATAAAATTTCGATATATATGTATTTTAAATAAATATTTTTTTTATTTTTATCAATAGCTTTCAACCAAGAAAAAGGTAACTATGAAGACAGAATTAGTGATATAACGTACAACTTAAGAAAGATAATTATTATACAAGTCTTTTCAGGTGAACGCAGTGGCGTAAGTTAAACACAAGATATTTTATAATTTATAAAAGATAAAACGAGTTATTCATCAACGTATTTGTTGGCAGTTATTACAAAACATGTTTACAGAGGTTTGTCTACTTTAGGATATTTAACCCATATAAGAAGTTACCAATGAAATATGATGTAAATAATTATAAAGTGTGATAAATTAGTTTTAAGACCTACATTAAGATTATTGTAAACGGTATTGTAGCTGATGTTGTAAAAACAAAACTAAATGTATAAAAATGTAGTGTGTCATTACGAAAGTAGCTTGAACATCTTTCTTTGTTTTTACAGGGTTTCTCCTTTATATTAAATATTACTGATTTCAGAGATGAGGAATAACTCTCTAGTTAGATTAAATTATAAAGATAATATTTCAAATATTATGGGAGAAATGGATTTATTTTGGAAATTTTCATCAGTAAAAAAAAAATTTCATGAAACATTTATAAAGGTTTTTAAAACCACCTTAGTTTCTTAGACACCACACGATCTACTAGGCTTAATAATTTTTATCCAAAACGGGAAACAATAACAAAAACTGTTTATTTTACTTCTAAGGTCCCAGAATTACCGAGCTTAATAATATGACTGTTCTGTAGAAATAAGTTACCAGATTTTTTGATGATTAATTTAATGTAGGAGCTCGTCACGTGAATCACGGTGAAATGTAACCATTTCATACTTTTTGATGTTAAAAAACGGACAACAAAAAACAAGTAATATTATCGGTGATTATGTGGGAAGCTGTAAAAGTATTGTCCATAATGTGAAAGAAACTAATAATAACATTTACAAACTAAGTTAATAGTTATTTTTTCATTTAAACAGAATTATTCATATCTTCTCCTACTCTAAACCCCAACCGCGAGAGTATGTTAAAAATGGAATAAGAATATTCGCGATTGATAACCGAAGATCACAAAAAAATAGTAATGAAAGAAAACAACTGACCAATTTTCTGACCGTTTGTTTCCGTGTACACTTGAACGTGGAGGATATTTTATTTTTCTCAGTGTATTTAGTATTTAATAGTTCCGCATATAAAATTTAAAATCCCACTTGTCCTACCACTAACAACATCACACGACTTGGATGGCATCAGAGACTGACCAATTAGTACACCAAGATCCCGTTATTTTATAACACTATTAAGATTATTTCCATTCAAATATTACTTGTAATTGCAGCTATGATAAACGACATGCATAATCTTGCTTATATTATTATTGAAACTCATCTGCTATTTATTCACCCATCTCACCAAATACTCCAAATTCTTTTGTAAATCAGCAACATGCATTTCACAGCTAACAACACTCAAGACATTAATATCATCTACAAATTACAGTAATTTATTATTTTAATGCAAATAAAACCTGCAACTGTTATTATACTGAGCCGTAAATTACTCAACTAATGACATTTTTGCACTTTAATTAAACAATATTTGGAACATGGCCCGGCATGGCTAAGTGGTTAAGGCGTTCGACTCGTAATCCGCGGGTCGCGAATTCGAATCTCTATCGCGTCAAACATGCTCGCCCTTTCAGTCGTTGAGGCGTTATAATGTGGCTGTTAATCTCACTATTTGCTTGTAAAAGAATAGCTCAAAAGTTGGCTGTAGATGATGATGACTAACTGCCTTTCCTCTGGTTTTACACTGCTAAATTAGAGACAGCTAAATCAGATAGCTAGCTCTCTTTTAGGTTTGTGCGAAATTAAAAATATACAAAACAATCTTCCACTCAGCCATTTTTGTCCAATAACCTAAATTTTCCGCTAAATTGACATAGTTTGTTTGCAAGTCTTTTATGTGGTACTTTGTCAGATTGTTTCCTGAAATTCAGACACACCAAATCTTAGTCTTCACTTTCGTCTTTATAAGCAGTAGTCTTTCAAAAGACTTAAAATCTACGTTATATGTCTCGTGTACAAATTTACGTGTAGTGTCACGTACATTGACAAAACAAAACGATACTTAAATAGCACAGTCTGCAAACATTTAGGAGTATCAAACAATACCAATTCCTCCTGATTTGTAGCTCTAGAAGTTTTTAAGGTTGCCATTGACCTGTCAGGTAAAAGTGTTTGTTATCAAACTAATTGTCCAAGTGATACCTAAGTGATGTTCAGGGAAACATTTCCTGTTTTTAATATAAAATCATTTATTTGTTTTGAATTTCGTGCAAAGTTATAAGAGGGCTATCTGCGCTAATCATCCTTAATTTAGCAGTATCATACTAGAGGGAAGGCAACTAGTCATCACTACCCACCATCAACTCTTAGGCTACTCTTTTACCAACGAATATTAGAAATGACCGTCACTTTATAACGCCCCAACAGTGAAAAGGCAAGCATATTTGGTGCGATCGGGGTACGAACCCGCGACCTCAGATTACGAGTCGCACGCATTAACTTACCTGACCATGCCGGGCCGATAAAACAGTTTTGGTTTTAATGTAGAATTATCAATCCAAACTTACGTTATTTCATTTGCTTACATACGGCCTTCCCTCTAGTCTTACACTGCTAAATTCGGAACGGCTAGCACAGATGGCTCTCGAGTAGCTTTGTGCGAAATTAAAAACACAACAAAACATTACTTGCATACTCTAATGTTTATGTTTAACAGTAGCAGAAGATATAATCGTTTCTGTTGAAATAAAAAAAATATTTATTAGTTTATAGACCTCATTATTAGTTGGTTTCAGACTACAGATTTTACAGATCTGTACATGTATTGGGAATTTCTTCGTTATATGTATCATATTATATTTTTTCATTGTCCGTTATTTAATTTCAAAACATATAGAATTATTACTTTTTACTGTAATTCACTTGATAAGCTTCTGTATTAAATAGCCATCATTTGGTGATTAATTTTGATGGAACAGAACTTTGATAATATAAAATTTGTTGATATTGAGACCTTAAAAGCAGAATAGACAGTTTTTGTTCTTGTTCCTCGTTGTGCCCCGCTGGTACAGCGGTATGTCTTCGGATTTACAACGTTGAAATGGGAGTTCGATTCCCTTCTGTGGGTTTGCTATACGAAAACCACAAACAAACACATAGATCTCAGAATGGGAATAATCTAAACCAAATACTCGTGTTGTTCAGATGAAGATTATCATTGTAAGTGTATAACTTTAAAACAGCAGTTGAAAACTGCGCAATTCACTGCCATGTTTTAGTGCTTAACGGGACTGTTAATCTAAATAAACTATAACTGTACCTGAAGCAGCAAAAACAGTTGTGTTGTAGGTCGGAAAATGCCATCAAGAAATGCAACTGTGTGATGTCTACATTAGTGTTGTTGTTGTTTTCAATTAAGCACAAAGCTACACAATGGGCTATCTGTGCTCTGCCCACCACGGGTATCGAAACCCGGATTTTAGCGTGTAAGTCCGCAGACCTACCGCTGAGCCACTGGGGGCTACATTTGTGAGTTACAGTTTAATGGAGAACTGAAATGTATTTATTATGTTGGCTTCTTATGAAATGAGAGTTAAGAACCTTAACTGAGTAAATTAAAAATTGAGTGAATAATTTTTGCGAATTAAACAATAATTCACATCGTGCTATAAAATACGCAGCAAATAATGATCCTATTGTATTTTGTCTTCATGCCAATTTCTAGATGTGGATTCCTGTACATGATGAGGGGACTTTCCATAGAAAGTTCTGCTTTCTTTAGTTAACTTCCTTTGGGTGTGCGTGGTGACCCCTGAAGAGGGAGGACAGGATCCTAGTCATTGAGGGGTCCAACCCTAAGACATCGCTTTGGCCTGGATTCCTGTAGATGAGCAGCCATGAGGTGCTCCCTCCACAGTCACTCCTCTGGTCCACTTGGGCTAGGGTCAACCAAGTATCAGTGTTGGATGTTCTCAACAGGTGTAATGGACATTGTATCTGATGCTGGTGTTTGGGTATAATGCACACGAAACCCTGCCTTTTCTTTAATATTTTTGTTTGGCATTGTATTACGTTTCCTTGAAGGACTTCATGGTAGATAGAGTCATTGGGCATCGAAACATTCTTTTTTATCATGGATTTCCCAAATGAAAGCTCAAATAAAATAGTGATAAAACAAACCATTTCTAAACGACTATAGTTGTAAGATTCCAAACAGCAAACTTTAACTTCTTCAACGTCTGTACCTCATTTCCTGATATTATGTTCTTTATCAAACAAATCGTTATGTCCAATTTCTCCATTTTTAATTCAGAATGGACGAGAGGGACTTGCTGGTTCTTGTTATATATAAAGCGTTTGGAATGCTATGTTGTTTTTTATATTATTGTTTCGAAGTGAAACCAATAAAATATGTTGTTATTCATGTAGAAATTTCTAGAATTAGGTAGATCGATCATTTGTCGATAAATACAATGTATTCGGCCTGGTGTCTAGACGAGTTTCGTGCAAAAACAGATATGTGCAGATTACTTTGGTATTCTGTGAAAGTTACGCGATATTTCGAAAACATACTAGGCCTACTAGTATATAAACAAACGGCGATGCGAGGAGAGTCAGTCAGTCATTCGTTTTCATTTGATGGAAGATATATTGTTTTCGTTTGAGAAAATTTAAACGTTTGCTGTGTGTTTATTCAACTTGGATTTATGACTAAAGCTAGATCTACAGAAGCGGTGATTTTATTTCGTCAATCTTTACGATTCATTCGAATTACTGGTTATACTGAAGGTCAACACGTACAGGACTCTTTAGGAAAGACTGAGACAAGTTGGAAAACGACAAATTTGAGACATTCATCAAAGACATCGTAAAAATAACTTCGTCAAATTTATTGGACTGTGAATTGTTCCTGGACTTCTCCATTCAAACTTCGGAATTTCTTCTTGGGTCCAAGTTCACCCCTAGACTGGAATTTTGGATTTCTGATCTGGACTTTTGAACTTTCATTCTGGATCATTATATTGGACACAGGCCAGTACCATTTTGTATTGTAATTAATCTTGAAGGTTGAAACTGAATATCTATCATTGTTATTATATAGTTTATTTTATATCTGTCAAATATATAATAGTTTATTGTAATAAATTATATGAACTGTTATCTGTGTCTTTCTGTTGCGTTCATTCCACATAAAAAACGAAACAGTTCTCCTAAGTTCAAATCTCATATATAGAGTTTAATGAACCTTCTCTCCGCCTCCGCCGTTTTCAACGGTTTTTAGTGAATGCTTCGAAACTTTGTTCCTTACCACAGCATCTCACCAGGGGTTGTGTTTTCCTTCTTCATTGGGTCATACTTTTCCAGAAGAGACGATCTGCCATTTTGATCTTCGTATTCCAGAACATTTGGATAAATTGGGTCTGTCGTTGGATAACATTGTTGTATCTATTTGTCAGCTTTTCCCACCATGTCTTTTAAGAGTCCCAATATGTGATCTGTCTTTAACTTATCTAAGAAAAGTAGAAACTTCCTCTCAGAAATACTGCCTGTTATTTGCTGAACATCTTTCGAACCATTTTTTCCTTACTCTTTATACAGACAGATCAAAATCAGGTGACTGTGTGGGCTCTGTCATGGTTTGTTGTGGTTCGTTAGTTGCATGCGGAATCCCCTATAGAATTTCTGTGTTCATTGCTAAACTGTACGCTATTTCTCATTTCTTGGATCACCTGAAAGCTAAGCAGTACTTAAGTTATACTATTTATACTGACTCACTGAGTTCATTACTTGTCCTGGAGTCGATTAATTTTATTCATACCCTGTTCTTGACGATATTCAAAACCCGGCTGGTTCATTTCTCTTTACCATCTACTTCTATTCTGTTCATCTTGATACCAGGATACGTTAGTATTGGCAACAAATAGCTCGTCAACACCGCAGCTGAATGTGTTTGCTCTGTCGCTATCAATGCTGTTCTTGTTCCATACATGAACTATGTTCCTGTGTTCAAGCCTCGTCTCCGTGTCAGTTGGATGTGGAAAACGTGAAAACAATCTTTTACAGATAAAACCCTTTATTGGACTTCGACCGTCTTGTTTCCATAACGATCAGAAAGAAAAAGTTGTCCCAACTTTACTCCGCATTGGTCACAGTTTTTAACTCATAGTTCTTTTATCTGGGACTGATGCACCAATGAGAATTTTATGTAAACACTCAGGTAACAATAAGTCACATTTTACTGGCGTGCCGTCGTTAACACTCTCGAGATGTTTTGCCCTCAGGCTTACAACTGATCCAGGACAATGTGATGTTTTGATGTTGAATCAATGTTTACATATATACTTCAGAAAAAAAGACCATAAATATGGTGCCATTTTGCTTTTTAATAATGTGGCCATTATAAAAAACTTTGTCTTTTAAAATTGGAGTAAAAAAGTTCCACTTCTTTCATGATGACAAATTACATCGTAAGATCGATGGTGTCTATATTGGTTCGCGCTTATGGACATTTTTGATAATACCACGTTGTGTTTGTAAAAATACAGAAAATATAATATTTTCAGCCTCTTTACTCTAATATATGGTGAAAACACGTTTGTTATCTTTGAGAACTCTCAAAAAGCTTCGTAATTTTTCAACATTTCAACAACAAACATATCAGTACAGACTTTACAGTAGAACATCATAAAGTATTTTATTAACATTTTAATGAGTGATGATAATGTTTATAACTTAACGTGAAGAACTTACATAAACCATAGAAAATATCATACTACATATTCAAGGTAAATAAAACCATAGAGAATATCATGTAACACTTTCATTGTAAATAAAATCATAGATAATATCATGCAACATCTCCAATGTAAATAATCCCAAAAAGAATATCATACCATATTTTCAATGTAAATAAAACCATACAGAATATCATTCTTCATCTTCAATGTTAATAAAATCGTTGACAATATTATACTACATCTTCAATGTAAATAAAACCATAGAGAATATCATAATACATTTTCAATGAATTTTTGTAAAGTCTCACTTTATTTCTTCAATATACTTTTATATTTTTTTTATAAACTCCGAAACGTCTATTTCACAAGACAGTCACTAATGTTTAACGAAAGTTGAAATCTTTTAGAACTGCTGGATATTGTTACATTCAGTACTTTAAACAATTAACAATATAAATTGGTTATATTTCATTGTTTTATTCATTCATTGTGAAAATTGTTTCAGATTGGGGTCGATATTCCTTTCCTAGAACATTTTGCAACATATGCTGTTAGTATTTCTAAATTAAATATTTTTCAAGTGGACTGTTTGATTCCCTAAATTCGCTTTATGAAAGTGAAAGTCACATAAGTTAAACTCCAGGTAGATTCCCATTGTCAACTGACTTACTAAAACTCTAGAGAGAAATTTTATAAATGACATCTCACCTTATTTGAAACAGAGAAAAAAACGTCGTGTGATTCTAGTTCTGACACCTCAATATTTTTATAAATCAACAATGGATTAATGCGTAAAATAGTAATATCATACGAGACATGCTAAAAATAAAAAAAATCTAATATTACATTTTCTTTTATACGAACATGTAGTTAAATATCAGACCGAATCAAGCATTAAACACTAATTTATAAACGTTCTACACTTCAACACTTGCAATCGTATCTGTATTATTACTTAATGATGAATATAAAATGTCATATCTCTCGTCATATCTTGGCATTGAGGTTGTTAAATGTGAGTAAGAGTAAGTTCATGAAATTTGTTAAGAAATATTGATTCAGAATATGATTTGACATGATCTCATCAATATTCCTAAACTTAAAGCCTGCAATTAATGGCGTATAAGTAACAATACTGATAAAAAATTATAATATTTATTATTAATTATTATATTATATTAATTATTAATCTATTAGAGAATTTTATCTGTGTAGTAAGAAAGTACATTACTTTTTTCCACCTAACTATTTCAAGGGATAATTTTTCACATGATTTAATGTAACGTCTGGTTCAGATTTTATTAATATACTTAGTTTGACTTTCCTGTATTGTTCGTTAAAGGTAAAAGTCGACTAGAATAAAGCTAGAGAAAAAAATTTCCACTACAATTTGTCTTTTGTAAATTAAAAACCACACTAAAAGTGACGAGCTGTCAAAACTTTATGTCGGAGAAACTTTTTTCGACAAAGTCGTGCGTCATTTTTAGTCAGGAAGAAAACAACAGAAACACAACCAAAAACATGGTCATTATACTAGTTTATCTAATATCAGACTTCAAACAGTTTGTTCTGTTTGCTGTGGTTCTATTTTTCCACATTTGTTACAACGATAATACAGGGTGGTCACTAGAAAAGCGGAAAATTTGAGGGTCAGATGAGATCATGAATAAAATGCGTGCTTACTCATTTCTATTTTGATTTCTTTACATCATGAATAAAATGCATGATTTTAATAATTTTGAGCATCTATGAGTGTAATATAACATGTGCCTTTAAAAAACTTTGTCAAAGTTATTCTTTGTAAAAATAAATAGCTGTTTGACAAATTTTCCGCTTTTCTAGCGAACATCCTGTATGTTATTATCAGTAGTGTTATGTTTTATGATGTATCAATTCAGGATCTTATTAACAGAATTTTGATAACGTATTGTTGTGGTAAAGGTTTAGAGTATAATAAGATACAAACGATTCAGTTTAAATAAAAAAAAATAATTATTAGCTTAGTTTACATATTTTATTGTTACTTTGTTTCAAATTATAGATAATGATCACAACCCTGTATCTGTATAAGGTATTCGACTCGTAATCCGAGGGTTGCGGGCTCGAATCCTCGTCGCACCAAACATGCTCGCCTTTTCAGCCGTGTGAACATCAGTATGTGCGGTCAATTCCTCTATTCGTTGGTAAAAGATTAGCCCAAGAAATGGCGGTGTGTGTAAATGACTAGCTTTCCCACTCTGGTCTTACACTATTGATTTAAAAATAGCTATCGCAGAATGCTCTCGATTAGCTTTGCGCTAAATCCAAAAAAACAAAACAATATTTCTTTTTCATTGTCCGTTGTTTAATTTCAAAACATATAAAATTATTACTTTTCTCTGTACTTTTCTCTCACAAGCTTCCACATTAAATAACCATCGTAACATTTTGTAACTTTTCTTAAATATCACAGTACTTTCATGTGATCAAGTTCGTTAATATTGAGACTTCAAAAACAGAACATAGAGTTTTTCCAATATTCAGTAGAATATTGTTTAAAATCAATTTTAACGAGGTCTTTATCATTTCTATAATTATACAAAAAATTTTGAAATTTTAACTTATTATATTTGTTTAGATCTATGTTAAATATGCTAAACTGGACCAGCATCTGTAAATATTTTAGGAATTATGTCCAATAACATTATTAATGGATAAATGCATTTTAACATTTATCAGCTTTGTATATCTTGTGGTGTAAGTTACGTTCGGACTATTACAATAATCATTAATATAATAATTTTTGAAAACCTTTGGTCTAAAGAGCTGGTTGGTCGGTTTTTACTGACGACGATACTTAACTTAGCATTGAGTTCTAGCTCTAAAGATAATGTACCTATGTTAGAGTAATAGTTAAATAAAATATTATGACCTGTAATTTCAGAAAGTGTGCAACTGAATAAATGTCTTGGTTTAAGTAGTGGAATATTAGTTCTGTTAAATAACCGCAAACTCTACTATTTAAATGGAGATATGTTTTGTCAATGTACGTAAAACGACATGTATATTTATTTATCAATGAGCAATCTAACAAAGATTACAAGCAATTTTCTAATCAACAAATTTCAACCACAAACTAACGTACATTCCATCATCACCAAATTTCTCCTTTTTCCTCCCATTATTTTACGTGCTCTCAAAATCTACGAATTAGAAAACAAATATACACCCTTACCCTCATCTACATATCCAGACATGTTCACTATCCGATAATATTCTTAAATGACTTTAAAAAGTTTTTATTTTATTTTATTAGATACTCAAAATCCTTTCACGCAACTAACAACTAATATAATAGGCCTATAATTATTTACAAAACTTCTATTTTCTCTCTCGAAGGTAGAAGCGACATTACCTAATTTCCAATCTGGTGGTGCCTCTCCACTTTTCAACGGCTTACCAAAAACGGAGGCAAATGGCTCACATATCAAATACTAGCTGTTATTTAAAACACCCAGAGAAATTTTATCTAGCCCAGTAGCTTTATCATTTTTTAAACTTCCCCAAATTATTTAACAGCTTCAGAATATATGCAGTTATCTTGTTCATATTTGTTTTAATCTATCAATTCTTAAAAATGAGTAATACTCATAAAGTTTTGATTAAATAAAAATAATGAAGAAAAAGCATTTTATGATCATCATATAATGGGCTACTCTTTTGAAAACGAATAGTGGGATTTACCGTCACATTATACGCCCCCACTGTTGTGAGGGTGAGCATGTTTGGCGTTTTGGGCGCGAACCTCAGATAGCAAAGCGCACGCCTTTACGCGCTACGCCATGCCAGGCCTATTATGATCTGAGTGTTTACACAGAATATACATTGGTGCTTCAGTCCCACATAAAAGAACTATGAGTTAAAAACTGTGATCAATGCGCATTCGAGTTGGACATCTTCCTCTTTCTGAGCGCTACGGAAACAAGAGGGTCAAAGTTCAACAAAGGGTTCTATTTGGAACACATTGTTTTCACGTTTTCCACTTTCAACTAACACGGAACCGAGGCTTGAACACAGGAACATAGTTCATGTATGGAACAAGAACAGCATTGATAGCGACAGAGCAGACACATTTAGCTGTGTTGTTGACGAACTATTTTCAGCCAATACTTAGGTGGTCTGGTATCTAGAAGAACTGGATAGAAGTAGATATTAAAGAGAAATGGGCCAGTTGATTTTGAATATCGGCAAGAACAGGGTATGAACAGAAGTAAAGCGACTCCAGGACAAGGTTCATGAGACTTTACATATGAACTCTGAACTGGGGAGTGCGGAAAGCCCCAGGTGATGAATGAAGTCAAAGTCTTGGCAGAGATATAAGCCAGTGACTTGTATTTTAGTTTTTTATTCGAATAATAACGCGATATATCACTGAATGTGAATTAGCTCCACATGTGGTGTGAGATAGAACACGAAGGATGTTCAGATCCCTTGTACAGTTGACACGTAGCTGATTGGTGTGTGATATAAACTTATGCTTAAACTCAAAGATAAGCCCCAAAAACTTTGTCTCAGTGACATTGGGTTGCACAACTTCACAGATACAGAGTTTAGGATCTATGTAAATACTCCATTGGTAGCAAAATTGTATGCAAACGGTTTTGGAGAGAAAGAAGTAAAAACAATTTGCTGTGATACACTTCAGTAAAAGATTGAGATTATTACGTAGCTGCTGCTAAATAAACCTCATGTTCGACGACTAACACGAGATTTAGATGCCGTCGACAGAGAACCCGTTTGCAGCAGCAAGAGGTAGTTGTCCAGTAATGACATTAATCTTTATGCTGAGATATGTGACACTGAAAACACAGTCCTGAAAGACTCAAAATTCGTGTAGGAAATAACGGGAAAGTGTAGAGCTTACATGTACTTGGAATCGCTTGTCCATTAAAAAAGTTTTAATAAAAATAAGCAAATGCCAACGTGACCCATATAAGTTAAGGTCTCGTAAAATGCTATATCTCCATGTTGTATAGTTAGCCTTCTCAATGGCATAGAATATTGATACAAGATGTTGTCGTTTGAGAAAGCTTCTCTGAATGACGTTTCAAGTCTAATAAAATAGAACGTGGTGGAGCGCTGTCGTCGAAACCTACACTGGGTTGGCAAGAGGAAGTTCTTTGATTCAAGAAATAAGAAAAGATAAGTATCAACTATTCTCTATAAGGTCTTACAAAGACAGCTCCTCAAAGCAACAAGACGGTAGTTTGAAGGAATCTTGGGAATCTTCCCAGGTCTGGAGAAAAATAGTATAATGACCTTGTGCCATGTATCAGGAAAATCATTCTTCTTCCAGATCCGGTTAAAAACAATTAGAAGAATAGTGAGACAAGAAGTAGAGAGATGGTGCTGTATCTCATAGTGTATATCATCATGTCTGACCAATGTACTACCAAATTAATAAAGGATCAGTTTGAGTTCCACCAATGTAAAGGGGCCATTATATCCATAGAGACGATCAGCACTCAAAAAAGAGGTGATAGCTCTCTCAGAGTCTTAATAGCTAAGAAGTTGAAGGAAGATGTAGAAGTTGTAGATACCCAGAAAAAGCTTTCGGTGGGAGAATCGCCGATGCACCGGGCATCAGATACTTCTAGGCCATCAGAGGGTAAGAGCGAAAGGGGGACAAAGTTGTATTGCCCACTGTTTATTCGAATTTTGTCTCATATGATTTTGCAACTGGTGGTAGACAAGATGCTACCTGTGAATTTAATCCAAGATTCTTTCTGGCTTTGACGCCTTACGTGCAAAGCATATGCACGGGCCCGCTAAAAAGCGATGTGGTTCGAAAGTGTTTGAATACCTACAAAATATATAACTGGCCTGTTTATAAGCCTTCCGTACCTTGTGGCAGACAGGATTCCACAACGAACGAGGATATCGTGAAAATCAAGGTTTAAAAAATACCTTGTATTATACCGTCAGTCACTGCGTCTTCTCAGTCGTCTCTCAATAGCAAATAATGGTATAATCAAGTTCTCTAAGAGCTGTAAAAGAGGGCCTGTTGGCTTTATCGGGACTCGTGGGTCGGATGGCATTTACCACGGCCAGTCTCTCTCAAATGATCAGTACCTTGCGGGTTACTATCAACCTTACATGAAAAGTGGAAAAATAGTGAAAGGAAGCAGACTAAGATATCAATATTAGTAAAAGACTGATTAAGTGCATGAAAATAAGTATAAGAATCAGTACTAATGATAAAAATGTTGCGATCTGAAAATATACACTGGGAGCAACCCCTCCCATTAATATGAGAACCACCCAGAGGGGATTATGCCCATTAAAATCTCTCTGGATTAAAAAGAGAGACGACAACTATTCAGCAAGAGCATCAAGGTTTGATTCATCAAAGGACTCTCCAGGATACAGAAATAATGATGATACGACTCAAGCAATCATGGATGACTACGGCCACCAAGAGTGTGTCGATGGTAAAAGGTAGGGTGGATACATGCTGATCGTCCAACAGTGTTGCCACTCAATGTACTTGTCCATTTCTGAACAAAGTAAACAGACAGAAGGTGATTGTATCAGCAGGTTTCACAGATATTTTCTGTCAGGAAAAAACTACAAGATAGCGATAAGTACACTGATGTCATCCAAATTACAAAGTAAACCTCGACAGTTTAAGTTTATCAAAGTGACCATTTTTATTTATTTGTACATTATTTCATTGAAAAGCTGTTCTGTTTTCGATCACATCTATTTTCTTTATTTTCTTTGTTCGAAGGAGCTCCATCAACCTCCAAAAATCGTGCCCTGGGTTGATTGGGTAGGTTTCTGTCTTCAGAAAAATTATTTCAGTGACTAAGGGTGTGAACAAATGACTCTTTTTCACATCGGTGCCCAAGCAGAAGATGGACCCGAGAAAATTCCCGTTCCAAGAACCAAAGGAAGTGGGTCTGGAGATCTGCTGGAATTAATGGTAGGAAAAGAGGTGGATGTTGACGCTGGTTCATCGACTTTTTTAATCATGGAGGTCAAAACACTTTTCACATGGTTTAAAATACTTTTGGAGGCACAGAGAGATCCGTGTGTACACTCATTGCAGCAATGGAACGAATGTAAGAAGAGTTAACTGTGTTTAGGATGTTTCAACCAATTTGTCACCAAAACTAAGCTTTTTGACTGACTTAGGAGAACCAGCAAGTCTCTCTAGTCCTTTCTGAATTTGAAAAATAGAAATCGGTCCTAAAGATTTGTGTGATAAATGATGTGATGTCAGGAAATGAGATACATTTTTTGAAAACTTTTGTGGCTTGGAATCTTCAAAATATAGTCGTTTACAAATGGTCTGTTTTAATACTTTTTTATTTAATTTTTTTGAGAAATCCATGATAAAAAAGAATGTTTTGATGCCCAGTGACCCTATCTAACATTTTTTATTCCATTTTTTAGCATATTCTCGTGGTTAGGGTTAAGAGTGGGAAAAAGTATGAATGTTTCTGTTTAAATGAAAACAAATCATTTTAACTTAGTTTGTAAATGTAATTATTAGTTTCTTTCACATTATGGACAATACTTTTACAGCATTTTATATGTAATGGCGACATAATCACCGATATCATTACTTGTTTTTTATTGTTCGTGATTTAATATAAAAAGTATGAAATGATTATATTTCACTGTGATTCACGTGACAAATTTCTACATTAAACTAATCATCAAAAAATCTGGTAACGTATTTCTACAGAACTGTCATATTATTAAGTTAATTAATACTGGGACCTTAAAAACAAAATAAACAGTTCTTGTTCTTCTTTCCCGTTTTGGATGAAAATTATTAAGCCTAGTAGATCATGTGGTGTCTAAAAAACTACTGTGGATTTGAAAACCTTCTTAAATGTTTCTGAAATTAGTTTTTAAACTGAATGAAAATTTTCAAGAAAAATAAATTTTAGATAAAAAATAATATTTGAAAAGTTATCTTCATAAAATAATTCAATTAGAAAGTTATTCCTCATCTCTGAAACCAATAATATTCAATTTAAAAGAGAAACCCTGTCAAAACAAATGAACAAAAAAAAGATGTTCAAGCGACTTACGTGATGACATACTTCATTTTTCTTGAAATTTAGCATTTGTTTACAACATTGGCTACAATACCGTTTACAATAGTCTTAATGTTGGTCTTAAAACTAATGTTATCAAACTTTATAATTATTTAGATCATGTTTCATTGTTAGCTTGCTACATTTGTTTAGAAGTAAATTAAATATCCCAAAGTAGACAAACCTGTATAAACATGTTTTGTAATAACTGCTAACAAAATCGTTGATGAATAAATCATTTTATCTTTAATGAATTTTAAAATATCTTCTGTTTAACTTGTGCCATCACGTTCATCTTAAAAGACTGTTATAATAATAATTATTTTTTTATTTGTTCTTAGTTCTGTCTTTACAGTTACTTTTATCTTCGTTAGAAAATATTGATAAAAATTTTTTAAAACACACATTTGCGTTGAAATGTAATACATGGTATGCTTATATTATCACTCTTTAGATCATATTACACTCGTTTATAGAAAGGAATTTGTTTCAATCTGTAAAAATGTAATTTTTATGTTTTAGAAAGATTTATAAAAAGAAGATTTAACAAATCTAATGTTTTATAGTATTAACAAGATATAAAAGATAATCAAGACAAAAAATTACTGCATTAACTTTTATTCGCGGCATATTTGTAGACATATAACTGTGGACATGTAAACTTCTGACCAGAAATTCAGTTTTAAGAAATTCAAGACTGTTCCTGGAATTGGAATTGTTTTGGGAATGACATCAGGATTCACGTATTCTCTGGCGACCCTGAATTTAAAGCTGGTGTCAAAAATTAGTCCAGCCCAGTTTCTGGTAACTCAAGCTCTTATCCAGTGGAAAATTTATAATGTTTTTATTTTTTATTCGAAAACCAATTACTTCGGAGAAGAAGGAGAAAGAACTATTTTGTTTTTTACAGCTTTATTTGATGAAATAGTAAAAGTCCTAATGATATACTGTTTTCATTGGCTTCCTCTTGCGGATGCTTCGACAATCTAATCCTCTTCTCCAGTATTCGTTAGTTTGCTTGCTTCTTTGGTTTTGAGAGAACCTTGTAAGGCTTATAATGTATTCGTCTTAACGCTTACGATGACGGACATTATTTTAATTATCAGAACAATGTTTATCGGAGGAAGGTTTCAAAATATTCATGACGAAGATAATAGGTGAAAAGGAATTACAGTTGGATTTCCTGCCTGTCTATTAAAATCTTATTGCTATTCAATGACCCAAAAACTTAAAGAAACACCATTTTAAGATGTGGCTGCCATGATGTCGACCTTTAGCCTTGTTCAAATATCATCTTGTAGCAGAAACAGTGTTCTTGTTGTGAGTTCTGGCATCTTTATCATGCTGAATCAACTCCTCACCACAATAACCTTAGAAGTAGAAAATGCTAGACCAGTGTCTGTTGCTCAAACTCTAAATATAATTACAGCCTTTTTGCTTGATATTTTCATGCTAAATACCATCGCTACCTGGTATAGCATTTTAGGAGCTGTTTTAATTTTTGTTGGTGTTCTTTTAACAACATTAAGGAAAGTGAATTAGTTCTTAATATTTTAACATAACAATTTACTTTGTGCTGTTATTAATATTATTTGGTTTTTATTTCTTTGCATAATAACTTTTAACTGTTTTGTTATTATTTTTTCAAAGCTTTTAATAACCGATGCTCGTAAGGTAGCTCACAATCTCTAGTTTTAACACAAATGGTTGAAGCTATGCATATTACGTTCCATGGATATTAAATATACTGCAAGAAATTTATGGTAGTTTCCATGCTCATCGCCTGAAATTTCTTCACTGAATCATTTTTGTGGAAGATATTGAAGCTTCGCCTTATTTCAGTTGTGTGTTAGATTGGTAAATTGTGCTATATTCAAAGAATAATTGACACTATCAGATAAATAATCTAATGTAAGCATAAACTTATTTTGTAAAACTAAATGACGTAATTTAGATTATAATTGATCACACATTATGTAAATATTAACTGTAGTTTTAATAAGCTCGTTTGAGCCAACGATGGTATTATTATCAATATTATTTTATTTTGAAGTATAAACTGAGAAACCGTACTGTGTTTGTAGTCAAAATATCTTTCTATCGTGTTTCAAATCACGAACGATTCAAAGCAAGTATTTTTCAATAATTCTCATTTTTAAACTGTTTATAGATCAGACATGTTTTCAATAACATTGTTTTACTTGTTGAAGATCAAACATGGTTTTAATAACACTAAGATTGTAAACTATGATCTGTCAGTATAAACATAATTTTAATAATATACAGTTTTGAAAGTTTGCAAACACAAAAGGCTTTTGATACTAAAAACAATTTTTACAATACCTTTTGTAGGCCTAAGATACAAATACATCATGATGTAGTTTTACGCTGACTAAAAACAAATAAACTGGTAAAGAAACAAAATATTAAAAATTGAATACGGTTTTGTGTTTACACTTGCATATGGTTTCGTTGTTATCATATCCAGGTACGAAATGGGATGTTTCAGGCTGGAGCTTTGATATGCATTTTAATATTGCAATAGTTTCTCTTCACGCTCTAATATTGTTTATATTCTATCATTGGAAAAACAAAAATATTTATTTTTGTGTTCGAGTTTTCGATGTGTATATTTTATATCTCAGAAAAAACATGTATATTGTCCATCTACCGGATGGTAAAAGTATGTTAATATCAAATCTGATGATAAAACTTATTCTGAAAACCAATTGAAAACACTACAGTGAAGAGTTATCTATGTATAAAAGAAAAGTAAAAAAAATAATAATGCAAACGATGAAATTTCAATTGTTCCACCAAAACTAAAATTATGTTAAGACAAGAAATTGTGAGATTATTTCTTTCAGATTATGGACAATACTTTTTCAGCATTTTATATGTAATGGCGACATAATCATCGATAGCATAACTTGTAATTTATTGTTCGTTTATTCATATCAAAAAGTATGGAATAATCATATTTCACTGTGATTTTGTTGTTAGAAAATCTGTTGTTTGTTTATTTTTTTATGTGTAGTTCTATGATAAAAATACCAATTTTAAATAACTAAAAATAATTAGTTGGACACAGTTAAATTGATAGCAAAGATTTTGAGCTTATTTTCAATTCAATAATAATCCTTTAAATATTGCCTCTTCTATTCCTTTATTGTGACATTTCCTCCTGTTCGCTAAATTTGTTCAAGGTTCTCGAGTGTAAGAATCAACAACGTATATATGTGGGTAAATACAAATATTGTTGAATAAGTTGAAATATCTATAAAATTTTCTATCATATTTAAAAGTGGTATTTAATGCAAAGTGTATATTGTTGATTTGCTTCTGTTTGTATACAAAAAGCCTCGAAAGATATAATTATAAATAAAGTTTATTGATCGGAAAACAATAAATACTGACTAGAAACATTTACATGTTTCAAACAGTTACAAACTATTTAAACTTAGCCAATTAGTATTTCTACTTAAATATTAGTTTCTTTTAGCGGTGAAAATCTGACGTGCAAACAAAAAAAAAAGAACCTATTTACCTGTTAAGTAAACTGTACTGACATAAACTCGAAATTAATTCCCTCATCGTCAACACTTTATAAAATATTTATTTCCAGACTACATAGAAGACTCATTTGTTTTTGCTCGTTTGTATGTCTTTTGTTTCTCAAATCGTTATCTCTAACAACTGTTTGGGAAGACAATTATTTTAAATTATGTTATCACTAATATATTAAAATATACATGTATTAAGAAAGAAAATTGTGTGTATTAATATTGATAGAAGACATCATTAATTACTACATGTTCCAATTTATTAAGATTTTTACATTAGATAAAAATTAAGCTAAGTTTCAAGATATTTGTTATCATAATACCTAAAATGATGAATCGGAGACTCATCCGAGATAAATTATAATAAGTAACAGAAGAAATGAAAAATGTTTTTACTGAAATATAGAAACTTAAGATTGAGGTAACGAATATTTAATTGTTAAAGACAAACAGGTGAACGAAAACTTTCATTGGCAATATGAGATCTTTGAAAAAAAAATGCAGAGGTTGTGTGACAAGAAGTGGGGATAACGTTATTCGAGAGGGTCTCTGATGATGTCATTGGAGCTAAAAGTATGATGAATGCACACAAAGTGATTCATTAATTAAGTACCACATCACATTATATCCACCCACATGCATCATCTGGGCACAGCCAATCGGCAGAAGATAACTTTTCATATGTAGACAACATAAAATAACTCTTCAGAATTTACATGGGAAATAAAATATAATATTAGTTTTTCCATATTATTGAAGAGACATTGTTTAACAAACCTAAAAATGGAAAACAATTTTTAGTGTTTAACTCTTGTGAAACAAATAGTCGAATATTGATTTTATGTACAAGAATGAGTCTATAGTTACTGTCGAATTATGATCGTTTGTACACTGATTGAATGTTAAATACCGTTCCAGATATTCTGAAAAACAATACATGTTTCATTTGCTGAAACGACACATTGCCGTCCCTCTAATTTATATATTGTTGTAAAATAAATATGAACACATGTATTAAATATGTTAAATATATGTCGGATGTGTTGTGGAGTTAATTTAAAATTCTGTATCTACACTATACGTGAGTTAAGCAAGTTTAATAAGGCGGCTGATGCTTTTTACAAAATAAATGTATAAACATTCAAAAGATTACATCAGTGATTCCAAAGGAAGAGCTGACAGAAAATTCTTACAGGGGACACCACAAGTATAACAAAGAAACGTTTACAATATTTAATTATTTCAATAAATGTGGTTACATAACAATGTTTATGCCAGAGATGTTTCAAAATCCCAAACTGTGATGAACTCATGATAGTGCAAAGTGACTATTATTTAAATTTTCTATTCAGTTGTTATATGTTGTATATATTTATTTATCAACACTTTTCTCACCTAACCTGAATGTTCAGTTAAACCAGAGGTACTTGAACTAATGATAGCCGAAGGACTGATGTAATAGAAGTAGTGAAGATTATGCAGTATTAAATTATTCATTATACCTATAAATATCACTCAGCATCCTTCCAGTAATTCTCTTTTGTATAACAGTTTTCAGTTACTTTAGTATATTTAACGATACTTAATGGATCACAGTAAATATGACTGGAGCTATACACTAGTGTCATTAATTTATTTCAGTTATTTTGTATATATCTCAAACAGTGTAATTTTAGAAGGATTTATGTTACGAATTTAAGACGATGCAGGTAAACAGACAGATATTATTTCTGTATTAGAGAGTTTTTGTCAATCATGTGCTCTTTGATAATACGTTTATGTTTTTTTGTGCTTCATATAAAACTAAACTAACATTTCAGGGTCTCCTGATAATCTATAATTTTATAAAATTTAGTTTTTTAAATGTTATTGCTCCACAGAAAATTGCATTGTAACAAAATAGATTCACAATAAAAGTAATTTGACTTTTAATCATATTAGACGATTTTTGTCATGGTTTTTGAAAATAAAATTCCTTTTATTGAATGTATTTAGACCTTATTTAGTGAAGAAAATTATCTTTCATAGTGAGGAATATACATACATTTATTTACTATGAATACAATTTTTTTATACGAAACACGAACAAATAATTTTTGGAAATAAATAAATATTAATAATACTCCTATGTTACGTGGATGGAATGACACGAGTTTGTTGTGGGTGGGAATTCAGGTTACAAGCTTTCGTTTCTCTTCAACTCACTAAGTGATTTAAAATTAATTGTCACCAAACAAATTAATATTTGTGGTGATTACTGCTCCATAAAAATTATACAAATAAAGAGTTTTGTTAATATTCAGATTCTCAAAAGTGCCATAAAATCAAATTATGATATGGACTTTTTCTATTAGTTTTTGATGTCAGATTAAAATAACACATTAGGTTATCATATACAATGTTGCTTTTACAGTGATGCGGCCCGACATGGCCCGTAATTTGAGGATCACGGGTTTGCATCCGAGTCGCACAATAAATGCTCGTCCTCCCAGCCATGGGAGCGTTATGATGTGACGGTCAATCCCACTTTCGTTAGTAAAAGAGTAGCCCAAGTTTTGGCGGTGGGTGGTGATGACTGGCTGCCTTCCATCTAGTCTTGCACTTCGAAATGAGGGACGGTTAGCACAGATGGCCTTCGTGTAGCTTTGCGAGAAATACCAAAACAAACGTGTTCTTTCGTTGCATCGATTATTTTGAATTATTTGTTTAAAATAATCAACACTGAACACTTCAAATGAAGTGTAAAACTGAGGAACAAGAACCTACTGCAAACGATCGAACCACTTATTTACATCACATGTAAAAGTATTTGTTAAAAACAATATCAAGTCCAGTCTACTTCTAAATTAGGGACGGCTAGGTGCAGTAGGGCAACAACCTACTCACCTAAATACCTGTTACGGAAACCGCCGTGGTTACAGCCCTATGTTCCTTAAAGGAATTGAGTGGCAAAAAATATACAATGGTGCTGTTAGAAATGTTTTTTCTCAGAATATCCACTTTCATTTATCAGTAATTAAAAATAAAATAAACTATAATTCACTGTGGATTATTAACTTTTTTCCATATAAATATTAAACTCAGTCATTTTTATGGCGTCAAAAAGGTTAATAGCTGATGATGACACGTTAAGTGTTTAGACAGATTGTGGTAATTAAATACGTGTGTTTAAAACGAAGAGAAATTTAAAAAATACCTTGTTTATTGGACTTGTTTCTATGTTTTTTTCTAAGTGCAGTACAACGTGTTAAAACAAAATGCCATATCGCATATTAATAGAAGTTTGTTGTCTTTAAAATATCTACAGTTCAGGCACAACCATTTCTATTCCAGAAGTGTTGTGTTGAGGGAGAAGAACCAGATGGACTGATCTTGCAATCTTTAGCTCAACACGTCTTTCATTCTTTAAATCGTGTTTATATATTTTATTTATTGAAAGATAAGTACAGCTGCAAGTAACACACAGGGTTGGCTTACACAGGATATGAGATATAAAATTAAAGAAAAGAATAACAAGTATTAGAATTACGAATTGACTGGTAGCACTAGACTTTTAAAATATTATTGAATACCAGAAACGTTGGTGAAACAGAACATCAGAAAAATGTACGAGAAAATGAATGGCTGAAAGATTGTAATAAAGCATGTTATAAACTTTAGAATGCTATTGGAGAAGATACATATTTTCACTGAGAGTAAATCTCGTGTTGCAAACTTTCAGACATTCTTTTTAAACGTTACCGCTCAGATGGATGAGGTTAAGAATGTAGATTTAGTGTATCTGGATTTTCAGAGAGCATTTGACAAGGTGAAAAATAAAAGGCTTGTAAAAGATATATTTCGTCAGATATGAAAAATAAGTAAACTAATTGGACAGAAGAGTGTCTGCGTGTTTTTGAATGGTGTTTAGTTAAACTAAATGAATGTCACAGGCATTGTGTTAGAATCATTTCTGTTTGTTATTTACCTTACTGACGTACAAGAAGGAATGTTGATAAAATAAAATATTACCTTAATTTGATAATAATGTCAAAGTTTTGGGTATTGCTAGCTTTAAAGTGGATATTGATGGTGTAAAAATAGTTTAGATAGTTTTATAAAATGGACAAAAAACGGAACATTAATTGTAATCACAATAAAAGTAACATTATACTTGTAAATAAAAATAATGTGTTTGTTTCTTTCTGAATTTTTGCAGATCAATAAGAAAGCTATCTACGCTAATCATTCATAATTTTGCAGTGTAAGACTAGAAAAAAAGCAGAGTCATCAACACCCATGTTAGTTAAATACATATAGGATTGCTCGTGAGATTATAACTCAACCACAGCTGAAAGGGCTAGAACGTTTGGTGTGCTAAGGATACAAACCGGCGACCCTCAAATTATGAGTCGATCGTCAAAACCACTCAGCTTTGCCGGGCCTATAGTAGTTTTCATTATATATATATAATTTGAGAATAACCTAAACATTGTCATAAAAGACGTGACCTTTATGTAATTGTTGATTTGTTGTGAAGCCATTCAAGCAGTGTCTCTTGGTTGTAATAAGACAAATAAGATTTAGACTGTAGAGATCAATGATTAGGTCAAATTTAATGAAAAGTTTTTAGTCTTAGGCTGCTTACCTTAGGAAGAACATTAAAATGCTGGAACATATTCAGAGGATTGTAAGTAAAATGATACCTCGGATGGAAGGGTTGTCATATGAGGAGAGATTAAGATTTTAAAATTAATAAAAATTAAGTTTTGAGGGGATCTGATTGATGTGTTTAAGACTCTAAAAGAAAGGTATAATATTGATGCATCCACATCTGTCATACTTTACATCGAGAAACATGTAAATATGAGACAGAAACATAAATATTGGCCAATGGAAAGCTGTTCTCAGCTAAGAAAATTTTATTTTTTAAGTAGGATTAAATGAAATGGATTGTATCGTATGTTGTTGAGAGAGAAAATATCAGTGAATTTCAAAAAATATCGATTGATACATCAATGATGAGAACTGGATTTACTTTTTTCATATTTTGAAATTTTGTTGAGAGGATGGGACAGCCAAGATGAATTAATAGGTATTTTATTCTAAGTAAATTTATTTTATGATTTAATAAAACCTTGATTATATGTGAATGATAAAAGCTGGGTTTTAAATATGTATATATATATTTCACAAACACAAAATATACACCCAGATAACACTAATACATAACATAAATGTTATTGTTTTTCAAGGAAAAAGTACGAACAATATATAATGCATGAAGAAACACAATTTAAAATTACGATGCCTACCGAAATTCTATCTCGGAACATTACACCATATTGAACTTACACTAAACATGAAGCAGGAGCTTGGAATCCTCTTTCGTTTTTGCAAATTTGTATTTTACTATTTTACTAGTGTTGGTCTGTTATGTGACCATAAAGCAACGTAATTCTTTGTTACACTGAACCTGCTACACGTATATAAAGCCTGATTTTACTATAGTAAGCCTAACATGTCTCAAAAGTTTAAAAACTGGTTATTATTTATACCATACTTACTGGGCACAGTCTGAAACCTTAGTATTAGTTAAATCAAGTATACAAAGTTTAAATATGAGTGTTACTGACACTATGGTTTCAAACTTTGAAAACTATTTGTTGTTGATACCATATCTTCAAAATTTAAAAGCTAAATTTTGATCAGATTGTGTTTGCATAATTTCAAAGCTCATAAATAATTACCATTTCACGAATAGTCTTCCACTTTTGAAAAACTAAATGTCTGGTCAGAAGTTTTCATTTTCAGATAGGTGTTAAGAAAGAAGTTGCGAATAAAAGTTGATGTTGTAATAATTATCTTAATTATGTCTTTAAGTATCTTATTTATTTCATAGAGCATTAGATTTGTCAATTCATATTATTTTTATTTTTTTCTAAAATTTAAAAATGATTTTTTCGTTGAAAAAAAATATTTATTCCTCACAACAACAGCTAAATTTTCATTATCATATAAAGTCTAAACTGATTCAATACAATAAATTTATATTTGAAACAAAATTAGTCGTCTGATATGATTAAATGAAAAATCACTTTTATTGTGTGTCTTTTTTTCGTACAGTGCAGTTATTTTTGGAGGAATAACATTTAAACACATAAATATTATAAGGTGAAGAGATCAAAAGAGGACCCTCATATGTTAGTTTAGTTTTATATATGAAGCAAAAAAAAGGTCAACATATTATGAAAGAGCACATGGTTGATAAAAACTCTGTTATACATGAAAAATGTCGTTATTGTAAGATTTTAAGAGCTCATTTTGATATATCTAAGTTCAGTGGTTCATCTGTTTCGTTCTAATGACTTAATAGAGGGATTTACAGAAATCATTCTGAAAAACAACGCTGTTTGAATTACATAAAAGTAACAGAAGATGATTAATGACACTAGAATTTAGCACTAGTCATGTTTACCTTAACCATGATATGTAGAATTAGGAAAAGTCAATTATTTTTGGATACCCCGAACTATAAGTTTAAAATAGACGTTAACTGTGTTAATTATTGAAATTATCCCAACATTGAAAATGCACAACAAGAGCAAATTATTTTTCACAATTGATTAGATCAAGAAAATTGAGCGAGATTTGAAAGGTTACAATCTTTAGTCAGATGTTAAAGTTTTCTTTATTTCTGTGGCGTCAGTTGCAATTTTTGGTAAAGACTAAACTTAGGTTAAATATTCTAAAGTAACTTAAAACTGTGAAACAAAAGAGAATTATTGGAAGAATGCTGGGGTGATATTTATAGGTATAATGAACACTTTAATACTGCATTATAATCACTACTTCCATTACATCAGTCCTTCAGTTATCATTAGTTCAAGTACCTCTGATTTAACCTGACAACCAGGTTAGGTGAGAAGAGTGTTGATAAATAATTATATACAACATGTAACAACTGAATAGAACTTTTAAATAATAGTCACTCTGGACCAACTTGCATTCATCATAATTTGGAACTATGAAAATCTCTAGCATAAACATTGTTATGTAGCCACATTTATTGAAATAAATAAATAAGTATTTAAAATATTTCTTTGTTAGTTTTGCATGTAGTGTCACCTAACATTACGACAAAAAGTGTTCGTACCCCTGCGTACCGAGTAGTTTTTGCTTATAACAAAGAAAAAGTATCACGATCATGCTAATAGAAGTACGGTGTATTATAAATATTATTGTGACATACATAGGGAATAAATTTTTATTTAAATTAAACGACAAAAAACTGGTTATAAACAAATAATCAAAAGTAGGAGGTGCAGAAAGTGTTCATAGAGCTCAGAACGTGTGAAAAACTGTTATTCCCGTAAAAATTTTGTCAAGTTTGGTGTATAAACTACAGAATTGATTTTTAGAAGGCTTGCTCCCGCGAAAGACATAAGAAGTATTGGATTTCGTTCACTAACAATTTTATCTATCATCAGTTCCAAAGTCGTCTATGACAAGATTTGCAGGGTCAGTGAGAAGTATGCTTTCCATTCACTTTTGACCTTCCTCTCATATGGCCAGGAAGTTACTTGTATACAAAATATAACTTTTACCCTTAAAGAGTGTGTTTTATATCCTTGAAAGCACTACTGTATCTTTCCCTATCCTCTTTTCCATCACGTTATGGGCTTTGAGACCACCACTTTCTTTCGAAGATAGTTTATATGTTTATAATCGGCCAATTATGTGGTGAAACTTCTAATGTTTATGCATCAGTCTGGTGGTACGTCAGGCAAATTTAATGATATTCATTAAAAAATGTTGTACTATCTGTTTCCTGCTCTACTTCTAATAGTTTTAAAGTAAATTTGGTGATAGATATCTCTGCTTTACTTATCATGAGTAACCAAATCTGCTTTTTAGCGGTGTGGGTCTGCAGACATACCTCTGTGCCATTGGAGAAACAGAAGTTAGGGAGTGAATAGATGTTACATTCTTAAAATCCATCATATTCTTAAATAATTAAAGTTGTTCTATCTGTCGAGGGTTGTTTATGGTTGAGCTATGGGTCTGCGCCTTTAAGACGGTGGGCCTTAAGCAGCGTTTGGGGTTTTAGTTCTGCATGGAGGCTTTCCACATTTCGATAATCCAGAGTTTGTATGTTGAGTTATGAGAACTTCCTTTTCACATCAGACATTTACATCTTTTTCTGCTGTATAATATGAAACTTTTACACTTATTATGATGTCTTACCTGAAGTTATGTCTTTATTCCTTGGCGAACTGCGCTTTTTGGAAATAGTTAGTCTACTGTTTCTTCTTTTTACCTTCATATCCAGGGATTACTAACTGAATTGGTCTGTCACTTGATGATGCTCTTGAGTAAAATTAACAGCTTATCCAACCATGGCTTATTACCATCCCCACTTGCGATCTTTATTTAAGTCATCTGAGGATGACGGATACTCCTGATAGGAATTATAATCTTTATTTGCTGAACACTATCAAACAATTCTTCTATATCCATTTCAAGAGATGATTAAAATCATTTTCAGTTCTACAATAGTTTGCTGTGGTTCATTCTATATAATTTCATTGGAATTAGATTACATAGAATCTAAGGAAAACACTAATTGTTCAATATACACTAATTCTCTTAGCTCTCTGTTTACCCTGGAATTGCTTAACGCACAGTTACGACAGAAAGTGTTTGTACTCATACGTCCCGAGTAGGTTTTTGCTCATACCGTAAAAAAAACTATCAAGATTAGGCTATTAGACGTATTATATATTATAAATATCATACTAACACACGATTACATAAATAGTTATGTAAATTAAACGACAAATAAACTGTTTATAAACAAATAACCGAAAATAGGAGGAGCAGAAAATGTTCGTACATTTCACAACATGTGAGAAAACTGATATTCCCTTCAAAGTTTGTTTAGTTTGGCGAATAAACTACATATACTATTTCGCAAAAAACACTTGGTTCATAATTGTTGGAATTTAGCCAACAAAAAAAGTACTTTTGGTAATTTAACCCCGTCTAAGTCATTATCTGCTTGGTCATTATGGCGAAAAGGAAACAACTATCCAGTGATTTAAAAAACAAATTATTGTAAAGTATAAGTCTCGTTCCTCTTTCCGGTATTGCTACACAACTTAATATGCCGAAAAAGAATGTTCAAAGCATAATTTCCAAGTTTAAGTTTACAGAAAAAACTGCTATCCTCCATCGCTCCAGATGGCCCCACCAAAATTCCAGAGTGAATCAAGAGGAATGATCTCAGAGAAGTTAGTAATAACCCTCTTTCAACAGATAATGACACACAGAAACTGGTAAGAGGAACTGGGATGTATGTAAGCATCTCTATAGTTACGAATATGTCACGCTCTTCTGGGTTCAAAGCATGCCGTTCTCTTAGAAGTCCATATTTAAAGCTTGTTCATTTAGAAGCACGATTGAGGTATGCAAGATAACATGAAGATAAATCTTTTACCTGCTGAAAGAGTATTCCTTGGTGTTACGTATTTTTTATGTTTTATGTTTTTCGTGGACTAAACGCAACAGAAAAACACAGATAACAGCTTGAATAATTTATTATACTAAACTATTAACAAATATAACAGATATAACATAAATTATATAATACCAGTGATAGATATTAAGTTACAACATTCGAAATTAATTACAAAACAAAATAATACTAGTTTCAAACTTCAAAATTAATCACAATACAAAATGGTACTGGCCTGTATCTAATATAATGATCTAAAATGAAAGTCTCAAATTCCAGTCCAGGATGTGGATTTGGTCCCACGAAGAAATTCCGAAGCTTAAATGAAGAATTTCAGAAACACTTCACAGTTCAATAAATTAACCGACTCTCAGCACAAGCAGTAATTCAGATGAATCGAAGAGATTGACGAAATAAAATCACAGCTTCCATACATCTAACTTCAGTCACAAATCCAAGTTGAATATCACAGCAAACACTTAATCTTTCTCAAATAACTGACTCTCTTCTTTTGAAATAGAACTAATGCTTGACTTTCTCTCTTTCTTCGAATAAAAACTGATATCTGACTCTATTTGTCTCTCTCGCATCTTCGTCTGTTTATATATTGTAAGCCTAGACCCCTCGAATAACCGCGAACTTTCTACAGATCTCCAGAGCAATACGCGCATGTCCGTTCTTGCACGACACTACACGTCTATACACGAAAACGCCAGCACTTCATTTACAAACATATGATTGGTCTACTTAATTCAAGAAAATTCTAAATGTTACCATAAATGAATAACAACATATTTTATTAGTTTAAACTTCGAAACAATAATATAAATATGGAAACATAGATAATAGAAATGAAAATCCAAACACAACGCGAGATGCCGTCGTTTACAAAATATTTACACATTTACATAACACTTGGTCAAACGTGACTAAAATTGAGTTTTTCGGCCACAATGATGTTTGCTATAATTTTCGTAAGTGTGTGTGTGTGATTTCTTACAGCAAAGCTACATCTCGATATCTACTGAGTCCACCGAGGGGAATCAAACCCCCAATTTTGCGTTTTAAATCCGAAGACATATCGCTGTACAAGTGGGGGCATTTTTCGTAAGTAGTGGGATGGAAATCTTTTAAAGAACACCGTCCCTACAATAAAACACGGAGGTGGCTCGATCATGCTATGGGGTTTCTTTAGTTTTTTTGTGTAGGCAGCTTTCACCGCGTCATCAGAATCATGAAAAAAGGAGAGTACGTTGTTATATTAGCCACTTATATCAAGAATGATGCTCGGTACTTGCAACACGACAATGACCCAAAGCACACATCGAAATATGTGCAGTTCTGGTTATAAAGGAACCATATAAGCGTTGTAGAAGGCCATCGCAGACATCCTATCTCAACCTAATTGAAAACGTTTGGAGTGAGTTCAAGACCAGGGTTCATCAGAGTCATCCTAAAAAAAATTGCAGGATTTGGAGGCGTTTTGTGAAAAAAGAATGGAAGAAAATTCCAATTGATTTCTGTCTAACCATCAATGAAGGGCTATGAGGAGAGATTGCACCAAGTAATTCACCTGAAAGAAATATGGTGTATTATAAATATTATAGTAACATACATCTTAATAAATCTTTATGTAAATTAAACGACAAAAACTGTTTATAAAAAAATAACCAAAAATAGGAGGCGCAGAAAGTGTTCATAGAGTTCAGAACAGGCCTGGCATGGGCGAGCGCGTTTAGGCATGCGCTCATAATTTGAAGGTCGCGGGTTCGCATCAGAGTTGCGCTAAACATACTCGCTGTCCCAGCCGTAGGTGCGTTATAATGTGACGGTGAATCCCAATTTTCGTTGGTGAAAGAGTAGCCCAAGAGCTGGCGGTGAGAAGTGATTTCAAGGTGCATTCCCTTTAGTCTTACACTGCTAAATAAGGGATGGATATCGTTGAATCTTCCAAAATGACAATTTCTATAAGCACATTTTGAAATAGGAACCATATAAGCGTTTTCGAGTTGCTATCGCAGACATCCTATCTCAAAATAATTGAAAGCGTTTGGCATGAATTCAAGACCAGGGTTAATCAGCGTCATTCAAAAAATTTGCAAGATTTCGAGGTGTTCTGCAAAAAATAATTGAAGAATACCAGTTGAGTACTGTCATACGATCATGGAGGGCTGTGAAGAGTGATTGCGCCAAGTAATTTGCTTTAAAGGCTGCATAACTGACCAATAAAGTTGACGCATGAACACTTTCTGCCCCTCCTGTGTTTGGCTATTTGTTTATAAACAGTTTATTTGTTTGTCGGTTTACATAAAAAAATATGTAGATGTGTGTTAGTATAATATCTATAACAGACTTTACTCTCATTATCCTAATCGTGATACTTTTTAACTTGTGAGGAAAATCTTCTCAAGATGCAGGAGTACGAACCGGTTCTGTCGAAAATGTATGATTAGTACAAATATCTTTTAATGGAAAAAAGCTGATTTATAATAAATATAGTAAGATAGTATTGAAGTTACAAAACATATATTGATCTTAGCTGTTTTATTTTTTAAGGTTTATTTCTTTGCGTATGTTTCAATAACCTTAAAATATCCAAACGTTGATTTCCAAATTTTAACCTGAAGATGAAATAATAAGGTCGAAACATCGTTGTGTACTTCATATTAATGAAAGTTTTAATACTTATACCAGCCGTCTTAAGAATATGTCGAAACGACCATTTCATGTTTTGTGATGATGTTAATGTTTTAGTTTCATCTAGTAGAACGGACGAATTATGTAATTACCTGCATGAGATCATGAATTTATTTACAACAAATACACACTGACATATAAATACATTTCTAGTAATATAAGTCCTCACAGATACTTTTGAGCCAACAGGGACTCACATTACAAATTATCTACTTTATTCTTGCACAAAAGAGCTTCGAAAACCATTTTGTTTACGACTACAACGTCGGAGTATGACTACAAATTCACGATATAATAATACTTCTGTAGCTATTCATATTATTAGTCAAAAGAAACTAACTACTACAGTAACATTTGTAATAGATGGTAAATATATCATGTACAGTAATAAACTACAAGATCAAGACAGAAGGTCACATATTAAGCTTTTGTATTCTAAAGTATTTCGGGTCATCACATATTAATTTTTCACACAATTAACTCATTTGGACATATACTATCTCTCTCTGGTGTTGCAACGGGAAGTCTGTTGTGTGCTTAGAACGCTAAAATCCAGATTTCGATATCCTTGGTAGACAGAATACAGACAGCCCATTGTGAACTTCACACCAATCAAACAAACACATTATTTCCATCCACATTAACACAGTATGTTATATATTCACTTCTCGTGGACTATCTCGTTTGTTACCAGTTAGGAACATGGCTACATAACATGGTTTTCTGTTTTCTGCACATCTAGAGTATAGAAACGTGGTTTTTATTGATATAACTGCACAGGCATAAGGCTCTGCCATTGGGGAGAGATTTCTTCGTACTTGTGACCTTTTGTTGCCAGACGCTAATTTAAATTACAGCTATGCTGAGCTCACAGCTGGTGTCACATCCTGATTTGTAGGTTTGAAGCTCTTAACCTTTCCACTGAAATGTTGCGATTATTTATTTGTAATAAAATTCACTGTCTTTTTAAACTATTCGTATTCAACGTTTATTATGAAGCAAATTAATGCAAACATTAGACATTAGAATAATCGTTTTTACTACCGCAGCGACATGTCCGTGAACTTATACTGTTAGGAACTGGGTTTCAATATGTGAGGTTAGCAGAGCACAGATAGCCCATTCTTTTGCGTTATGCTTAACTGCAAACCAAATTTATTTCGTTTGTTGTTTATCAAAAGTTTTCACAATACCTTAATTGAGAGGAAATTTAAGACATATTTATTATTTTCTATTGGAGGAAGTACCTTAGCACCACTCTCAATCTTTGTCACAGAATCTGGTGCTTTCTATCAAATGGCTCAATGAGAACACTTTGCACGTCGTTGCAATGGAAACCAATTTGGTTAGTATTTCAGTATCCGTAACATCCAAGTAACAATCACTCCATAGTTCTCTGTCTTTTCTCGTTAAACATTAATTCATTGTTGTTATATAAAAATACTGAGGAATTAAAAATAGATAAACACAAGGATGAGAAAAGGTTTTTGTCTCTTTAGTTTCTATTAGGTCATTTGACAATATGAACGTGTCTGAAACATAAATTCTGTGACTCTTGTTTAAAGAGTAAAGCTAGAGATTATAGTAGGTTACTTAAATCATACTTGAATAGAAATACTAACAGATTATAATACAATATTATAATATGAAAGGTACCATGTTAGGTATATCAGGTACAGTATGACATTATTTCGAAAGTGAATGGATGGTATCACATAAAGCAGTCTATTTATGTCGCTACTTATTAAAATGACTAAATTTAACATCAACCAACTTACATTAACTCATAATAACTATCAGATATCAATGATTGTCTTAGGAAATACATTTTTAAAATTTTCTGAAATAAAGTACAGAATCAGACTGAGGAAGGACAGTAAAACTTTAGATAAATTCGTTGAAGATGTCGAATGATATTCTCTATAGATTTATTTACATTGAAGATGTTGTATGAGATTCTTTATGTTTTTATCCAAATTCCTCAAGTTAAATTCTGGACACTATTATCACTCATTAAAGTGTCTAGAAAATAAACTTTATGATGTTCTACTGTAAACTCTGTACTGATATATTTGTTTTTGAAATATTAGAGTAATTACGAAGCTTCGTGAGTGTTAACAATGATAACAAACAGGTCATTATCATATCTTTAATAGTAAAACGTTGAAAATAGTTTTCTGTTCACTGTATTTTATACAAAAACAGTATAGATTTTTCACGAACGGTTACAATCTAGAACCCATGGGAATTGTAACGATCTGATCACGTAGCTTGTTATTTTGAAGGAAGTGGGATTCGTTTATTGCAATGTTTATTAATAATACAGAAAGTGGTTTATGGATGGCTAAATTGCTGGAAATTAAAATAGTGCCAAAGTCTATAGTTTTCCAAAGGTATATTTATAAACAATGATTCAACATTAAAACTTGCACGGTAAGACAGTAATATACCAGAAGGTTCTTAACACAAGTAATCGAGCTCCAATACCTTTAGTGGGAAGATAATATATAGGTTTATGTAGCTTTGTGCTTGGTAACAAACAACAAGACACTAATTTTCATGCTTTTCTATTTTATTTCCTGAGGAAATTGAAACTGTAATTTGATATTATTAATTGGTGGTAAACTTGCAGAAGTTCAGCTACAAACTACCTAATCTATAGTTACAGGTTCTCATGTTGTGAAGAAAAAATGTTTCAATTCTGAATTTGTTGTTCATTAATCTTAGGTAACTAATAAAACAATCGTCTCACAGAAGTGGAAAAGTCAATTGGTATTTCTTCAGCTACTTTGAAACAATCAAGATTTATTACACATGAATGTTGTTCCACAGTGGCTCCGAGTTATGTCTGAGGATTTACAACACTAAAATCCGGATTTCAATACCCGTGGTGGGCAGAGAAAAGATAGCACCTGAAGTAGTTTTGTGATTAATTCAAAACAACAACAATATACATGAATATGTACCTTACTTATGCAAGTGCGACAATTGAATACTCTTAATTTCAAGTAATCTTTTAAAAAACATGGAACTATTTTTGTTGCAACCTCATTTGAACAATATTACGACCTACCTTACACGTTTTTAAATTATAGGAACATGACTCACAAAAATATGTCGAACAATTTCAAAAAAATTAAGTTTTTCACTATTTTCTAACAATCTGGGTGTTAGGGCAATTAAAATAATTCACACAACATAAATAGAAACACGAAAATGACGTTTAAAAATTACATTATAAACATGATATCAGCCATTTGAGATTTAAATAGAACTGTCTGAACTGGATTGAAAATATCCAAAAGGCTAGTTTTTCTGGTTGTTAAAAGATAAAAATCTCAGAATATAAGATATGATACCACTGTTAAGTTCCGAACTTTCAGAAATGACCATATTATAGAAGTTGTGTTTGTCTTTTTTTTTAACTAAAGAGGTACACAGTGGGTGTCGCCACTGGCACAGTTATGTATCTTTGGACTAAAAACTCAGTACATTTGTGTGTGAAAAGCACATTGTACTTGATTTCAAACTAATACACAATGATAATTTTATTGTGCTCATCGCGGGTATCAAAATATAATGTTTGGTCTCATAACTCTTCAGACATGTCACTCGGAAGAAGTGAGATAATAGAGAGAGCAAATTTCTAGTGAATAAAATTACAGGTGACTGGCTTCCTTACTTCTGATCGATATTTTCACTTAACCATGTGTCGACAGGTTACTGTTTAAATTCAAAATTTCTATTTCAGTGAGTGTTTTCTTCATAGACAAATCTCTTTTTGGTGAGTCATCGGCTACGTTACCCACATGGGGTATGATATTCTACAGGGGACAGAGCGCTCAAAAACCATTCTGTTGCTTAATAGCAAATGAAAAAAATGTTCTTAATGAAGTTCAGATACTGTAACAGAACCGCAGTTAAAAGGAATTATTTATTAAGTTTAATACGACAAAAAAGATATTATTTTGGATAAACTAGAACATAAAAATACCGTATGTACCACACAGTTATTTTTCTAGCTGGCACGTGTTCAACCTACAGCACAACTGTTTTGTGTCATTTCAGTTATTTTTATGAGTTAATTAGATGAAGAGTCTTGCCCAGAAAAAATAAAATAAAAAAATTGTAATATAGTATTACACAATTTGTAACTGCTGTTTCATTTATTCACCTCAGCAACACGATGGTTAGACAGAGCACAATTTCTTTCCACAAAATGATCAAAACTTTTCCGTTACCATACACTGTTACATTGAGCTCTGAATCAGGTTGGTTTCGATGTTTATGCATTTTACTTTTATTTATATACATTTGATTCTTCTTAATGTTAACCCAGTCGATTTAAGTAAGGTTAGATAAAAACCGTTTCACCACAGTCTATATTTCGGAATTAAAGATAATAGTAAAGGGAACAAACTGACCAAAGCCTGATATTGCAACTTGTTACGACACATTCGTGCATCATTTGAGGTCTTACTTTATCTACGACCAGAAAAAAAACTAAAAGAAAAAAAACACAACCAAACATATCAATCAATAAACTAGTTTATCTAATATCAGACTTCAGACAGTTTGTTCAGTTTACTGTGGTCCTATTTTTCAATATTTGTTACAATGATAATGTGTTCTTCTTATTATTATTATGTCTTGTGATGTACAGCTACTAATCAAGAATTATGATAACATACTCTTGTGGTTAGAGATGGGAGTTGTTGAAGGTACATACGTTTCTGTTTAAACGAAAAAATTACTATTAGCTAAGTTTACAGATCTGAATTATTAGTTTGCTTCAAATAAAAAACCCTGCACATGGTGTGTTGTTTTAGGACGGAACTTTGATAATATTAAATTTGTTGATACTAAGACTTTAAAAGCAGAACAGAGAGGTTCGGTTTTTCTTTCTCGATATCACAATAACCGATTAAACCTGGTAGATCACGTGGTGCAGAAGTAATTAATGTAGTTTTAAAAACTTTTACAAATATTTTATGAAACTAGTTTTCTCTTCGAAATAACATTTTTCAAAGTAGACAAAATTAAAGAAATCATCTTTTAAAATATATGAAATTTTAACTTAGTGTATTGGTTTAGAACTATGTTAAATATGTTAAATATATTTTAAAGTGGACAAACAGCTGAAGATATTTTTAGAATTATGTCCAATGACATTAGTAATTAATAAATGTATTTTAAAATTTGCGAACTTGTGATTCAAGTTATGTTCATATGTTATGTATATGTGTAAATATTTTGTAAACGACAACATGTCGTATTGTGTTTGAATTTTCATTTCCTTATTCATTTTTCGATATTGATATTGTTGTTTCGAAGTTTAAACTAATATTTTGTTATTTATTTAGGGTAACATTTAGAATTTTTTGAGTTAAGTAGACCAATCATATGTTTGTAAATGAGTGCTGGTGACTTTGTGTCTAGACGTGTAGTCTCGTGCAAGAACGGACACGCGCGGATTGCTCTAGAGTTGTATGGAAATTACAAGATTGTTCGAGAAATAGGCCTACCGGTATTAAAGACGGTGACGAGAGATAGATTCAGTCATCAATTTTTATTCGAAAAAAGAAGATAGATTCAGTCATTAGTTTTATTCGAAGAAAAAGAGTGAGATTCAGACATCAGTTTTATTTCTAAAGAAGAGAGTTAGTTATTTCAGAAAGATTAAGTGTTTGCTGTGATTATTCAACTTGGATTTGTGACTGAAGTTAGATCTACGGAAGCTGTGATTTTATTTCGTCAATCTCTACGATACATCTGAATTACTGCTTGTGCTGAGAGACGGCGAATTTATTGAACTGTGAACTGTTTCGGAGTTTCTTCGTGGGACCAAATTCACACCCTAGACTGGAATTTGAGACTTTCATTTTAGATCAATACATTAGATACAGGCCAGTACCGTTTTGTATTGTGATTAATTTTGAAGTTTGAAACTAGTATTATTTTGTTTTGTAATTAATTTCGAATGTTGTAACTTAATATCTGTCATTGTTATTATATAATTTATGTTATATCTGTTATAATTGTTAATAGTTTAGCATAATAAATTATACAAGCTGTTATCTGTGTTTCTCTGTTGCATTTAGTCTACGAAAAACATAAAACTTAAAAAATACGTAACGTCATCTAATCAAAATATTATGATAATCATTGATTTGTACGTAACCTTTTTAGTTCTTTTTTGATATTTAACTTTATCTTGGTCTCAAATTATTAATTAAAACATAAAATCTTGGTTTAAAACATATGTACAGATGAACCAAAAACTCTGTTTTAGAATTATGATTTGAAAATAAAAGATGAAATTCTTCAAAAGGTAAATAATTTGCTATTAAGTTGAAGAACAATTGTCTGTAGAATACAAGATTTAGGAAGAGATATAGAAAATCAGTTGGTTGCAAAAATAAAAGATTTTTTTATTTTTCTTTAGCACTAAATGAGTCAACAGACACTGCACAGTTGATATTTTGAGCTCTACATGCATCTTCATATCTTCAAGTGACGGAAGAAATGCTTGGCCTTTGTGGATTACCAGATCGAATATATTGAAGAAACATCTTTGAAAAATTTTCTTGAAATTTCAAAAAAATTCAATCTGGATTAAAAACAAAACGCAAATCTATCACAACAGATGGCGCTTTCGCTGTGACTTGGGCGAAATTGAGAGTTTCTCTTTTGAAGCGGCATTTAACTGAAAATAATGTGAAGTCCACGCTGCCATATTTCCATCGCATTTTGCGTCAGGAAAAGTTGTGTGCTCAAATGTCTAAAAGTGATGAATTGAAATATTTGATGGAAATTGTTATAAAAATTGTGAATTATATTAGAAGTGGAAGCTCTCTCATCCCTCGATAGTTTGCCAATTAAGTTTTTGAGGAAAAGCAGTGACTGTACTTTTGATGATCTTATTGATTTTGCAAATGTAAGATGGTTAAATAGAGGGAAAGTCTTGGAACGATTTACTGCCTTATTTCCTCAAGTAAAAGTGTATCTTATTGAAAAAGGTAAGAATGAAAAGTTCTCTGAAATTGAAACTATCATGGCAGTAGGATTTGCACTTTCTGTGCCACATGATGGCTGACTTAAATAATTAGAATAGGGAGTTTCAGTGAACAGGTCAAATAATAAGCGAACAATCACAGTCTATTTGTGAATTTCAATTAAAGTTAAACCTTATGGTGGAACAATTAGAAAAGAATAATTTTTCATAATTTGCAATGTTGAAACGTTTTCTAGAAAATAATAAAAAGTATAATTTCTTTGACATTAAAGATTGTCTTTATGTAAAGTGCATCAAAAATTTGAATAACGGTTCTCCAAATTTAAAAATGTTATTTGAATTTTTGCATGATCCATCTCGATTTGACTTAGGAATCTTCAGTAAGGAAATTACATCTTTTTTTGTATTTGGATAAGTGTGGATTTGAAAACGGGATATTAAACCTGCAGAGTGTAGAACATATAAAAGGTAAACAAAAATGTTCTATCAGATATGTGGCTCCCTATTCTAATAATTGAGAGTCATTTAAATATACAAATAGCAACTTCAAAATTATTTTCCATGTTTGGACCTATATAGGTGTGTGGGTCAACATTTCCTTCTCCAAATTCTTGCAAGTCTAGATACAGATCGCGACTTACTAACGTAAGTTTAGAGGCGACACTAAGATGTTTGTTGAGAATACATATTAAGCCAAATTTCACGAAACTTGTTAATGAGAACCCCTATCAATTTTAACATTGAAGGGTTAGTTGAAATGGAATTGGTTTGATTAAACTAACCTTTTCCTTTTTTTGTTTTTTTTAATACTGTAGCCGACGTTATTTATATTAGACACTGTTGTTGCCATTATAAAAATACGTTGACCACTCTTGCTCTTAACCCATAAAATAAGCTGAAATTGTAAAATCATCTAATTAATTATAAAGTCGATAAAAGCCACATTCAAAATTGTTTTAAACGGTATTCTTATAATATTTTTTTTAAAAACAAAATATCTTTGAAGAAATATGGAGAGTTTCATTAAGTAAGTAGTTTAATCAACTATATTTGTCACTACGTTGTGCAGGATTTCTTCTTTAAATTGAATTTTACTGCTTCATAAAAAATTTTTGTTCTTTTTTTAATACTACGGTAATTTTTTACACATTACATGATCTACTAGCCTTAATGACTTATTTTTATAAAGAGAAACAAGAACAGAAACTGCCTGTTTTGCTTTTAAGGTCTCAGTATGAACAAACCTACTAATATGAATGTTCTGTGCTATAAAAAAAATTACCCAATTTTACGATTATTAATTCAATGTATATACTTGTAAAAAGTTCAAATGTAATTATTTTTAGACACTTTTCAATGCTTGTTTCTTTGTATCTGAATTTTACGCAACGAAAAACAAGGGAAATCTGCTCTAACCGTCCTTAATTTAGCAGTGAAAGGGTAAATGGAAAGTAACTAATCATCACCACCCACTGCCAACTCTTGGGTTACTCTTTTACCAACGAATAGTGGGAATGATCTTATAACGCCACCACTGATAAAAGAGCAAGCATGTTTGGTGTGACAGATAACGTCACCCTCAGATAATGAGTCGAGTTTCTTGATCACCTGTCCATACACTCCCTCTTATTCTTACTCGTTATATCAGGTCAAGTTCGTTTTCATTATGGGATGTCGTCGCTTGACGTTCATTGTGACCTTAGTTCCATATTTCTACTCGTTGGAAAATTAAAATTAATATTACGTAGACATGTGTTGTACTAAAACTTCTGGTGTTAATTTTATATAAACATTGTGGAAATGTCAGACCTTTTTAGATTTTTCAATATTCGAAGCAAACATATACCATACATTAAAAATATAGTAGCTCTAAGTAAAAAACCAAAATGGTTCAAAAATGGTATAATAAGATAATTAAAGAAAAGCACGAGAAATTTAAAGAAGTTTAAATTCCCAGATATTACATAAAATATAAATAAAATTTAATATTATATAAAAGTTAAAGGTTCATAAAAGTTGGCGAAACTGAATTAGAACATTCAAAAGAATGTATAAAAATTTGGTAAGAAGTTAAGCAGTAACACTAAAGATTCTTTTGCAAAACAACATGTTAGAATCGGGACTAACACATTGTGGACTGATGAAGAAAGGCTAGTATTTGATAATTATAAAATGCTTTTTCTTCATTAGTTTTATTTAATCAAGGCTTAATGAGTATTACTCATCTTTATTAATTGATAGATTAAAACAAGTGTGAACAAGATAACTACATATATTCTGAATTTGTTAAATAAATTTGGTAAGAGTAAAGAATGATAAGGCTACTGGGCCAGATAATATTTCTCTGGGTGTTTTAAATAACAGTAAGGATAGAATATGTGATCCATTTGCCTCCGTTTTTGGTAAGCCATTGAAAAGTGGAGAAGCACCACCAGATGGGAAATTAGTTAATGTCGCTTCTATCTTCGAGGGAGAAAATAGAAGTTGTGTAAAGTATATAGGCCTATTATATTCGTTGTTAGTTGTGTGAAACGCTTTTGAGTATCTAATAAAAAAGAAAAACACTTTTTAAAGTCATTTAACAATATTTACAATATTATCTGATAGTCGACATGATTTCGCTATGGGAAAATCTTACCTTCACCTTTCTGTCACATTTTCAATATTTGTATATGTAAATGAGGATAAGGGAGTAGAATTGTTTTTAATTAGTAGAGTTTGAGAACTCGTAAAAGAATGGGAGGTAAAAAGGAGAAATTTGGTGATGATGGTGCGAGCGTTGGCTTATGGGTGAAATTTGTTGTTTAGAAAATTGTTTGTAATCTTCGTTAGATAGCTCATTTATAAATAAATATACATGTAGTGTTGCGTACTTTGACAAAAAAAATCTTCATTTAAATACTAGAGTTTATGAGTATCTAACAGAACTAATATTCCACAACTTAAACCAAGGATGTATAAACTACTACACCGTATCTAAGTGTAAATCTAAAATCAAATTTATTGTTTGCAATTTTGTTTCTTCATTAGTTTTTGTGTTTTAAATGAACATAAGGCTATATCACGATGCTTTTGTGCTAGGCTCACAACAGGTAATGAAACCATGTTTTTAGTATCAAAAGCATTTTGTTTTTCAAACTTTCAAAACTGGGTATTATTGAAATTATACTTACGCAGCGAGTGCATAGGTTGCAAATTGAGTGTTGTTAAAACCATTGTTGATCTAAAAATTTAAAACAATGTTATTGAAAACATGTCTGATATGGTATAAACATATCACTTGGTTTTGTTTTAACCAAGATTTTATATTTAATTAATAATTTCAAACCAAGATAAAGTTAAATATAGAAACAGACCTAAAAGTGTTACGTAGAAATTAATGATTATTGTAATAATCTGATTGGTTGAACGTATCTTACACCGCAAAATATACAAAGTTCATAAAAGTTAAAATGTATTTATCCATTAATAATGTCATTCGACATGATTCCTAAAGTATCAACAGATGTTCGTCCAGTTTAGATATTAAACATAGTTCTAAACAAATATAACAAGTTAAAATTTCAAATTATTTGCAAAATTTTAATAATGATAGAGACCACGTTAAAATTTATTTTTAACGGTATTCTTTTGAATATTGGAAAAATAAACAAACTATAAAGAAAGATGGAGTGTTTCATTACATAAGTAGCTGTCTATTCTATTTGTGAAGTCCCAAACAAACTTGATCAAACGAAAGTCCTGTGATATCTAAATAAGTTACAAAATGTTACGATAGTTATTTAATGTGGAAGCTTGTCAAATGGAGCACAGAGAAAAGTAATAATTTTATATGTTTTTAAATTAAACAACGGACAATGTAAAAGATGCACTGTTTTGTATTTTTGGATTTAGAGCAAAGCTATTCGAGGGCTATTTGCGCTAGCCGTCCTTAATTTAGAAGTGTAAGACAAGAGGGGAGAGAGACTAGTCATCACCACCCACCGCTGACTCTTGGGCTACTATTTTACCAAAACATAGTAGAATTTACCGTCACATTATAACGCAACCACTCGCTGAAAAGGCGAGCATGTTTGGTGCGACAAAGATAAGAGCCCGCAACCCTCGGATTACAAGTCGAGTACCTTAACCACGTGGTCATGTCGGGCCCCAGAAATGTTATCCGTAAATAATTCGCCAATACATAAACAGGGTTGTCGTCATAATCTATAATTTGAAACAAAGTCACAATTAGTTTGTAAACCCAGCTAATGATTATTTTTGTAATTTAAACTGAAACGTTTGTTTCTTATTATACTCTAAATCTTCACCACACCAATACGTTATCAAAATTCTGTTGATAAAATTCTGAAGTGATACATAACACAAGATAATACCACTAATAATAACATATTATCGCTGTGACAAATATCGAAAAATAGAACCGCAGTAAACAGAACAAACTGTCTGATGTCTGATATTATATAAACTAGTATAATAACCAATATTTTTGGTTGTGTTTTGTTGTTGTTTTCTTTTTGACTGAAAATGACGCACGACTGTGTCGAAACAAGTTACTCCAATATAAAGCTTTTAACTGTTCGTTACTTTTAGTGTGGTTTTTAATTTACGAAAGATAAACTGTCGTGAAAATATTTTTCTCTAACTTTATTCCAATCAATTATTACCTTTAACGAAAAATATAGGAAAGTCAAAATAAGTATATTAATGAAATCTGAACCAGAAGTTACACGAAATTTTGTGAAAAATTATCCCTTGAAATAGTTACGTAAAAAAAATAATGTACCTCCCTACTACCCAGGTAAAAATCTCTAATAGATTATTAATTAATATAATAATTAATAAGAAATATTATAAACATTTTTATCAGTAATATTAGTTATACACCATTGATTGCAGTCTTGAAGTTGAGGAACATTGATGAGATCATGTCAAATCATATTCTCAGTCAATATTTCTAAAGAGATTTCTTGAAATGATTCTTACACACATATAACAACCTCAATGTCAACGAGAGATATGACATTTTATATCCATCGTTAAGTAATAATACAGATACGATTCCAAGTGTTCAAGTGTTGAACGTTTATGAAATCGTGTTCAATGCTTGAATAGCTGTGATATTTAACCTCCCCCCAGTAGCTCAGCGGTATGTTTGTGGACTTGCACGCTAAAATCCGGGTTTCGATACACGTGCAGGACAGAGCACAGATAGCCCATTATGTAGCGTTTTTCTTAATTCAAAAAACAACAACAACAAGATATTTAACTACATTCTCGTTTTAAAGAAAATGTAATATTAGATTTGATTTTCATTTTTAGCATGTCACGTATGATATTACTATTGTACGCATTAATCCATTGTTGATTTATAAAAAAATATTTAGGTATTAAAACTAGAATTAAACGAGGTTTTTCTTAGTTTCAAATAAAATCAGATATCAGTTATAAAACTTCTCTCTAGATTTTTTAGTAAGTCAGTTGACAACGGTAATCTGCTTGGAGTTTAACTTATGTGACTCTCACTTTCATAAAGCTAATTTAAAGAGTATAACAATCCACTTTAAAAATATTTAATTTAGAAATACTGATGGTATATGTCACCAAAGATACAAGGAAAAACATATCGAGCCCAATCTGAAACAATTTCCACAATGAATGAATAAAATAATGAAATACAACACATTAATATTGTTAATAGCTAAAAGTACTAAATGTAACAATATCCAAAGTTCAAACATATTTCTAACAATCATAAAACATTAGTGACTATCTTATCAAATATATTTTTAGGAGTTTTTAAAACAAAATATAAAAGGAGACTAAAAAAATACAGTGAGACTTTAGACAAATTTATTGAAGATGTAGTATGGTATTCTTCACGTTAAGTTACAAACATTATTATCACTCATTGAAGTGTCTATAAAATAAATTTTATGATGTTCTACTGTAAACTCTGTACTGGTATGTTTGTTGTTTTAATGTTAAAGAAATTACAAAGAGAGTTTTTAAAGATAACAAACGTGTTATCACCAAATCATAGAGTGAAGAGGTTGAAATAGTTTTTTATTTACTGTATTTTTACAAACACAACAAGGAATTTTCAAAAATGTTCATAAGCTAGAACCCATATATACACCATAGATCTTATGATGTAATTTGTAATCATAAAGAAAATAAGACTCTTTAATTCCAATGCTCATTAATTTCAGAGAAAGTCGTTTTAAGATGGCCACATTATTGAAAATGAAAATGACGCCAAATTTATGGTTACTTCCTGAGCCATTTTTTTAGACAATGATTCAACATCAAAACTGCCTAAGTACACATTACTTTAGCTCACTTACAATGGTACAGTTCTATATCTATCGATTTATACCATCAGTAATCGGGTTTCAATATTACGGGTGTGGTCGGAACAAACTTAACAAGCCCTAATCTTAGATTTATGCTTAATAACAAACTACAGCGCGTTATTTTAAATGTTTCGCTATTTTATTATTCATTAGAAAATTGAAAATTGTTTCTCAGAATATTTTTATTGGTTGTAAGTTTGCAAAAGTTATAGTAAAACCATATAATGTATAGATTCAAATATTATATTATATTAAAAACTGCATAATGTATAGTTGTAGGCTCAAATATTATATTATATTGAATACTACATTAAGTACAGTTATTGGTTCAAATATTTCAAAAAAGGTGGTGGCTGAACATCTTTTTTATGAATCTTAAGTAAAAAAATCAAAAACAAATCGTGGTGACTACCTTATGGTCTAACTCTACCGTTCTGTTTTTCATTAAGGTTTTCTTTCTTTTTTATTAATAAGTACGTTGTTAGTTTAATTTCTGTTTTATCAATTTGGTTTTATGTAGTTTCATGGAATTACTAGAGTCACTTGAAGTACGTTCTACTATTTTAAAACAATCAAAATCATTATGAACCACGGTATTACTTTTCTAATCAGATTTATAGGTTACAACACTTATTTTCAATAAGCGTATCGACATTTTTTTATCTTTACGATTATAATATGTAAAGATAATAAAAGTTATATCACTAATCCGATTTCTGATCTAGAAACTAACCTGGTTCACAGCTAAGTTTCACACTGTACAATAATTTTAAACATAAGTCGATAGGGAATATAACTACTGCTCTGCCAGTTTGACATCATATCTAAATCTAGAAAATTAACAAAATTGAGATCAGATTAGTTAATATGACAGTTACAATAGAAATTTATAGTAAAGTTTATTTGGAACACTAAACTTAAAGCCAGGAGCTAAAACTTTCTTTTCAACATCACTCTTGGCATACTTTGAGTAATAATAAATAATGCTGTCAAGTTATTCCGTGCATTAATGTTTATCTCACTCATATAAATTGCTTCACTTCTGTAGTTTAAGTAAGCCGTGGAACTATTTTTGTTGTTACTTCATTTGAACAATACACGTTTTCTAATTACTAAAATAGATCACACAAAAATACATAAACATATTTAAGTAAAACGCTCAAGGTAAACTTTTGTTTTCACAACTTTCTCACAGTGCACGTGTTAGAGGGTTAAATACAATTTGCATAACTAACAAAAACAAAAACAAACCAGTTCGGTAAATATCTCAATTGTTTATTTATTGGGTTATAAAAAACAACACCAAAACCTTCTATTTCAGTTATGATACCACTGACTAGGTACTGTCTACTCTTTCAGAAACAGTCGTAATATAAAAGATTTGTTCGTACAAAACAGTTCAGCGGAATTTCAACGTTCGGAAACGGTTTTCGACACAGATAACCCATTGTGCAGCCTGATGTTTAACTTCAGACAAACACAATAAACATTTTTATTGTGGTGATTGTGCGTATTAAAACATAATTTGCCTCTTGTGTAACAAGCATTGTCAGTTTAACTTTGTTGAGAATATTTTAAACTTATACATAACAGAAGTATCATAGATTAAAACGACTAAAGGATTCGTTTTTCACTCTTTCTTAAAATATGAAAGTTTTCTGGAGATTACATATTAATGAAAGTACGAGAGGGTTTGTTTTGTAGCAGAGCCCCGAATTTCGGAACTTGTAATATGTATTTGATTCAGTGGGACACGACATTAAACAGGTTAGTTGTGATGTTTACGCATTTCAACCATTACTAATATTTTTTTACTCTTTGCATATCAGAAAAGTGTTGTTTGAGTCTATTGGTGTAATAATATTTATATCTTTGGTCCCTTAGTTACGAATGTCTGGAAAACCTCAAACTTGTTTCTTTTGAAGACAAGTTCATTACAGCCTTTATTTTTATAAATTGTTATGTATATGTATAAATATTTTGTAAACGACAACATGTCGTATTGTGTTTGAATTTTCATTTGTATTATTCATTTTTCCATATTGATATTATTGTTTTGAAGTTTAAACTAAAATATGTTATTTATTTAGGGTAACGTTTTAGAACTTTCTCGAATTAAGTAGACCAATCACATGTTTGTAAATGAGTGCTGGTGACTTCCTGTCTAGAAGTGTAGTCTCGTGCAAGAACGAATATGCGTGGATAGCTCTGGAGTTGTACGGAAATTGCGAGATTGTTCGAGATATAGGCCTATCGGTATAAAAAAGACGGTGACGTGAGAGATATTCAGTCATCAGTCATCAGTTTTTATTCGAAGACAAAGAGTGAGATTCACACACCAGTTTCATTTCAAAAGAAGAAAGTTAGTTATTTGAGAAAGATTAAGTGTTTGCTGTGAATATTCAACTTGGATTTGTGATTGAAATTAGATCTACGGAAGCCGTGATTTTATTTCGTCAATCTCTACGATACATCTGAATTACTGCTTGAGCTGAGAGACGGCGAATTTTTTGAACTGTGAACTGTTTCGGAATTTCTTCGTGGGACCAAATTCACACCCTAGACTGGAATTTGAGACTGTAATTTTAGATCATTACATTAGATACAGGCCAGTACCGTTTTGTGTTGTGATTTATTTTGAAGTTTGAAACTAATAATATTTTGTTTTGTAATTAATTTCGAATGTTGTAACTTAATATCTGTCACTATTATTATATAATTTGTTATATCTGTTATATTTGTTAATAGTTTAGTGTAATAAATTATACAAGCTGTTATCTGTGTTTTTTTGTTGCGTTTAATCTACGAAGAACTTAAAACATTTAAAAAATACGTAACAAAATGAAAAACTACATTAAACTAAATGAACTGTCAGAACTACGAGAAACTTTTTTCGGCTCATTCGTGTGTCCTCTTTGGTGCTACGTGATCATCTAGTTGGAATAAAATAAGAAAAAACAAAACAAAATTGGTCAACAAACACCTTTGTGACCTCTTATTTTGGAATTCTGTCCAGAACACAGACCGTCAGGAAATTGTTTGTTTCTTTTTTTACTGCCAGAAAACAAGATATGTGTTTCTTTTAACTAATTGATACTCACAATTTCCGTTATTTTCTTACTATATTTTATAAACAGCGATTAAAGGTATACTAGTTGGGATCTACAGTTATCAATCTGGAGTTATGTGTTTCCATTTGTTAACATATTCTGATGACTAGGGTCGATCGTAAGGAAAGGTATGATTAAAAAGTTAATTATGAACATTGTTTACAAATTCTATATTTAGTTTGTTTCACATTATGGACAACGATTTTGCGTATCAGTACATCTAATAGCGTGTTTTATGGATGGCATTTCTCGTGTTTTGTTGTTCGTTCTTTGATTTCGAAAAGTATAAAACGGTTACTTTTCTGTGTGATTGAAATGATCAGCGTAATATTTGGTAACTTACTTTGATAGCACAATAATTTCATTACATTAAATTCGTTAATTTGTTAACCTGAAGATCACCTAAGGAAGTCGAAACGTCGTTCTGTACTTTATTTTAATTAAAGTTTCAATACCTGTACCAACCGTCTTGACAATACATTCCTCTTGTTTCACCCATTAAGCCTTTCTTCTATGTTACTAGAATATTTATCCCTCATAATTACAAAGATAAGTTTTTCTTTGTAAGTCTTTTTTTATGACAATTAGTATAACGTTTACTGAAAACCCAGATACGCCCTTTCTCTCATCTACATATACAGTATCATTTTCAAAGCATGTCAAAGCATGACACTTTGATGTTCAGATGCAAAAAAAGGTACAGTTTTACCATGAATAGAAATGAATATTGTTTTGATATATTAGTCTGTGCTATCAGTGTGAAATTTACACCTGAGTTAGAGCTGAAAAAAATAGTTATTTGTTAAAGAGAAACACGTGTACAAAAACGTTTATTGGACATGAAAGCCCTTTGAAAAAAGTGAAGAATTGATGTGATAACAACGTTAGTGGAAAGTGTGGTGGTAAAAATCATTTTGGCGATGTCGCTAATATTGTACCTAAGAATATAATACACAGCATAAAAATAATTAAAAATACAAGAGACACATCACACTATATTGTCCCACACGTTTTGTTTGGATACAGCGAAACTCCAGTGGATAATTATTTGTTTGATTTTCTTACAGCAAGATCACATCTGGCTGTCTTCTATATTTACCGAAGGAAATTGAACCTATGATTTTATTAGACGGAAGTAGTAGATAAATTACCAACTGTAAACAGAAATAAAGAACGATTAAGATCTAGGGATTGTTGTTCTAAATTATTGACAATGTATTGTTTTTTATAAGAATACAATAAACGTGTAAATAGGAAACAGTTTTAAATGTTTGACGCTGGTGATACAAATGGCCAAATATTGATTTGGTGTACGAAATGAACCTATAGTTACTGTCAAATTAGGTAATTAATAAAACTAATAGGACATTAAAGTACGTTCCAGATATTTTAGAACAATGATATACGTTTTATGGCCTGAAATAAACAATGTCCTTCATATAAATTATGCATTGCGCTCGTATGAAAATGAACACATGTATATATATATATTAGACTTCTCAGAGAGATAAAGGAATTAGTTCCTGCGTTTATACTTACAGATTTTTAACTCATAATGATAAAAATAATTAACATTGAATTTCTACGTTCAGTTAACATCGGTGATTTTTTTACATTTTCTTTAGTCAATCTATTGGAAAATTGCTTTTTATATAGAGATATGACACAGATACAGACTTATCTTCTCTCCACACACAAATACTTTATTAATAGAAACATATATTCCAATATTCGACCATGAGAAGATTTTTAACTTCCTTATTAATTAAAACTTTTTTTTCCCTCTTGAAGTTCAACCTCTTGTTCTTGCATTGCAATGTACATACCATAAAGGGACCCGACATGGCCAGGTGGGTTTAGGTTTTCGACTCGTAATCTGAGGGTCACGGGTTCGAATCCCCGTCGCACCCAACATGCTAGCTCTTTCAGTCGTGAGAATGTTATAAAGTTACAGTCAATCCCACTATTCGTTGGTAAAAGAGTAGCCGAAGAGTAGGCGTTGGGCGACGATGACAAGCTTCCTCTTCTCTTGTCTTACACAGCTAAATTTGGGACGGCTAGCACAGACAGCCTTCGAGTAGATTTCAGCGAAATTCACAAACAAACATACTATAAATTATTAATTATTACACACTTATATCAAATACATAATACTGATGTTTTTGAGTATTTTAATGATAAGATAAAATGATTTATTATATAAGTAAAAACGGTTGTTATGGGTTGAGAAAATTATTTATATAGAGAAGCAAACAACGTTTTGACATAGTTGATCACATAGTATACTTTGTCAATTGACCTTCTTCTTTTTCATATTTAGCTTTCTTGGTTATATACAAATTAACTAAAACGCTTGTAATAAATACCAGACCCAACGTTAACTGATACATCAATGTCTACAGTTTGTAATAAATACCAGACCTAACGTCATCTAATAGATTAATGCCTACAGTTTTTATATTTTCTTTAAGATTTCTTGTTAATCACACAGTAAACTTTGTTAATTTAAATGTGTTTAGAAAAAGAAACTTTAAACATTGTAAGCATCCGTTAGTTTTAGCCTGTAAAAAACCACAAGATAACAAGAATTATCTGTGTGTTGTACGTTTTCTTATAGTAAAGTCACATCGGGCTATCTGCTGAGTCCACAGATGTGAATCGATCCCCTGATTTTAGCGTTACAAATTCGAAGACATACCGCTGCACTAGTGGCGGGCCGAGAAATGTATTTTATGATGAACGTACTAATTATTAACTTTGGTAAAATTCATGAATGTTCAAGCACTTTTGAAGCGGATTCGTCTTGCGAAAAAGCCCGAAATTTTGGAATAAGTAAATTATGATTGAAACTGTGTGATATAATAAATTATGACCCGAAACGTTTAGCTGTAAGTGAGTAATAAGAGTGTAAGTGAACTCATTAGCAGATGCTGTGATCTGATGCTGTTTTCTTTTACTGTATTGTGCAGCTTAAAATTATTGACGTAACAGATACCCTTACCGATTTTGTCATGAAGGTAAAATACAACAGGAATAATTATTTTCTGTGTATTTTCTACAATACTGTTTTCTTGTGGTGTATTACAAGGACATGTTTTCCCAATTACATTTTTAGTTTGACTCAATTTATGTTCTGAACATACATTAATAACTTTAAGTTGTGCAACTCAAGTTAGGCGGAGCACGGTTTAGACACACATTCAACATACGTTTACCGTTGCTATATAGGTAGACATTCAGCTCTGAACTGGGTTAGTTTCGATATTTACGCATTTTACTTTTATTTGTTATTTTACTCCTCTCAATTTAGAATAAAGTTGATTCAGTCGACTGAAGTGAGATTAGGGAAAAAATATTCACTACAGTGAATCTTTTTTCTAAATGAAAAACCACCGTAAAGGGAACAAACTTTCAAAAGTATAAAAACAGAAAAAACTAGTTTCGTACGTCCTCTTGGTTATGTTCCGCTTAGCCTTTCGTCATTTTTAGGCGGTATAAACCACAAAATCTCAAGAATCTAGAGATATAACGAACGTATAAATGGTTAACTTTGAATGTGTTGTGAGAAGGAAAGTTATTGTTGTTGTTTTGAATTAAGCACAAAGCTACACGATGGGCTATCTGTGCTCTGCCCACCACGGGTATCGAAACCCGGATTTTAGCGTGTAAGTTCGCAGTCATACCGCTGAGCCACTGGGGAACAAAGTGAAGGGAAGTAATCTCTTAACGTGTATGTTAGGGTGATTCTTTTTGTTTCTCTTTGTTTAGCAGTCGAAAATTAATAACATGACAGATAAACTTATTTTATATTAGTTAGCTGTTTGGCACAAAGTAACTAGGTTAAAAAATTGAAATTAAAATTATTAAATTCATTTAATACGAATCGTGTTAAAACCAAACAAAGTTTAATGTTTTAATTAAAAACGTAAATAGCGTTAAAAAGGTTAAAAGCCCTTAAACAGCTGAAAACATTTGTAATGTGAACAATGACACCATTACTAATGACTCTGTACAGCGTCAGGGATAAACCTTAGGATAAAACATGTATAAAATGGCGCCGTTGTTGAGAGTCATAACGAAACACGACAGTAAAATGTGGATTATTGTGACCTGAGTGTTTACATTCAACACACATTGGTACATCAGTCCGTGATAAAAGAACTATGAGTTAGAAACTGTGACTAATGCGTAGTGGAGTCAGAACACCTTCCTCTTTCTGATTGTTACGGAAACAAGAGGGTCAAAGTCCAATAAAGAGTTCTATTTGGAAAAGATTGCTTTCACATTTTCCACTTCCAACTGACACGGGACCAACGATTGAACACGGGACTATAGTCAATAAATGTAACAGGGACAGCATTGATAGCGACAGAGCAAACACATTTAGCTGCGGTCTGGTACCCAGAAAAACGAAATAGAAGTAGATGTTAAAGAGAAATGGGCCAGTCGGGTTTTAAATATCGGCTAAAACAGGGTATGAACAGAAATGAAGCGACTCCAGGACAAGTAGAGAACTGAAGGAGTCAGTATAAATAGTTCAGTTTGAGTACTGCTTAGCTTCTAGGTGAACCAGGGCAAGAGAAATAGCGTACAGTTCAGCATTGAACACAGAAGTTGTTTAGCAGATTCTTCACGCAACCGCAACAAACCAAGGTAGAGCCCACACAGTCACCTGATTTTGACCCATCTGTATAAGGAGGAAGGGAAGGATAGTTAGAAAGATGTTCAGCAAATAACAGACAATATTTCCAATTGAGAGTGTCTGCTTTTCTCAGATAATTTTAAGATAGGTCGCATTTGGGAACTGTCAGAAGCCATGGTGGGAGGGGCTGACCAATGGATACAACAATGTTATCCAATGACAGACCCAATTCATCCAGATGTGCCTGAATACGAAGACCAAAATGGCAGATTGTTTGTTCCGGAAAAGCATGACCCAATATGGAGGGAAACACAACCCCAGATGAGATACTGTGGTAAGGAACAAAGTTTCGAAGCATACACTAAAAACAGTTGCAAACAGCGGAGGCGGAAAGAAGGTTCATGAGACTTTTTATATGATCCCTGAACTGGGGAATGCGGAAAGCCCCTGATGATGAATGGGGTCCAGCATCTTCAAAGTCGAGGTCTTGACAGAGACATAAACCAGTGACTTGTAGTCTAGTTTTGATCAAATAAGAACACGATGTCTTCAAGGCTCGGCTCCGTGCCAGCTGGCAGTCCACTTGGAGTGAGCAACGCGACAACAAGCTTTTTAAAATTAAACCCTATATTTGAGTTTGGCCATCTTGCTTCCGTAAAGTTCGGAAGGAGGAAGTTGTTCTCACAAGGCTACGCATTGGTCACAGTTTTTTAACTCATCGTTTTCTTTTATCTGGAACTGATGCACCAATGTGTAGTTTGTGTAACACTCAGATCACTATCAGCCACGTTTTACTTTCTTGCCAACGTTACAATTTTCAACGACGGCAATATTTTAAACATATTTTTCTCAGGGTCAGTCTGTAACATTGGACAGTGTTATTGATGATGGTGACTCTGCCCACCTGGATAACGTTTTTAATTTTTTTTAATGGCCATTAATCTTTTTAATCTCATTTAAGTGTTGCATATTTATTCATTACACCTTTTTAATTGTGGTTCCCTTTCTACAGTTTTATTCTCATCCAAATTGACGTGGGACAATGGCCAGAACATTAAATAACCTGACATCAGGACGGGAAAGGCCAACTTCAGGGGACTAACGCTACTGTTTGAACTACTTGTTTGTCGTCCTGGCGAGTTGTTATTATACTTTTGCTGCATATCATTTCACACTTATACTACTTTACTTTTTATTACTGGACATATTGACTCATAACTCGAAACCAGGACTGGAAAGACCAACTTCAGGTGACTGACGGTGGTTTTTATACTTACCTGTTAGTCTTCCTGGCGGGTTATGGTCATTTCCATTCTGCTGCAGGTAGTCTTTTACAACTTTGTTGACTGGATGTCAACATTGGTTTTTACGCCATTTTCTGTTTTAATCGCCGTTTTGTTTTTACCTTCAATTACTTTTACAAATTTTACTCCATTTACTTGACTTTTATCTTTTTACTGGACATTTGGCTGCTCATTATTACGAGTTTGCTTTGTGTCTTTTAAAACTTTTATTCTTTTACATTTTGATAATAACTGGTATGACACATAACCCGGAACCAGGACTTGAAAGGCCAACTTCAGGTGACTGACGGTGGGTCTTGAACTTACCTGTTAGTCTTCCTGGCGGGTAATGATCATTACCTTTTTGCTAGATTAAATACCTTACAACTTCTTATATTCTGCTTTCTCTCTTAATGTTGTAGAGATCCGTCTGTACTCTTATTGTAGAAGTGTAACGAATGTAAGAGGAGTTCACTGTGTTTAGGATGTTTCTACCAATTTGTCACCAGAACTAAGTTTTTGACTGACTTAGGAGAACCAGCTTTCTGAATTAAAAAAAAAGAAATATGTCCGAAAAATTTGTCTGAAAAGGATGACATATCAGAAAACGAGGGACAGTTGTTTCGTTGCCCACTGGCCCCACTTACTATGAAGTCCTACGAGGAAATGCATTACAATGTCAAACAAAGATATTAAAGAAATACCAGGGTTTTGTAAACACTATACCCAAACACCAGCATCAAATACAATGTCCATAACATTGAGAACATCTAACCTGGATGACCCAAGCCCAAGTGGACCAGAGGAATCCAAGTCCTGTCCTCTCTCTTTCAGGAGTTGCCACGCAAACCCAGAGGAGGAAAACTGAAGGAAGCAGAACTTTCTATGGGAAGTCCCCTCATCATGTATAAGAATCCACATCTAGAGGTTGCCATAAAGAGAAAATACAATGGGATCATTATTTGCTGCGTATTTTGTAGCACGCTCTGGTCTATAATGAATGAGATAACTTATTCCCCAATTTTTGTATTTTATTAAATTTAGGTACTGAACTCTCATTTTATGAGAAGCCATTTCAATTCTCTATTAAATTGTTACTTACTAATGTAGACATCACATAGTTGCATTTTTTGCTGGCATTTTTGGACCTACAGCACAACTCTTTTTGCTACTTCAGTTACAGTTATCATTTATTTAGATTAACAGCCCCGTTCACCAATGAAACATAGCAGTGAATTGCGCAGTTTTCAACTGCTGTTCCAAAGTTGTACACGTACAATGATAATATTCATCTGAACAACACGAGTTTGGTGGAACACAGTTCAACATTTACATTCGAGTGATGTTTAAAGCTACCGAAGTGTGAGACACACAGCTCTGAACCAGGTTAGTTTATATATTTTTACTTTTATTCATACGTTTAACTCTTCTTGTTTCATATGACTTTATATTTTTTATTTGTTAGTTAAGAAAGACAGGGAAAAAAACAATTTTACTTCAGCCTCTCTGACCTCTCATTTTGGAATTCCTTTAAAGACACAGACAGTCAGGAAGTTGGTTAGTTGTTTTCTTTCATTTCTATCTTTGGAGATCTACAGTTATCAATCGAGAATTTTCTTATTCCATTTTTAACATACCCTCGTGGTTAGGGTTCAGAGTAGGAGAAGGTATGAATGTTTCTGTTTAAATGAAAACAAATCACAATTAACTTAGTTTGTAAATATTATTATTAGTTTCTTTCACATTATGGACAATACTTTTACAGCATCTCATATGCAATAGCGACATTATCACCGATAACATTTCTTGTTTTTATTATCCGTTTTAAACATCAGAAAGTATGAAATGATTATATTCCACTGTGATTCACGTGACAAGCTCCGAGATTAAATTAACCATCAAAATCTGGTAAATCTGGTAAATCTGTCATATTATTAAGTTCGTTAATACTGGGACTTTAAAAGCAAAATGGATAGATTTTTTTTTGTTTCACGTTATGGGTGAAACTTATTGAGCCTAGTAGATCATGTGGTGTCAAAGAAACCACTTTTGTTTTAAAAACCCTAATAAATGTTTTATACTGAATGAAAATTTCCAAAATAAATAAATTTCTCATATACTATTTGAAATATTATCTTCATAAATAAATTCAATTAGAGAGTTATTCCTCATCTCTGAAACCAGTAATATTTAATTTAAAGGAGAAATTTCGTTAAAACAAACGAACAAAGAAAGATGTTCAAGCTACTTATATGATGACACTTTCTATCTTTCTTTAAATTCAGTTTGTTTTTACAACATTAGCTACAATGCCATTTACAATAATCCTAATGTAGGTCTTAAAACTAATCTTATCACATTTTATAATTATATAGATCATGTTTCATTGTTAACTTGTTATATGGGTAAAGAAGTAATTTAAATATCCTAAAATAGACAAACCTCTGTAAATGTAAACATGTTTTGTAAAAACTGCCAACAAATCGTTGATGAATGAATCGTTTTATCTTTGATGAATTTTAAAATATTTTGTGTTTCACTTATGCCGTTACTTTCATCTGAAAAGACTGTTATCATAATTAACTTTGTTAAATTGTACGTTACGTTCTTAGTTCCGTCTTTATTATTACTTTTATCTTGGTTAGAAACTACTGATAATTTTTTTTAAAAGACACATATATGTATAGAAATATAATAAAATATATGCTAATATTATCACACTGAAGATCATATTTCACTCCTTCATAAAAAGGAATTTATATCAATCTCTAAAATAGTCATTTTTAAGTTTTAGAAAAATTTATCAAATAGGATTTGACAAATCTGATGATTTATAGTGTTGATAAGATATTTTAAAAGATAATCAAGACAAAAGTTACTACATTAACTTTTATTTGCAGCATCTTTGTCGACATACAACTGTGGACATGAAACTTCTGACCAGACATTAAGTTTTAGGAAGTTCAAGACAGTTCCTGAAATTGGAATTATTTGGAAATTACATCAGGATTCACGTATTCTTTGGCGATCCTAAATTTGAAGCTGGTGTCAGAAATTAGCCCAGCCCAGTTTCTGGTAACTCAAGCTCTTATCCAGTGGGGAATTAATAATGTTTTTATTATTTATTCGAAAGCCAATTACTTCGGAGTAGAAGGAGAAAGAACTATTTTGTTTTTTAGAGCTTTATTTGATGGAATAGTAAAAGCCCTAATAATATACTGTTTTCATTGGCTTTCATTTGCGGATGCTTCTACAATCTATTCCTCTTCTCCAGTGTTCATTAGTTTGCTTGCTTACTTAGTTTTGAGGGAACCTTGTAGAGCTTACAATGCATTCGCCTTAACGCTGACGATGACGGGCATTATTTTATTTACCAAACCAACCTTTATCGCACAAAAGTTTCAAGATATTCATGACGAAGATAATCGGTGGAAAGGAATTACGGTTGGATTTTCTGCGTGTCTTATGAAAGCTTGTTGCTATACAATGGCCAGTAAACTTAAAAAAACACCACCTCAAGTTGTGGCCGCCATGATGTCTACCTTTAGCTTATTTGAAGGAACTTTTCTGTTGTTCTTGTTCGAAGAAATTCAAATATCATCTTGTGGCAAAAACAGTGTTCTTGTTGTGAGTTCTGACATCTTTATGATACTGAATCAACTCCTCACCACAATGGCCTTACAAGTAGAAAATGCTGGACCTGTGTCTGTTGCTCAAACTCTAAATATAATTACAGCCTTTTTGTTCGATATTTTCATATTAAATACAATCGCCACCTGGTGTAGCGTTTTTGAGCTGTTTTAATTTTTTTGGTGTTCTTTTAACAACATTAAAGAAAGTGAATTAGTTTTTAATATTTTAACATAACAGTTTATTTCGTGCCTTTATTAATATTATTTGGTTTCTATTATTTTTTGCATAATAACTTTTTCATTGTTTTATTATTAATTTTCAAAGATTTCGATTACCGATGCTCGTAATGTAGTTCACAATAAATAGTTTTAACATTGATGCTTGAAGTTAAGTCTGTTACTTTCGATAGTTATAAAATATAGCACTGATGATAGTGTGTAGGAGTTTGAGTTCTACTGCGAGTTTTCCAATGATGGTGACATACATATTCACGTGATGAGTTTGTTGTTTCACCTTGATGAACATGGTTATTAGAGATCTGTTTCTGACCTTAAGATAAAATTTCTATGTTTTAATGAAACATGCTCCATTTTTTCACAAAACTTCCATGTGTTTATTTGTGCTTCACTTGACTGTTTTTAGGAATTTACAGTAAATGAAAAGAAATTGCAGAAAAAGAAAAATTTTGGTATTGTTAATTTGTTTTTTACGTTTGAAGTGGTTTGAATAAAAAGAAAACAACACTATATTTAAAACATATGTACGTTCATTTGGTTACAATTTTATAAACATTTATATAAACCATGAATTAAAAACAAGATCTTTGTATTTCCAATTATTTGTTCCTGAGTACTGAAAATATTTGCGGTAGTTTTGAATGACCCTTATTGTATCATTTTCCGGTACTCAAGTCAAGCGACTTTTTTTGGACGCTATATGTGTTAAATTGTTTACCACTGGAACAGCGGTATGTCTAGTAACCAAGAACGCTAAAATATGAGTTTCAGTAACCATGGTTCACAGAAACCATGACGAATTTTGTGACAATTCTTATCTAAAACTAAATCAAATGTGTTCTTAAAATCATTGAACCAATTATTGTGGACAACGAATTCAGTGGGATTTTTATAACACTCAATTTTCAACCTTTTTAGAAGAAACACGATTTCAATAACAATGAGTTTTTAAATTATGCAAACACGATTTACACAAAATTAATCTTTTAAACTTTTGTAGATATGGTATCAATAACAAATAGTTTTCAAAGTTTGAAACCGTGTTGTCAGTAACACTCATATTTAAACTTGGCATACTTGATTTTACTAATACTCAGTTTTCAAACTGTGCACATTAAGTACAATATAAATAATAACCAGTTTTTAAACTTTGGAGACATGTTAGGCTTACTATAGTAAAATCAGCCAATAAAGAGATATAGCGAGTTGAGTGTAAAAAAAGAATTACGTTGCTTTATAGTCACTTAACACACAAAAACTAGTAAAATATAAAATTGCCAAAACGAAAGAGGATTCCAATCTTATACTAAAGGTTTAATATATGTTCAATATGGTTTTATGTTCCCAGATAGAATTTCGGTAAGCATTGTAATTTTAAATTGTGTTTCTTCATTCTTTAAATATTCTTCGTACTTTATCCTTGAAAAACAATTGCACTTAAGCTGTGTATTAGTGTTTTCGGGGTGAATATTTGTATTTGTGAAATATATATATATATATAAATATTTAAAACACAGCCCTTATCATTCACATATAATCAAGGTTTTTATTAAATCATAAAATAAATTTATTGAGGACAAAATACCTATTAATTCATCTTGGCTGTCTTATCCCTTAAACCCAATTTCAAAATATGAATAATGTAAATTCAGTTTTTATCACTGATGCATTTATCAATATTGTTTTGAAACTCACTGATATTTATTTTCTCAACAAGATACGATAGAATCCATTTCATTTAATCCTATTTAAAAATAAAATTTTCGTAGCTGAGAACACCTTCCACTTGGCCTATATTTATTATTATGTCTCCTACATACATAATTCTCGATGTTAAGTATGATAGATGTTGATGCATCAACATTATAGATTTCTTTTAGAATCTTAAACAAATCAGTCAGATATTCTCTAGTTTTTATTTTTATCAATTTTAAGATCTTAATCTCTCCTCATATGACAACCCTTCCATCCGAGGAATCATTTTACTTACTATCCTCTAAATATGTTATAAAATTTTAATGTCCTTCCTGTGGTAAGTAGCCTAACACTAAACACATTTCATCAAATTTGACCTAATAAGTAACCTCTGCTGTCTAAATCTTATTTGTCTTATTACCACCAAGAGAACACTGCTTGAATGGATTCAGAACTAATCCACAATTACATCAAGATCACGTCTTTTATCACAATGTTCAGGTTATTCTCAAATTATACTTATAATGAACACTACTATTGGCCCGGCATGCTTGGGTGGTTAAGACGATCAATTCATAGTCTGACGGTCGCTGGTTCGAATCTTTAGCACACCGAACGTTCTCGCCCTATCAACTGTGGGTTCGTTATAATCTCACGAGAAATCTTATTTTTTGGTAAATAACTTGGGTGTTGATGAATCGTTGCCTTTTCTCTAGTCTTACACTGGAAAATTATGGATGGTTAGCGCAGATAGCTTTCTCATTCATTTCATTCACAAAATTCAAAAAGAAAGAAACAAATTATTTTTATTTACATGCATTATGTTAATTTTATTATGATTACAATTAATGTTCCATTTATTTGCCCGTTTTAATAAATGATCTGTACTATTTTTCACACCATCAATATCCTCTTTAAAGCTAGCAATACCCAAAACTTTGACATCATTAATAAATTCAGGTAATATTTTTATTTCATCTACATTCCTTCTTGTACCTCAAAAAGGTAAATCAAAAACAGGATTGATTCTAAGACTAAGCCTATGACATTCATCCAGTTTAACTGAACACCATTCTAATAACACTCTTTCACCCAGACACTCTTCTGTCAAATTAGTTTACTTATCCTCCCATATCTGACGAAATAAATCTTTTACAAGCATATAATGTTTCAACTTGTCAAATGCTCTCTGATACACCAAATCTACATCCTTACCCTCATCCACCTGAGCAGTAACATTTATAAAGAATGTCTGAAAATTTGCAGCACGAGATTTTCTAACCGTGAAAATATGTATATTTTCCAATAACATTATAAAGTTCAAAACATGTTTTATTACAATCTTTCAGTCAGTCGTTTTCTCGTATATCTTTGTGATGTCCTGTTTCACCAACGTTCCTGGTGTTCAATAATATTATAAAAGTCTTGTGCTACCAGTCAATTCGTAATTCTAATATTTGTGATGCTTTTCTTTAATAAAATATATAAACACGATTTAAAGAGTGTAAAGATGCCAGAACTCACAACAAGAACACTGTCTCTGCTACAAGATGACATTTGAATTTTTCGAACAAGAACAGTGGAAAAGTTCTCACAACAAGGCTAAGGGTGGACATCATGGCGACCACGACTTGAGGTGGTGTTTTTTTGAAGTTTACGGGTCATTGTATAGCAACAAGATTTCAATAGACACACAGAAAATCCAACCGTAATTTTTCTCCACCGATTATCTACCTCATGAATATCTTGAAACGTTCCTATGATAAACGTTGGTCTGATAATTAAAATAATTCCCATCATCGTCAGCATCAAGAAGAATACATTGTAAGACAAACAAGGTTCTCTCAAAATCAAGTAAGGAAGCAAACTAATGAACACTGGAGAAGAGGAAGAGATTATGGAAGCATCTGCAAGAGGGAGCCAACGAATACAATATTTCATTAGGGCTTTTACTATTCCATCAAATAAAGCTCTAGAAACAAAATAGTTCTTTCTTCTTCTTCTTCGAAGTAATTGGTTTTCAAATAAATAATAAAAACATTATAAATTCCCCACTGGGTAAGAGGTTGAGATACCAGAAACTGGCCTGGCATAGCCTAGCGCGTTAAGGCGCAAGCTTTGAAATCTGAGGGTTGCGGGTTCGCGCCCCATTTGTGCCAAACATGCTCGCCCTCCCAGCCGTGGGGGCGTATAATGTAACGGTGAATCCCACTTTTCGTTGGTAAAAGAGTAGCCCAAGAGTTGGCGGTGGGTGGTGATGACTAGCTGCCTTCCCTCTAGTCTTATACTGCTAAATTAGGGACGGCTAGCACAGATAGCCCTCGAGTAGCTTTGTGCAAAAATTCCAAAACAAGCAAAACAAACAAACCAGAAACTGGGCCGGACTAATTTCTTACACCACCTTCAAATTCAAAGTTGCCAGAGAATACAGAATCCTGATGTCATTCCCCAAAAAATTCCAATTTCATTAACAGTCTTGAACTTCTTAAAACTGAATGTCTGGTCAGACGTTTTCATGTCCACAGTTGTATTTCGACAAATATGCTGCGAATAAAAGCTAATGCAGTAATTTTTGTCTTGATTATCTCATAAAGTATCTTATTCATTCCATAAAGCATTAGATTTGTCAAATGTTGTTTTAAAAAAATCCTTCTAAAAGTTAAAATTACATTTTTACAGATTGAACCAAATTTCTTTCTTTAAACGAGTGTTATATGATCTTCACTGTGATAACATAAGAATATCATGTATTACATTTTCATGCATATGTGTGTTTTAAACAATTTTTTTCAATTGTTTCTGACCAAGATAAAAATAACTATAAAACAGAACTAAGAACGTAAAGTACAATTTAACAAAGTTAATTATTATAACAGTCTTTTTAGGTGAACGTAATGGCATAAGTTAAACACAAGATATTTTAAAATTCATGAAAGATAAAACGATTTATTCATCAACGATTTTGTTGGCAGTTATTACAAAACATATTTACATTTACAGAGGTTTGTCTACTTTAGGATATTTAACTTACTTCTAAACACATATAACAAGTTAACAATGAAACATGATCTGAATAATTATCAATTGTGATAACATTAGTTTCAGGACCTACATTAAAATTATTGTAAATGGTATTGTAGCTGATGTTGTAAAAGCAAACTAAATGTAAAGAAAAATGGAGTGTGTCATTACTTAAGTCGCTTGAACATCTTTCTTTGTTTTTAAAGTGATTCTCCTTTAAATTAAATATTACTGATTTCAGAGATGAGGAATAACTTTCTAATTGAATTAAATTGTGATGATAATATTTCAAATATTGTAAAAGAAATTTATTTGTTTTGGAAATTTTCATTCAGTATAAAAAGTAATTTCATGAACCATATATAAAGGTTTTTAATGTTGTTGTTTTGAATTAAACACAAAGCTACACAATGGGTTATCTATACTCTGCCCACCATGGGTATCGAAACCTGGATTTTATCGTGTAAATCCACAGACAAACCGCTGAGCTACTGGGGGGCCAGGTTTTTAAAAGCACAGTACTTTCTTAGACACCACATGATCATCTCAGCTCAATAAGTTTCACCAATAAGGGAAAATAAGAACAAAAACTGTTTATTTTGCTTTTATGTCCCAGTATTAACGAACCTAACCACGAGAGTATGTTAAAAATGGAATAAAAGATTCTCGATTGATAACTGTGAATCACAAAAGATAGTAATGAAAGAAAACAACTAACCAACTTCCAAACCGTTTGTGTCTTTAAAGGAATTCCAAGATGAGGGGTCACGTAGTCGTTTGTTGAACTTTTTTTTTATTTCTCCCGGAACACAGTGTTACAATGTGAATGTTAACTATGAATGTTACAATGTGAATTTTAACTGTTAATGTTACAATAAAGATGACGCTTGAAATGGACGAAATTAGTTCGTTAGAAATAAAACTTTTGACACTTCGTTCTGTTCAGTGTTGTTTCATTCATATGTGAGAGATAGGCGTTAGTAAAATTGTTACAATCAAGAGAACTTCGGATATTTTAAACATAAATCGAATGTATATGCTGAACTGAGTTCCACCAAACTCGTATTGTTCAGATGAATGTTATCATTGTACGTATATAACTTTTAAACAGCAGTTTGAAACTGAGCAATCCACTGCCATGTTTTAGTGAGGAATGGGACTGTTAATTTAAAAAAATGATAACTGTACCTGAAGTAGCAAAAACAGTTTTGCTGTAGGTGGAAAATGCCAGCAAAAAATGCAACTGTGTGATATCTACATTTGTGAGTTACATTTTGATGGGGAATTGAAATGGAATCATTATTTTGGCTTTTCATAAAATGAGAGTTCAGTGTTGAAATTGAGTAAACATATTGGGGGAATAATTCCTCCCTGAAAAGGGAGTACACAATCCTTGTAATGGAGGGGTCCAACCCTGGGACACCACTTATTTCTTGTGACAAATTGGTGGTAATATCCTTAACTCCTTTTACATTCGTTCCACTTCTACAATGAGAGTACAGACAAATCTCTCCGTGCCTCCAAAAGAATCTCAAACCATGTGAAAAGTCTTTTAAACTCCATGATTAAAAAAGCTGATAAATCAACGTAATCTTCCACCTTTTTCCCTTCTGTTAATTCCAATAGATCTCCAGACTCACTTCCTATGGTTTCGAGTACGGGCATTTTCTCGGGTCCATCTTCTTCTCCGGCATCGATATTAAAAAGGATCATTTGTTCACACCCTTAGTCGCTTAAATATTTTTTTCTAACGACAGAAGCCTACTCAATAAACCCACGATAGGATGAATGAGGGTCGATAGAGCTCCTCCGAGTAAAGAAAATAAAGAAAAAGATGTGATCGAAAACAGAAGAGCTCTTCCCTCAAATGTAATTCTAATTTTTACCAGTTTTTGTTTGTTAAGTGATCATGACACAACGTAATTCTTTGCTTCTTTTTGACTTGCAATGCGTATTTAAAGACTGTGTTAACCATTATAAGCCTATCATGTTTCCAAAGTTTAAAAACTGGTTATTATTTATATTATGTTTACTATGCATAGTTTGAAACATGAGCGTTAGTCCAATCGTGATTGCTCTGCAAAACTGAGTAACAGTGTCACTGAAAACATATCTTCTCCATATAGTTTAAATATTGAGCGTTACTGAGATCAAGTATGCAATGTTTTAATATTACTGTTATAGAAATCATGTCTTCATAGTCTGAAAAGTGAGTGTTATTGATTCCATATCTACAAAGTTTAAAAACTCAGTTTTGTTCAAATCATGTTTGTATAATTTAAAAACTCGTTATTATGAAAAGCGAGTTTGTTCTAAAAAGTTTAAGAACTGAGTGTTATTGAAATCTCAATGAATTCCTTGTGAATGATAATTGATTCTATGCTTTTGAAACGGATTTTTTAGTTTATGTAAGAAACGTAATAAAAATATATTGTGAACTGTTAATCTGCACGTTTTATAAGCTCTAAAATATGTACCTAAGTTTAAATAAAATTATAATAAAATAAATTCAAAATTCTCCAGTAGAATAAAAAAAATCAATACATATATGGTTGTTTAAGGACAGTCAAAAGTTTTTATTTTATCTTATTAACCCCTTGATTGAAAATTGAAAGATTAAAATGTATGATTGAAGGTTCAAAGTAGACTTGAATTAAGGGTAGAAATGATGAATCAAACTTGACGTCTTTTATAAATTATTTTCTTCAACACAATGGAATTGTGATGTCAACCATTTAAACACTAGTAAGTTTTTCGTTGAAAATCAATTTTCTCTTTGGAACGTTTCTGGTGCCTCAGCAGCTGAAAGTACTTCACAATATAATCAAGTATCGACAGAAAGTCGGTGAAACTTTCTGAACACTTCTGCTGAAAAACAGCGCCAAAAATACCACACCAAGTGGCGATGGTATTTAAGATGAAAATATCGAACAAAAAGGTTGTAATTATATTTAAAGTTTGAGCAACAGACACAGGTCCAGTATGTTTTACTTGTAAGGCTATTGTGGTGAGGAGTTGATTCAGCATCATAAAGATGCCTGAACTCAGAACAACAATACTGCTTTTACCACAAGATGATATTTGAATTTCTTCAAACACGAACTACAGAAAAGTTCCTACAACAAAGCTAAAGGTAGACATCAAGGCGGCCACAACTTGAGGTGGTGTTTTTTGAAGTTTACGGGCCATTGTATTGCAACAATCTTTCAATATACACGCAGAAAATCCAACGGTAATTCCTTTCCACCCATTATTTACGTCATGAATATCTTGAAACGTTCCTACGATAAACGTTGGTTTGGTAATTAAAATAATGCCCGTCATCGTCAGCATTAAGGCAAATACATTGTAAGCCCTACAAGGTTCCCTCAAAACCAAGTAAGCAACCAAACTAATGAACACTAGAGAAGAGGAATAGATTGTGGAAGCATCCGCAAGAGGGAGCCAATGAAAACAGTATATCATTAGGGCTTTTACTATTCCATCAAATAAAGCAATAAAAACAAAACTGGCTTTCGAAAAATTCATAAAAGGATTATCAATTCTCCACTGGATAAGAGCTTTGGTTATTAGAAAATGGGCCGTATTGATTTCTGACACGAGCTTCAAATTCAGGATCGACAGAAAAAAACATAAATTCTGATGTCATTACCAAAATAATTCCAATCCCAGGAATATTTTTGAGCTTTTTAAAACTGAATGTCTTGTCAGAATTTTTATGTCCACAGTTGTATGTCGAGAAAGGTGCTACGAATAAAAATTAAACAATTAATTTTGTCTGTTGATATCGGCTTATGTCTAAATATATCTTGTTGATACTATAAAGCATTAAATGTGTTAAATATTTTTAAAAATGAAAAATAACTTATTTACAGGTTCACCCTAATTCATTTATATGAACAAATGTAAAATGGTCTTCATATGTGTGTAATCAAAATATGTCGTACATAATTTTTGATATTGGTGATTGGTCTATTTTTTCATTTTATTATGGCAATGTAAACATATCACCCAGTACATTAGAATATATATGCATGTTTTAAACCAAAATTTTGTGTTGTTATTAATACTTCTTGATCAAGATAAAGTAAAATATACAAACAGCACTAAAAGGTTAAATACAACTTGAGAATCATTATAACAGTTTCATCAGATAAACGTAATAACGTAACTTAAACCGCAGAAATATTAAAATTCATAAATGTTAAAATGCATTTATCCATTAATAATGTTATTGGCCGAAATTCCTGAAATATCTACAGATGTTCGTCCAGTATAGGATATTTAACTTTTTCCTCTAAAGCAGAGGAAGCTAATTACACAGCCACTGGCATGTGGCCAGCGGATAATACAATTGTGGTCAGTTTAAATTTATGAATCAACTTTTTCAATCATTTATTTTTTATCACAAACTTGGTAATCAAGAACTTCATTGCATCACGTCATCGCTAATGTCGCGCGTTTCATCACTGACACATGCTCTACCCATTTTGTAATGTCAGTCTGGATTAAATGTCTGTTATCGAGAGTGCGTTGTTTTACAATCGCTTACAAACATATTTTTATTGTAAACTTCCAAATGCTTAAAGATATTTTATTTTTAATCCTACAATATGGATAACTGGATAAATCTAAAACAAAATAATCCAGATGCTGACGAACACTCAGAAAATAAAGACAATAAAATTGATTCTAGCATAACTGACGAAAAGAGAATGTCGCGTGGCTGAAGAAACGTGAAACGAGAACTTAATGAAAAATGAATTTTGTAGTGATTGAAGCTAATAATAAGTCAGTTTATCTTTTGTGTAACAAAGTATTTAGAAATAATAAAGCATACAACCTTAAGCAACACTTTAAAAATGTTCACAACGAATTTAATGTAAAAGTTTCAGTTGATAGCAAAGATAGTATGAATGAAATAAGCAGCCTGAAAGCACAACCTAATGGAGAAAATGGAGGTCTAAAAATATTTTTATCATCAATAGAACTAGTTACATTAGCTGGTTATGAAATAGCTTGGATTCCAGTTGAAAAAAGAAATCATTTTTTGATGCTTAATTTGTAAAAGAAATATTGGTTGTTGTCATCGAAACCCTGTTGGAGAGTTATGACTCAAAAATAAAAGATGATATTCTTAAAAAGGTAAATAATTTGCTATTAAGTTGAAGAACAATTGTCTATAGAATACTAGAGTTAGCAAGAGACACAGAAAAATCAGTTGCTTGAACAACTAAAAGATTTTTCTTTAACACTAGATGAGTCAACATTGCACAGCTAATATTTTGAGTTCGACATGTAACTTCAGATTTTCAAGTGACGAAGAAAATGCTTGGCCTGTGTGGATTACGAGATCGAACATATAGAAGAAAGATATGTGAAATTTTTTCTATAAATTTCAAAAATATTCAATCTGTAATAAAATACAAAAAACAAAACTGGTTTCTGTCACAACAGATGGCGCTGCCGCTGTGACTAGAGAGAAATTGAGATTTGTTTCTCTTTTGAGCGGCATTTAACTGAAAATAATGTGAAGTCCACGCCGCCATCTTTCCATTGCATTTTGCATGAGGAAAAGTTATGTGCTCAAATGTCTAAAAGTGATGAATTGAAATATTTGATGGAAATTGTTATAAAAATTGTGAATTAAATTAGAATTGGATCCTCTCTCACATCTCGACAGTTTGTTAATTAAGTCATTGAGGAAAAGCATTAACCGTACTTTTTGATGATCTTATTGATTTTGCAAATGTAAGATGGTTAATTAGAGGAACAATCTTGGAACGATTTACTTCCTTATTTCCTCAAATAAAAGTGTATCTTATTGAAAAAGGTAAGATTGAAAAGTTCTCTGAAATTAAAACTTTACATGGAAATGTGATTTGCATTTTGTGTGCGACATGATGGCTCACTTAAATAATTTGAATACAAGGTTTAAGAGAACAGGTCAAATAATAAGCGAACAATCAGAGTCTATTTGTGAATTTCAATTAAAGTTAATCCTCCTGGTGGAACAATTAGAAAATAATAATTTTTCACATTTTCCAAAGTTGAAACGTTTTCTAGAAAATAATAATGAGTATAATTTTTTGATACTAAAAATTGTCTTTATGTTCAAGTGCATCAAAAATATGAATAACTGCTCTCCAAATTTAAAAATTTGAAAATGATCTTTGAATTTTTGTATGATCCATATCAATTTGACTTCGGAAATTTCTTTTTTTGTATTTGGATAAGTTTGGATTTGAAGACGAGATGCTAACTTTGCAAAATGTAGAACATACAAAAGGTAAACAAAATGTTATATCAGAGATGTGGCTCACTATTTTGTTAAATGAGAGTCTTTCAAATTTAAAGATGGCAATTTCAAAATTATTTTTCACGTTTGAAACCATATAGGTGTGTGGTCAACATTTTCTACGTAGATTCTCTGAATTCTAGATACAGATCTCGACTTACTAACGTGAATTTAGAGGCAAAGCTAAGAGGTTTATTGAGCATAGATATTCAGCCAAATTTAAAGAAACTTTTTAACGAAAACCCCCATCAAATTTAACATTAAAAGGGTTAGTTGAAATGCAGTTGTTTCGATTAAAGTATTAATTTTGAAAAAAATCACTTCTTCTAATGCTTATTCGTTATGTGAGATCAAATTCATTGGAACTATGGGATTTCGTCGCTTTACGTCCATTGTGACCTTAGTTTCACGTTTCTACTCATAAGACCCCTCGCTAGTACAGTGGTATGTCTACGGATTTACAACGCTAAAATCAGGGGTTCGATTTCCCTCGATGGGCCCAGCAGACATCTCAATGTGGCTTTGCTGTAAGAAAAACACACATTCTTCTCGTAGGAAAATTAAAATGAATATCATGCAGGCATGTGACGTACGTTGTTGTTGTTGTTTCGAACACAAAGCTACCCAATAGCCTACATATGCTCTTCCCATCACGGGTATCGAAACACGGATTTTAGCGTGTAAGTCCGCAGACATACCGCTGAGCCACTGGTGGGCGTGATGTACGACAACTTCTAGTGTTAATTTTATATAAACACTGAGGAAATCTTAGTAATTTTTAGATTTTTCAGTAATCGAAGCAAACATACACCATACAGAAAAAAAGTTAGTCGCTATAAGTAAAGAGCCCGAATGGTTCAAAAAAGGTATAATAAACAAAATTAAAAACTATAAATATAATATAATATCATATAAAATTTAAAGGTTCAAGAAAGTTGGCGAAACAGTGAATTAGAACATCCAAAAGAATGTATAAAAATGTTTGGAAAAACTTAAAAATAAAAAGTGAAGATTCTTTTGCAGAACAAAATGTTAGAATAGGGACTAATGTCTTGTGAACTGATGAAGAAAGGCTCGTATTTGTCGATTATAAAATGCTTTGTCTATATTAGTTTATTTAATTAAGGTGTTATGTAAATGTCGTGTAAATGTTTTGTAAATGACAACATGTCGTGTTTTTTTGGGGATTTTCATTTCTATTATTTATATTTCCATATTTATATTATTTTTTCTAAGTTTAAACATTTATTCAGTTAAAATAACATTTAGAATTTTCTAGAATTAAGTACACCAATGATATGTATGTAAATGAAATGTTGGTGGCTTCGTGTCCGGACGTTGAGTCTCGTGCCAGAACGGAGATGCGTGGATTGCTCTGGAGTTCTATGGAGGTTACGCGATTTTTTGAGAAGTAGGCCTACTGGTATAAAAAGACGGTGACGCGAGAAGAAATGAAGAGTCAGATATTAGTTTTATTCAAAAGAAGAGAGTCAGTCATTCGTTTGAGAAAGTTTAAGAGTTTGCTGTCATTTTATTCCATCAATCCCTACGATTCATTCGAATTACTGGTTGTGCTGAGAGTCGACACGTACGGAACTAGCCAGGGGAGATCGGAAAAATTAAAGGCGACAAGTTTGTGACGTTCATCAGAGGCATCGTACAAAGAACTTCGTCGAATTTATTGAACTGTGAATTGTTTCTGAACTTCTTCATTTAACCTTCGAATTTCTTCGTGGGACCAAATTCACACCCTAGACTGGAATTTGAGACTTTCATTTTAAATTATTATATTAGATACATGCCAGTACCATTTTGTATTGTGATTAATTTTGAGGGTTGAAACTAGTACCATTTTGTTTTGTAATTAATTTTGAAAGTTTAAACTTAATATCTGTTATTGTTATTATATAATTTATGTTATATCTTGTATATCTGTTAATAGTTTATTGTAATAAATTATACAAGCTGTTATCTGTGTTTTTCTGTTGCATTTAGTCTGCGAAAAACATAAAACATAAAAAAACGTAACACAAGGCTTAATCAGTGTCACTAATCTTTAAGAATTGATATATTAAAACAAGTATGAACAAGATAACTACATATATTCTGAAGCTGTTAAATAAATTTGGGAAGTTTAAAGAATGATAAAGCTACTCGGCCAGATAATATTTCTCTGGGTGTTTTAAATAACAGCAAGTATTAGATATATGAGCCATTTGCCTCCGTTTTTGGTGAGCCATTGAAAAGTGGAAAAGCACCAACAGATTGGAGATTAGGTAATGTCGCTTCTATCTTCGAGGGAGAAAAAAGAAGTTGTGTAAATAATAAAAGGCCTATTATATCAGTTGTTAGTTGTGTGAAAGGCTTTGGAATATCTAATATAAGAAAATATTTTTAAAGTCATTTAACAATATATAGAATGTAATCGAATAATCGACATAATTTCTCTATGGAAAAATCTTACCTTCACTTTTGTATCACATTTTGAAAATGTGTCTGTATATGTAGATTTTTGAAATTACAGGTAATAATATTTTATTTAATTATTACTCTAACATAGGAACAGTATCTTCAGAGCTTGAACAATATTTTAAATAAAATCTCGTCATTAGTAAAAGACCCCCAACCAGCTTTTTACACCAAAGTTTCTGAAAAATTATATGCGAGTCAGTTTTTGGGTAATATATATATATATTATAGATCAACTAACAGTTTCTCTAATAATTAAATGAACGAATTATTATGTTACCTTATAATTCTGGTAATGATCGCCTTTATAATACAATTTTCTGATGATGGAACAAGTTATTACAGTACTTTAAAACTTATAAATAAAATGTTGAAGGTTTTGTTGACCGTCTTCACCTTCACTACTATGTTATGTTATAAAGAGAAACACTCGATTTAAATTTATATTTCATATGCAAGAGGCCTGGCATGGTTCAGCGCGTAAGGTGTGCGACTCATAATCCGAGGGGGAGGGTTCGCTTCCGCGTCGCGCTAAACATGCTTGCCCTCCCATACGTGGGTGGCGTATTATGTGACGGTCAATCCCACTATTCGTTGGTAAAAGAGTAGCCCAAGGGTTGGCGATGGGTGGTGATGACTATCTGCCTTCCCTCTAGTCTTACACTGCTAAATTAGGGACTTCTAGCACAGATAGCCCTCGAGTAGCTTTGTGCGAAATTCCAAAACAAACAAAGAATTTACATGAAAGTAAATTTCCTTTCAACGGCAACTATTTAATCTTTATATTAAATCGATATTTAATATTTTCCACACAGGGTTCGAAAGGTTTTGGATAAACCTTGCTGTTCAGCAAATATATTATTCAATTCAGTTTTCATGTGACTTGGATCTTCACATGCTGTCAACTTGACCATGAGTCGATGAAGTAAAGAGAGATGGCGCTTTGACGCGTTTCGAATTCCTTTACCCTTCCACTATGCACAGACGACTCTTCACTGTGGTGTTTTTTAAATTAGTTTTAAAAATCACTTTAAGTGTCAGATATAATATCAATATTTTTTTACCAATTATAAGGTGAACCATATGTATTTTATGTTTTTCTTAATTACAAATAATACACATCAAACACTTTATACGCAACATAAACATAATTGTTTTCCAACGATAGAACAATATGAACAATATTTAGAGCGTGAAGAGAAACTATTACAATATTTAAATACCTACCAAAGTTTCAGCTTGGAACATTCCACTTGTTACCCGGTTGTGAAAACAACTACACCGTATCGAATTGTAAACCTAGAATCATATTTTATTTTTACAATTTTGTTTCTCTTCTTAGATTTGTGTTTTAAATGAGCATAAAGCTACATTATGATATTTTTGTACTAGGCCCACAACAGGTATTGAAACCATGTTTTTTGTATTAAAAGCCTTTCGCTTTTGCAAGTTTCAAAACTGGGTATTATTTAAATTTTGTTGACGCTGCTTGTGCATAGTTTGTAAATTGGGTATTATTAAAACCATACTTGATCTAAAAAATTAAAACAATGTTACTGAAAACATGTTTGTTCTCTAAACAGTTTAAAATTATTATATTACATTTTATTTTATATTTGTGATTGGTCTGTTTTATAAGTTTGTTATTATAGTTTTAGCATATCACTTGGTTTTAAACCCAGATTTTATATTTTAATTAATAATTTCAGATCAAGATAATGTTAAATTCAAAAATAGATGGAAAATATTACGTACAAATTTATGATTATTCTTATAGTCTGATAAGATGAACTTAGCTTACACCACAAGATGTACAAAGTTCACAAATGTTAAAATGCATTTATCTGTTAATAATGTGACTGGCCGTAATTCTTGAAGTATCAACAGATGTTCGTCTGAGCCAATACACCAAGTTAAAATTTCAAAATTATTTGCATAATTATATAGTTCATAAAAACCACGTTAAAAATTATTTTAAACGGTGTTCTACTGAATATTGGCAAAATATACAAACTATAAATAAAGATGGAGTGTTTCATTACAGAAGTAGTTGATCAACGAGAGATATGACATTATATGTTCATCGTTAAGTAATAATACAGATACAATTACATGTTCGTATAAAAGAAAATGTTATAAGATTTGATTTTCATTTTTAGCATGTCACATGATATTACTATTGTACACATTAATCCATTGTTGTTTTTTAGAAATATTAAAATATTAAAACTAGAATTACACGAGGTTTTTTCTCTGTTTCAAATAAGGTCAGATATCAGTTATAAAATTTCTCTCTAGAATTTTTAGTGAGTCAGTTGACAACGGAAATGTGCTTGGAGTTTATCTAATGTGACTCTCACTTTCATAAAGCCAATATAGAGAGTATTACAGTCTACTTAATAAATATTTAATTTAGAAATACTAACAGCATATGTGGCAAAAGGTTATAGGAAAAAGATATCGAGCCCAGTCTGAAACAATTTCCACAGTGAATGAATAGAACAATGAAATACAACTGATTTATATTATTAATTTTTAAAAGTACTAAATGTAACAATATCCAGCAAGTTTTAACAGATTTCTAACAATCATAAAACGTTAGTAACAGTCATATGAAATATATTTTAGGAGTTTATAACACAAAATATAAAAGCAGACTGAGGAAATACAGTGAGACTTCAGACAAATACATTAAAGGTGTAGTATAATATTCTCTATGGTTTTATGTAAATTCTTCACGTTTAGTTACAATCATTATTGTCACTCATTAAAGTGTATATAAAACACTTTATGATGTTCCACTGTAAATTCTGTACTGATATGTTTGTTGTTAAAATGTTAACGAAATTATGAAGCTTCATGAGAGTTTTGAAATATAACAATTGTGTTATCACCATATCTTAGAGAAAAGAGGCTGAAAATAATTTTTATTTACTGTATTTTTTTTAAAACACAACATGAAATTGTCAAAAATGTTTATGAGCTAGAACCCATGTAGACGCCATAGATCTTATGATGTAATTTGTCATCATGAAGAAAGTGAGACTCTTTAACTCCAGTGTTCATTAAGTTCAGGGAAAGTCGTTTTAAGATGGCCACATAATTGAAAATCAAAATGGCGCCAAATTTATGGTCTCCTCCTTAGGTATATTTGAAGACAATGATTTAACATCAAAACTGCTTAAGTACATATTACGTTAGCTCACCCCCATGGTACAATAAGTCCATCGACTTATACCATCAGTAATCGGGTTTCAATGGTCAGAACAAACTTAACAAGCCCTAATCTTAGATTTGTGCTTAATAACAAATTATAGCGCGTTATTTTAAAGGTTTCGCTGTTTTATTATTTATTCGAAAATTGAAAATTGTTTCTGAAAATATTTTTATTGGTGGTAAATTTGCAAACATTAAAATAAAAACTATGAAATGTATAGATTCAAATATTATATTATATTAAAAATTGCATAAAGAGTAGTTGTAGGTTCAAATATTATATTATATTGAATACTACATTAGGTACAGTTATAGGTTCAAATAGTAGAAAAAAGGTGGTGGCTGAACATCTTTTTTTATGAATCTGAGATAAAAAAATCAAAAACAAATCGTGGTGACTACCTTATGGCCTAACTCTACCCTTCTGTCTTTCATTAAAGTTTTCTTTCTTCTTTGTTAATCAGTACGTTTTTAGTTTAATTTCTGTGTAATGAATTTGGTTTTATGTAGTTTCATGGAATTACTAGAGTCACTTGAAGTACGTTCTACTATTTTAAAACAATCAAAATCATCATGAACAACGGTATTACTTTCCTAATCAGATTTATAGGTTACACCACTTATTTTCAATAAGCGTATCGACATTTTTTATATTTACGATTATAATATGTAAAGATAATAAGAGCTATATCACTAATCCGATTTCTGATCTAGAAACTAACCTGGTTCACAGCTAAGTGTCACACTGTACAGTCATTTTAAACATAAGTCGATAGGGAATATAACTACTGTTCTGCCAGTTTGACGTCATATCTAAATCTAGAAAATTATCCAAATTGAGATCAGATTAGTTAATATGACAGTTGTAATAGAAACTAAAGCTTATTAGAAACATTGAACTTGAGCCAGGAGCTAAAACTTTCTTTTCAACATCAATCATAGCATACTTTGAATAATAATAAATAATGCTGTCAAGTTATTCTGTACATTAATGTTTATCTCACTCAAATAAATTGCTTCAGTTCTGTAGTTTAAGTAAGCCGTGGAACTATTTTTGTTGTTACTTCATTTGAACAATACACGTTTTCGAATTCCTAAAATAGATCTCACAGAAATACATAAAAATATTTAAGTAAAACGCTCATGGTAAACTTTTTTTTCACAACTTTCTCACAGTGCATGTGTTAGAGGGTTAAATACAATTTGCATAACTAACAAAAAGAAAAACAAACCAGGTCGGTAAATATCTCAATTGTTTATTTATTGGGTTATAAAAAACAAAAACAAAATCCTATATTTCAGTTATGAAAAGTGGTTCAGGTATTGTCTACTCTTTTAGAAACAGTCGTAATATAAAAGATTTGTGCGTACAAAACAGTACAGCGGAATTTCAACGTTTGGAAACGGGTTTCGACACAGATAACCCGTTTTGTAGCCTGATGACTAGCTTCAGACAAACACAATAAACATTTTTATTGTGGTGATTGTGCGTATTAAAACATAATTTGTCTCTTGTGTAACAAGCATTGTCAGTTTAACTTTGTTGAGAATATTTTAAACTTATATATAACAGAACTATCATATATTAAAACGACTAAAGGATTCGTTTTTCACTGTTTCTTAAAATATGAAAGTTTTCTGGAGATTACATATTAATTAAAGTATGAGAGGGTTTCTTTTGTAGCAGTGCCCGAATTTCGGAACTTGTAATATGTGTTTGATTCTGTGGGACACCACATTAAACAGGTTAATTGTGATGTTTACGCATTTCAACCATTACTAATATTTTTTTACTCTTTGTATATTAGAAAAGTGTTGTTTGAGTCTGTTGGTGCAAGAATATTTATATCTTTGGTCCCTTAGTTACGAATGTGAGGAAAACCTATAACTTGTTTATTTTGAAGACAAGTTCATTACAGCCTATTTTTGTATAAATAAAAATCTACATTAAACGAATCGAACTATCAGAACTCTGAGAAACTTGTTTTGACTCATTCGTGTGTCCTCTTTAGTGCTACGTGATCATCTTGTTGGAATTCTATCCAGAACACAGACTGTCAGGAAATTGTTTGTTTCTTTTTTTTTTTTACTACCAGAAAACAAAGTATGTGTTTCTTTTAACTAATTTATACTCACAATTTGCGTTATTTTCTTACTATGTTTTATAAACAGAGATTTACATACAATTAAAGGTATACTAGTTGGGATCTACAGTTATCAATTTGGAGAAATGTTTTACCATTTGTTAACATACTCTGATGGGTAGAGTCGAGAGTAAGAAAAAGCATAATTAAAAAGTTAATTATCAACATAGTTTACAAATTCTATATTTAGTTTGTTTCACATTATGGACAACGATTTTCATATCAGTATGTCTAATAGCGTGTTTTATGGATAGCATTTCTCGTAATTTGTTGTTCGTTTATTAATATCGAAAAGATATTGACATGATCAGCGTAATATTTGGTAGCTTACTTTGATAGCACAATAATTTCATTACATTAAATTTGTTAATCTGAAGATGACCTAAGGAAGTCGAAACGTCGTTCTGTACTTTATTTTAATTAAAGTTTCAATACCTGTACCAACCGTCTTGACAATACATTCCTCTTGTTTCACCCATTAAGCCTTTCTTCTATGTTACTAGAATATTTATCCCTCATAATTACAAAGATAAGTTTTTCTTTGTAAGTCTTTTTTTATGACAATTAGTATAACGTTTACTGAAAATCCAGATACGCCCTTTCTCTCATCTACATATACAGTATCATTTTCAAAGCATGTCAAAGCATGACACTTTGATGTTCAGATGCAAAAAAAAGGTACAGTTTTACCGTGAATAGAAATGAATATTGTTTTGATGTATTAGTCTGTGCTAAAAGTGTGAAATTCATACCTAAATTACAGCTGAACAAATAGTTATTTGTTAAAGAGAAACACGTGTACGAAAACGTTTATTGGACATAAAAGCACTTTGAAAAAAGTGCAGAGTTGATGAGTTTTAAATGTTTGACGCTGTTGATACAAATGGCCAAATATTGATTTTGTGTACAAAATGAACCTACAGTCACTGTCAAATTGCGATCATTAATAAAACTAATGGGACATTAAAGTACGTTCCAGATATTTTAGAACAATAATATACGTTTTATAGCCTGCAAAAAAACATTGTCCTTCGTATAAATAATGCATTGAGGTCGTATAAAAACTTAATATATGTATATTAGACTTTTTAGAGATATAAAGGAATTAGTTCCCGCTTCAAATCCTGCGTCTATACTTACAGATTTTCAACTCATGATGATGAAAATAATTAACATTGAATTTCTACGTTCAGTTTATCATAGGTGATTTTTTACCTTTTCTTGTAAAATTGGTTTTATGTAGAGATATGACACAGATACAGACTTATCTTCTCTCCACACACAAATATTTTATTTATACAAACATATCTTCCAATATTCGACCATGAGAAGATTTTTAACTTCCTTATCGATTAAAACTTTTTTTTTCCTCTTGAAGTTCAACCTCTTGTTCTTGCATTGCAATGTACATACCATAAAGGGACCCGGCATGACCAGGTGGGTTAAGGTTTTCGACTCGTAATCTGAGGGTCAGGGATTTGAATCCTCGTCGCACCAAACATGCTAGCTCTTTTAGCCGTGGGAATGTCATAAAGTCAATTCCACAATTCGTTGGTAAAAGAGTAGCCCAAGAGTAGGGGATGGGCGATGATGACTAGCTTCCTTTTCTCTTGTCTTACACAACTAATTACGGGACGTCTAGCCAAGATAGTCCTCTAGTAGCTTTTCGCGAAATTCACAAACAAACATAGCATAAATTATTAATTATTACACAGTTATATGAAATACACAATACTGATGTTTTTGAGTATTTTAATGATAAGATAAAATGACTTATCATATTAGTAAAAACAACTGGTATGGGTTCAGAAAATTATTTATGTAGAGAAGCGAACAACGTTTCGACCTTTTTTTGTCATATAAAAATAATCTATAAAGCTTGTAATAAATACCAGACCTAACGTCATTTAATAGATTTATGCCTACAGTTTCTATATTTTCTTTAAAACTTCCTGTTGATCACATCGAAAACTTTTTCAATTTAAATATGTTTAGAAAAAGAAAATTTAAACATGTAAGCATCCGTTAACTTTAGCCTGTAGAAAACACAAAATAACAACGATTATCTGCGTGTTGTATGTTTTTTATAACAAAGTCACATCGGGCTATCTGCTGAGCCCACAGATGTGGATCGAATCCCTGATTTTGGCGTTGCGTATTCGAAAAAATACCGAAGAATTTTGTCTTATAATGAACGTACGAATTATTATCTTTGGTAAAATTCATTAATGTTCAAGAACTTTTTGAAGCGGATTCGTGTTGCGATAGAGCCCGAAATTTTAGAATAAGTAAACTGTGATTGAACCTGTGTGATATAATAAATTATGACCCGAAACGTTTAGCTGTGAGTGAGTTATATGAGTGTAAGTGAACTCATTAGCAGATGCTGTGATCTGATGCTGTTTTCTTTTCCTGTATTGTGCAGCTTATAAATTATTGACGTAACAGATACCCTTACTGACTTTGTCATGAAGATAAAATACAACAGGAATAATTATTTTCTGTGTATTTTCTACTATACTGTGTTCTAGTGGTGAATTACAAGGACATGGTTTCCCAATTAGATTTTTAGTCTTTCTCAATTTATGTTTTAAACATACATTAATAACTTTCAGTTGTACAACACAAGTTATGCGGAGCACGGTTGATACACTCATTCAACATATGTTTACCGTAATTATACAGGGTGACATTCAGCTCTGAACCAAGTTAGTTTCCACATTTACGCATTTTACTTTTATTTTTTATTTGATTCTTCTAAAAATAGAATGATGTTGATTCAGTCAATTGAAGTGAGGTTAAAGAAAAAAAAAATCACTGCAGTCTTTCTTTCGTAAATGAAAAATCACCGTAAAGGAAACAAACTTTCACAAGCCTAAAACAGAAAAACTAGTTTCGTACGTCCTCTTGGTTATGTTCCTTTCAGCCTTTTGTCATCTTTAGGCTATAGAAACTACAAAATCTCAAAAATCTAGAGATATAACAAACGTATAAATGGTTAACTTTGAGTGTGTTGGAAGAAGGAAAGTAATCTCTTAACGTGTGTGTCAGGGTGTTTCTTTTTGTTTCTCTTTGTTCAGCAGTCAAAAATTAATAACATGACAGATAAACTTATTTTATATTACTTAGCTGTTTGGAACAAAGTAATTAGGTTATCAGCGCCAAACAACTGGTTTAAAAATTAAAATTAAAATTATTAAATTCATTTAATTCGAATCGTGTTGAAACCAAAAAAAGTAAAATGTTCTAATTAAAAACGTAAATAGCGTTAAAAAGGTTAATAGCCCTTAAACAGCTGAAAACATTTGAAATGTGAACAGTGTCATCATCACTAATGACACTGTCTATCGTCAGGGATAAACCTCAGGATAAAACATGTCTGAAATGGCGCCGTTGTTGTGAGTCATAACGACGACACGACAGTAATATGTCGTGTAACATTGGTGCATCAGTCCCAGATAAAAGAACTATGAGTTAAAAATTTGACCAATGCAAAGTCGAGTCAGGACAACTTCCTCTTTCTGATTGTTACAGACACAAGAGGGTCAAAGTAGAATAAAAGGTTCTATCTGGAAAAGATTGCTTTTACGTTTTACACTTCTAACTGACATAGAGCCGAGGCTTGAACACAGGACCATAGTCTATGTATGTAACATGGACAGCATTGATAGCGACAGAACAGAAAAATTTAGCTGCGGTGTTGACGAGCTATTTTCAGCCAAAACCAAAGTGGCCCTGTATCCAGAAGAACAAATTAGAAATAGATGTTAAAGAAAAATGGGCCAGTAAGTTTGGAATATCGGCGAGAGCAGGGTAAGAACAGAAGAGACGCGACTCCTGGAAAAGTATAGAACTGAAGGATTCAGTGTAAATAGTACAATTTGAGTAGTGCTTAGCTTCTAGGTGATCCAGAGCAATAGAAATAGCGTACAGTTTCGTAGTGAACACAGAAGTTGTGTCGGGGATTCTACATGCAACTACCAAACAACAAAAAATCATGGCAGAGCCCACATAGTCACCTGATTTTGACTCATTTGTATAAAGAGGAAGTGATGGATGGTTCGAAAGATGTTCAGCAAATTACAGACAGTATTCCAATCGAGAGTGTTTGCTTTTCTCAAATAATTTAAAGATAGGTCGCATTTTGGGACTGTCAGAAGCCATGGTGGGTAGGACGGACCAGTGGATGCAACAATGTCACCAAACGACAGACTCAATTCATCGAAATGTGCCTGAATACGAAGACCAAAAGGGCAGATCGTCTGTTCTGGAAAAGCATGACCCACTGAAGAAGGAAAACACAACCTCAGTTGAAATGCTGTGGTAAGGAACAAAGTTTCGAAGCATACATGAGAAACAGTTGTAAACGGCGGAGACGGAGAGAATGTTCATGAGAATTTATATATGAGCTCTGAACTTAGGAGTGCGGAAAGCCCCTGATGATGAATTTGGTCCAGCATCATCTAAGTCGAGGTCTTAGCAAAGAAATAAATCATTGATTTGCAGTCGAGTTTTGATCGCATGGAATAGAATGATATGAATAGCATGGAACGTCGATCCACTCCCCAAGTGGTGAAAGAGAAGACGTAGCTTTCTGGTTTGTAATATAAACAAATGCTTACAGTCAAATATAAGACCCAAAAACTTTATCTCAGGGACCACGGGTGGCAACACTTCACAGATACGTAGTTCAGGATCTAAATAAATACTTCGTTGGCAGCAAAAGTGTATGCAAACGGTTTTAGAGAGAAACAAGTAAAAACCATTTACTGTGGTCCACTTCAGTAAAAGATTGAGAGTATAATGTTTTTACTCCTCAATAAACTTCATGTTCGACGACTGACACGGGATTCAGATGTCATCGACATAAAGCCCGTTTGCAACAGCAACAGGTAGTTGTCCAGTAATGACATTAATCTTTATACTGAAAACTGTGACACTGAAAACACAGCCCCGAGTGACTCAAAGTTCCTGTAGGAAAGAACGGGAAAGTGTGGAGCCCACATGTACTTGGAATCGCTTGTCCATTAAAAATGTTTTAATAAAAATGGGCAACCGCTCAAGTGATACATTATGTTATCGTTTGAAAAAGGCTTCTTTGATTGACTTTTCAAAGCGAATCAAATAGACTATGGTGAAGCGCTGTCGTCGGAACTCGCATTAGGTGGGCGAAAGGAGATTGTTTGTTCAAGGAAACAAAAAAAATGAGTATTAACTGTTTTCTATGAGGTCTAATAAAAACATCTCCTCAAAGTAGCTGGACGGTAGTTTCATGGAATCTTTGGATCCTTCCCAGGATTAGAGAAAAGTAGTATAATTACCTAGCACTAAGTATCAGGAAAATCATTCTCCTGCCAGATCCTGTTAAAAACAATCAGAAGAATAGCAAGAGAAGCAGCAGAGAGATGGTGCAGTATCTCATAGTGTATGTCATTATGTCTGACAAATGTAATACCAAACAAATAAAGAACTAGTTTGAGTTCCACCAGTGTAAAGGGGCGATTATGTCCAAAGAGACGATCAGCACAAAAGGAAAGAGGTGATAGCTCTCCCCGAGTCTTGATAACTAAGAAGGTAAAGGAAGATGCAGAAGTGTTAGATACCCAGAAAATGCTTTCGGTTTGAAAATCGGCGATACTCCGGGCATCAGATACTTCTTGGCCATCAGAGGGTAAGATCGAAAGGGGACATAATTGTTATGCCCACTTTTCTTTCGAATTTTGTCCAATATAACTTTGCAACTGGTGGTAGACGAGATGCTACCTGTGAATTGAATCCAAGATTTCTTCTGTCTTTGACGCCTTACATGCAAAGCATATGCACGGTCCCGCTGTAAAGCGATGTGATTCGAGTGTGGAATACATACAAAAGGTATACCTGGCCTGTTTATAAGCCTTCCGTGCCTTGCAGCTGACAGGATTTCATGACGAACGAGAATATCGTGAAAAACGTGTCGAGGTTTAAGAAATACCGTGTATTATACCGTCAGTCACTTCGTCCACGCAGTCGTCTATCAATAGCTTGCAAATGATGGTAGAATCAAGTTCTGCAAGAGCAGTAAAAGAGGGCCAACTGACTTGATACAGCTTCCGCCGGGTCACGCGGGTCCGGTGGCATCTACCACGGCCAGTCTATCTCAAAATGTAGGAAAATGATCACTGCCTTACGTGTTACTCTCAACTCTTCATGAAAAGAGATAGAATAGTCAAAGGGAGCAAACTAAGATATCAATAACAGTAAAAAACTGACTAGGTGCATGAATATAAGCATAAGAATCAGTACTGATGATAAAAAGGTTGTGATCTTAAACTATACACCATAAAAAGTAACCTATACCATTAACATTAGAACCCCCACATAGGATTATGCCCATTAAATCTCTCAGGATAAAGGTTTGATTGATCAATGGACTCTCCAGAATAGAGTTACAGAGAAGAAATAATGACGGTACAACCCAAGGAAACATGGATGTCTACAGCCAGCAAGGGCGTGTCGAGTGGCAAATGTAGGGTGAGTACATGCTGATCGACCAACAATGCCGCCTCTTCACGTGTATATTTCTGTATAAAGAAAACAACCAAAAGGTGATTGTATCAGCAAGTTTCAGAGATGTTTCCTGTGAGGAAAAGTATAGGATGCCAATCAGTCTTTGATGTCGACCGCATTACAACGTAAATTTCGACCATTTCACTGTTTCAAAGTGACCATTTTTATTTATGTGTACGCTAATTGAGTGAAAAGCTCTTCTGTTTTCGATCACATCTTTTTTCTTTACTTTCAGGTCTGGCATGGCCAAGGGCGTAAGGTGTGCGACTCGTGATTCGAAAGTCGCCGGTATGCACCCGGGTTGCGCTAAACATGCTCGCCCTCCCAGCCGTGGGGGCGTATAATGTGACGGTCAATCCCACTATTCGTTGGTAAAAGAGTAGCCCAAGAGTTGGCGGTTGGTGGTGATGACTAGCTGCCTTCCCTCTAGTATTACTTTGCTAAATTAGGGACGGCTAGCACACATAGCTCTCGAGTCGCTGACTGAAGGTGTAAACAAATGATCCTTTTTAATATCGGTGCCGGAGAAGAAGATGGACCCGAAAAAATGCCCGTACCAGGAACTAAAGGAAGTGGATCTGGAAATCTGGTAGAATTAATGACAGGAAAAGAGGTGGATGATGACGTTGGTTCATCGGCTTTTTCAATCATGGAGGTTAAAAGACTTTTCACATGGTTTGAGATTCTTTTGGAGGCACAGAGAGATCCGTCTGTACTCTCATTATAGCAGTGAAATGAATGTAAGAGGAGTCAAGGATATTTCAACCAATTTGTCACCAGAACTAAGCTTTTTCACTTATTTGGAAGAATCAGCAAGTCCCTCTGGTCCTTTCTTAATTTTAAAAGGAGAAATTTGTCTTAAAGATTTGTCTGTAAAGGATGTCATATAAAGAAATTTGGTACAGATGTTGAAGAAGTTGAAGTTTGCTACTGAAAATCTTCAAAATATGGTCGTTTGCCAATGGTTTGTTTTTCACTATTTTATTTGGGAAATCCGCAATGTAAAAAGATTTTTTTGGTGTCCACTGGCCCCACCTTCCATGAAATCATACGAGGAAATGCATTACAATGCCCAACAAAGATATTAAAGCAATGGCAGGGTTTCACGAGCACTATACGCAAACATCAGCATCACCTGCAAAATATCCATGACACCTTTTGAGAACATCCAAATCTTTACTTGGTTGACCCTAGCCTAGCTGGACCAGAAGAGTGACCGTGAGGGAGCACCTCAAGGCTTCCCATTTGTAGGAATCCAGGCCAAAGCGTTGTCTCAGGATTGGACCCTTCAATCACAATGATCTTGTTCTTCTTCTTCAGGAGTCGCCACGCAAACCCAGAGGAGGTAAACTAAAGGAAGCAGAACTTTCTATGGAAGTTCCTTAATTATGTACAGGAATCTACATCTGGAGGTTGCCATAAAAACAAAATAAAATAGGATCATTATTTGCTGCGTATTTTATTGCACGCTATGTTCTATTGATAAATCAGAGTAACCAATTTCCTCATTTTTTATTCCACTCAATTTTGGTACTGAACTTTCATTTTATGAGAAGCCAAAATAATGAATACATTTCAATTTTCTATTAAATTGTAAGTCACTAATGTAGACATCACACAGTTGCATTTTTTGCTGGCATTTTCCGATCTAGAGCACAACAGTTTTTGCGACTACAGGTGCAGTTATCATTTATTTAGATGAACAGTCCCGTTCAGCGCTAAAACATGGCAGTGAATTGCGCAGTTTTCAACTGCTGTTTCAAAGTTATACACGTAAAATGATAATCTTCATCTGAACAACACGAGTTTGGTGGAACAGAGCTCAACATTTACATTCGACTGATGTTTACAACTACCGAAGTGTGCGACACACAGCTCTGAACCAGGTTAGTTGATATATTTTTACTTTTATTGATACGTTTAACTCTTTTTGTGTTAGATGACTTGATATTTTTCATTTTTTAGTGAAGAAAGACAGGGAAAAAAACAATTTTACTGCAGCTTATCTGTCATAAATGAATAAAACAAAACTAAACGGATCGAAGTGTCAAAAGTTTTGTGTCTAAAAAACTAGTCTCGACCTATTCAAGCATCATCTTCATTGTAACATTCATAGTTAATATTCACATTGTAACATTGTGTTTCTGGAGAAATGTAACAAACTGCTCAACAAACGACTATGTGACCCCTCATCTTGAAATTCCTTTAAAGACACAGACAGTTAGGAAGTTGGTTAGTTGTTTTCTTTCATTTCTATCTTTGGAGATCTACAGTTATCAATCGAGAATTTTCTTATTCCATTTTTAACATACCCTCGTGGTTAGGGTTCAGAGTAGGAGAAGGTATGAATGTTTCTGTTTAAATAAAAAAAATTACTATTAACTTATTTTGTGATTGTTATTATTAGTTTCTTTCACATTATGCACAATACTTTTACATCTTCTTATATGTAATGGCGACATAATCACCGATAACATTACATGCTTTTTACTGTCCATTTTTTGATATCAAAAAGTATGAATTGATTATATTTCACCGTGATTCACGTGACAAGTTCCTACATTAAATTGATAATCAAAAAATCTGGTAACTTATTTTTACAGAACAGTCATATTGTTAAGTTAGTTAATACTGGGACCTTAAAAGAAAAATAAACAGCTTTTGTTTTTGTTTTCCGCCATTGGTGTCTCATGGGTGATCAAGTGGTGTCTCAGAAATAACTGGGGTTTTAAAAACTTTGATAAATGTTTCATGAAATTAGTTTTGATACTGTTTGAAAATTCCAAAATAAATAAATTTTTCTTTTGATATTTGAAATATTATCTTCATAATTTAATTCAATTCCAGAGTTATTCCTCATCTCTGAAACCAGTAATATTTAATTTAAAGTAAAAAAACCTTGTAACAACAAAGAAAGATGTTCAAGATACTTTCCTTAATGACACACTCCATCTTCCTTTAAATTCAGTTTGTTTTTACAACATTAGCTACAATGCCATGTACAATTATCCTAATGTAGGTCTTATAACTAATGTTATAATTGTATCGATCATGTTTCATTGTTAACTTGTTATATGAGTTTAGAAGTAAATTAAATATCCTAAAGTAGACAAACCTCTATAACATGTTTGTTAGAAACTCCCAACAAAATCGTTGATGAATAAATCGTTTTGTTTTTTATGAATTTTAAAATATCATGTGTTTAACTTAAGTCATTACGTTCATCTGAAAACACTGTTATAATATTGAGCTTTGTTAAATGGTAGGTCACGTTTTTAGTTCTGTCTTTACAGTTATCTTTATCTTGGTTAGCAACTAATGATTAATTTTTTTTAAAAACACATATATGTATAGAAATGTAATGAAATATAGGATAATATTGTCACACTGAATATCATATTACACTCGTTTACAATAAAATTTGGTTCAATCTGTAAAAATGTCAATTTTAAGTTTTAAAATAATTTATTAAATACGATTTGACAAAACTAATGTATTATAGTTCTAATAAGACATTTTAAGAGATAGTCAAGACAAAAGTTACTACATTAACTTTTATTCGCAGCATTTTTGTCGACATACAACTGCGGTTATGAAAACTTCTAACCAGACATTTTGTGTTATGAAGTTCAAGACTGTTCCTCGAATTGGATTTATTTTGGGAATAACATTAGGCTTCACGTATTCTCGTGAATAATCGGTGGAAAGGAATTACGGTTGGATTTTCTGCGTGTCTATTGAAAGCTTGTTGCTATACAATGGCCCGTAAACTTCAAAAAACACCACTTCAAGTTGTGGTCGCCATGATGTCTACCTTTAGCCTTGTTGTGGGAACATTTCTTCTGTTCTTGTTCGAAGAAATTCAAATATCATCTTGTGGCAGAAACACTGTTCTTGTTGTGAGTTCTGGCATCTTTATGATGCTGAATCAACTCCTCACCACAATGGCCTTACAAGTGGAAAATGCTGGACCAGTGTCTGTTGCTCAAACTCTAAATAAAATTACAGCCTTTTTGTTCGATATTTTCATATTAAATACCATCGCTACCTGGTGTAGTATTTTTGGCGCTGTTTTAATTTTTGTTGGTGTTCTTTTAACAATATTAAGAAAAGTTAATTAGTTCTAATATTTTGACATAATTTACTTCGTGCTGTTATTAATATTATTTGGTTTTTATTCTTTTTTGCATAACAACCTTTTTACTGTATTATTATTATAATTTCAAAGCTTTTGATAACCGATGTTCACAATACATAATTTTAACACTAATATTTGAAGCTGAGTATATTACATTCGATGGATATTAAATATACTGCAAGAATTTTACGGTAGTTTCCATTCTCTTTGCCTGGGTTATCTTCACTGAATCATTTTTGTGGAATATATTTAAACTGCGTTTTATTTCAGTTTAATCGATAAATTGTGTTGTTTTCGAAGAATAATTGACACTATCAGACAAACAATATCATGTAGGCGTAAACTTTTTCATAAAATTAAATAACGTTATTCAGGTTATAATCGATAGAACATTATATAAATATTAATTGTAATATTAATTAGCTCGTTTTAGCCAATGTTATTATTATCAATATTATTTTATTCTGAAGTATTAACTAAGAAACCGTACTGTGTTTGTCAGTTAAAATATCTCTCTATCGTGTTTCAAATCGTGAACGATTCAAAGCAAGTATGTTTTAATAATACTCATTTCTAAACTGTTTATAGATCAGACATGTTTTCAATTACGTTGTTTTAATTAATGTAATGTGTGTGTGTTTCCTAAAGGAAAGCCACAAAGGGCTATCTGCTCAGCTTACCGAGGGGAACCGAATAATTGTTAAAAACAAACATAGTTTTAAAACACTCACTTGTGTATTTGCAGTGTAAACAGTGCAAACACGAAATGCTTGTAATACCTCTAGAAGACCAAGGATAAAAAATTATCATGATAAAGCTTAACGCTTATTTAAAACACATAAACTGGTAAAGAAACAAAATTACAAAAATGGAATATGATTCTACGTTTACTCTCACATATGGTGCATTTGTTATTGTATCTAGGTACTCAGTGGGATGATTAAGGTAGAAGATTCGATAAGCATTTTAAAAATGTTATAGTTTCTTTTCGTGCTTTAATTTTGTTTATATTCTATCATTAGAAAAGAGTTATATAAGTTGTGTATTCAAGTTTTCGATGTGTATATTTTACATCTCAGAAAAACATATATATACAGTCCATCTACCGGTTGGTAAAAATATGTTGATAATAAATCTGATTTTTAAACTGATTCTGAAAACTAATTAGAAACACTACAGTGAAGAGTTTTCTATGTACGATAGAAAAGTATAGGAAAAAGATATGCAAAAGATGAAATTTCAATAGTTCCATTCAAAACTATGATTATGTTAATTTAATTTTAATAAAATCTGCTATTAGTTTATTTTTATGTGTTGTTCTTACATAAGAAACACCAATATTAAACAATAAAAGTAATTTCTTGGACACAGTTAAATTGATTGGAAAGATTCTGAGGTTATTTACAATACAATAATAATCCTTCAAATACTGCCTCTTTTATTTCTTCATTGTTAAACGTGTATTTTGAGATTCCCTGTGTTACGTTTTTTATGTGGACTGAACGCAACAACTGAACGGATAGCAGCTTGTATAATTTATTCAAATGATCTACTTATGTGATAGACACAAAAAAATTATCGAAAAGCAATAACAGATATCCAGTTTCAACCTTCAAAACAACTTACAATACAAAAAGGTACTGGCCTGTGCCTAGTAATATGAAACAGAATGAGTGTCCAAATCCGAAATCCAAAGTTCCAATCTAGGCGGTGAATTTAGTCCCACGGAGAAATTTTCGAAGTTTAAATGGGTATTTTCAAACAAAAATTCACAGTGCAATTCGTATTGACTTTCGGTATAATCTGTAATCCGACTGAATTGTAAAGATTGACGGAATAAAAATTTCACCGCTTTAGTCGATCAAGCTATATTCACAAATTCAATTTGAATAATCACACGGTAAACATTTAAACTTTCTCAAACGAGACAAACTTCTTGATCCGAGTAATAATGGATGACTCCCCTCGCATCGCCGTCTGTTTATATACTAATCGCGTAACTTCCCAGAATTCCATAATACGAAAACCAGGCCAATACAAGTGATCAATCTACTTAGTTTTAAAAATTTCTACATGAATAATTCTAAATGAATTTTAATTAATTGTAAAATGTTATTATAAATTTCACTGGCTTAAACCTTGAAAATATAAATATAAATAATAGATATAAGAATTCAAACATGACATGACATGATTGTCGTTTACATAACATTTACATAACACTCTCGACATGGTTGTCGTTTACATAACATTTACATAACACTCTCGACATGGTTGTCGTTTACATAACATTTACATAACACTTTCTCCCTTAAAGGCAAAAAAGTTCGAACTTGTGAAAACCTTTTTTTATTTGTTAAAACCAACTCAAAAGGGTTAAATTTAGTAGATTCTTGCATAACTTCACGAACTGCAAACAACAACAAGGGAACACCCTCATCTCAGTCCTTTGAGTGTTCGTAGCAGTAATTTGGTGGAAACGCTCATGGACACCTTGTGACTCAGGATGGAATGCACTAAATGAAACTTGATATATGTTTAAATCATGCATGGCTTGTTGAAATATCTTGGACATAAAATTTGAGCCTTGGTCTGATTGCACAACTTTTGGAATCCCGAACGTGGTAAAGAATTTATGTTTCAAATATAGTGTGTTTAGTTTTTATTTAAACCATATTAACGTAATTAACAGCACGAAAGTTTTTACTTCTTCTGTAATTTCTTTTTATTTACTCTAAATTTCTAAAAACAAACAAATAAAGCACAAATAAACAGATGGAAGTTTCGAGAAAAAAGAAGAAGCATGTCTCATTAAAACATAGAAAGTTTATCTTGAGGTCAGAAACAAATCTCTAACAACAACGTTCATCAAGGTGAAACAACAAACTCATCACGTGGATATGTATGTCAACATCATTGAAAAACTAGTAGTAGAACTCAAGCTCCAACCCACTATCATCAGTGATACATTTGTTGTTGATATTGCTGTTTTGAATTAAGCAGAAAGCTACACTATGGACTATCTGTGCTCTGCCCACCACGGGTATCGAAACCAGGAGTTTAGCGTGTAAGTCCACAAACATACCGCTGAGCCACTGGGGGCGAGGTGCATTTGATAACTATCGAAAGTAATAGACTTAACTTCAATCATAAATGTCAAAACTATTTATTGTGAACTACATTACGAGCATCGGTTATCGAAAGTAATGAAATAATAATAATAAAACAGTGAAAAAGTTATTATGCAAAAAATAATAGTAGCCAAATAATATTAATAACAGCACGAAGTAAATTGTTATGTTCAAATATGAAGAACTAATTCACTTTTTTAATGTTTTTAAAAGAACACCAACAAAAATTAAAACAGCTTCTAAAATGCTACACCAGGTAATGATAATATTTAATATGAAAATATCAAACAAAATGGCAGTAATTATATTCAGAGTTTGAGCAACAGACACTGGTTTAGCATTTTTTACTTGTATGGCTATTTTGGTGAGGAATCAATTCAATGTCATAATGTTGCCTGAACTCACAACAAGAATTCTGCTTTTACCACAAGATGTTCAAGTTCCCACAACAAGGCTAAACATAGACATAATGGCAGTGCTATATAAAAAGCATTATGTATATACGTTGTTATTCATGTAGAAATTTCTAGAACTAGTTAGATCGATCATTTGTATTGGCCTGGTGTATGTACGAGACGAATCTAGATTACTCTGGAATGCAGGGAAGCGTCGCGATTGTTCGAGAAGAGTAGGATTACTAATACATAGACAGACAGCGATAGAAAAAGTCAGAAAAATCGGTTAATCATTACTTTTTATTTCGATTCAAGAGATATTGTCTTTGTTCGAGAAATTTTCAACGATTGCTGTGTGTTTATTTAACTTGGATTTGTGACTGAAGCTAGATCTACAAAAACTGTGATTTTATTTCGTCAATCTTTACGATTCATTCGAATTAGTGGTTATACTGAAAGTCAAAACGTACAAGACTGTTTAGGGGAGACCGGCGTAAACTTCGGAATTTCTTCGTGAAACCAAATTCACACCTTAGACTGGAATTTTGGATTTCTGATCTGGACTTTTGGACTTTCATTCTAGATCATTATATTGGACACAGGCCAGTACCTTTTTGTATTATAATTAATTTTGAAGGTTGAAACTGATTATTTTCATGGTTATTATATAATTTAAGTTATATCTGTTACATATATAATAGTTTATTGTAATAAATTATATAAGCTGTTATCTGTGTCTTTCTGTTGCGTTCAGTCCACATAAAAAACGTAACAGGCAGCCAAAACTTGAGGTGGTATTTTTTGAAGATTGCGGGTCATTGTATAGGAACAAGCTTTCAATAGAAACGCAGAAAATTCAAAAATAATTCCTTTTCACTGATTATCTACGTCATGAATATCTTGAGACGTTTCCACAATAAACGTTGGTTTGGTAATTAAAATAATAATTTGTCAGCATCAAGAAGAATACATTGTAAGACCTACAAGATTCTCTAAAAACCAAGTAAGCAAGCAAATCAATGAACACTGGAGAAGAGGAATAGATTGTGAAAGCATTCGCAAGAGGGAGTCAACGAATACAGTATATCATTAGGGCTTTCACTATTCCATCAAATAAAGCTCTAAAAACAAAATAGTTCTTTTTCCTTCTTCCCCAAAGTAATTGGCTTTCAAATAAATAATAAAAACATTATAATTTCTCCACTGAATCAGATCTTGAGTAACTAGAAACTAGGCCGGACAAATTTTTGACACCAGCTTCAAAATCATGATCGCCAGAGAAAACAAGAATCCTGATGTCATTCCCAAAATAACTCCAATTCCAGGAACAGTCTTGAACTTTTTAAAACTGAATGTCTGGTCAAAAGTTATCATGTTCACATTAAGAATTCGAGCAAGTTACTGCGAAAAAAATTCAAGCTATTAATTTGTGCCTATTTGTATTAATTTATTTCTTAATATATCTGATTAATACAATAAATCACTAGACTTCTAATATTTTGTTGTTAGTAAATATTTCTGAAGAATTCAAAACGACTTATTCACGGTTTCATCCTAATTCCTTTCTATGGACAAATATAAAACGGTCTTTAATGTTTGTAATAGAAAATATGTCGTATATAAATCTTGGTATTGATAATCGGTTTCTTTTGTAAATTTATTAGTATAATATAAAATTATCTCTTTCTACATCTGTACACATGTTTTAATACAGAATTTTGTATTTCAAATAATAAGTGCTGACCAAGATAAAGTTAGATATAAAAAAATAGAACTAAAAATGTTACGTACAAATTAATAGTTATTATAAAACTTTGATTAGATGAACGTAACTTAAATCACAAGTCAGTAAATGTCAAGATGCATTTATCCATTAATGATGTTATTGGACATAATTCCTAAAATATCTTCAGATGTTTGTCCAGTATAGAATATTTAACATTGTACCAAACCAATACACCAAGTTAAAATGTCATTTGAATAATTATAAAGTTGATATGAACCAAGTTAAAAGTTATTTTAAACGGTATTTTATTGAATATTGATAAAATATACCACCTATAATGAAAGATGGAGTGTTTCATTACATAAGTAACTTAATCAACTGTATTTGTCACTCAGGTTTAACAGGATTTCTCTTTTAAATAAAGTTTTACTGGTAACAGAGATGTTGGATTACTCTCTATATGAACTAAATTATGATCAGAATATTTCAGATATTTTAAAAGATGATTTCTTTTCTTGACTTCATTTTGAAAAATGTTATTTCGGATAGAAAACTAGCTTCATAAAATATTTTTTAAAGATTTTGATAACTACATTAATTACTTCTGCACCTCGTGATCTACCAGGTTCAATAAGTTATTATGATGTCGAAGAAGAAGAACCAAACCTTTCTATCCTTCTTTTAAAGTCTTACTATTAACAAATTTAATATTATGAAAGTTCTGTGCTATCAAAATAAACAAGAAATGCTGTCGGTAAACAACTCGCCATCTGCAGGATTTTCAACTTCAAATAAACTAATAATTCAGATCTGTAAACTTAGCTAATAATGAATTTTCTCGTTTAAACAGAAACGTATGTATCTTCGCCAACTCTCAACCCTAACCACCAGAGTATGTTATCAAAATTCTGGATTAATAACTGTACATCACAAGAGATAATAATAATAAGAGGAACATATCATCATTGTTACAATTATTGAAAAATAGAACCACAGCGAACTGAACAAACTGTCTGAAGTCTGATATTAGATAAACTAGTTTATTGATTGATATGTTTGATTGTGTTTTTTTCTTCAGTTTTATTTCTGGTAGTAGATAAAGTAACACCTTAAATGATGGACGAATGTGTCGTAACAAGTTGTTATATCAGGCTTTTGACAGTTTGTTCCCTTTACTATGGTCTTTAATTACGAAATATAGACTGCAGTGAAACGGTTTTTTCCCTAACCTTACTTCAATGGACTGGGTCAACATTAAGAAGAGTCATATATATATAAATAAAAGTAAAATGCATAAAAATCGAAACAAACCTGATTCAGAGCTGAATGTCACAGGGTATGGTAGCGGAAAAGTTTTGACCATTTTGTGGATAGAAACTGTGCTCTATCTAACTGTCGTGTTGCTGAAATGAATAAATGGAACAGCAGTTACAAATTGTGTGATACAATATTACAATTTGTTTTTCTGGGCAAGACTATCAATCTAATTAACTTATAAAAATAACTGAAATAACACAAAACAGTTGTGCTTGAGGTAGAACACGTGCCAGGTAGAAGGATAGTTGTGTGGTGCATACATAAGTGACTTGAAACTGACTGGAGAATTGATAAAAAATCATTATTTTTATTTTTCTCAACGAATAAAACAGCTTATGTAGTCGTCATGTCCTTAAAATAAAAATTCAGTACTTAAATTGAGACTAATCAATGAAAACGTTTTTGGAACACCTACCTTCAATCCACCACTAGATCACAGTATACTAGTAAATACACATAATATAATTATTTCTTTTATATTTTGCCTTTATGACAAAGTCAATAAGGATATCGACTGTGTCCCGAATTTTAAACTTCAAATTAAACATAAACCCACCACACACACACTAAAAGATTTACTTTCGCATTTAATATACACTTACAGCTTAATGTTTCGATGTACAGTTTACAGTGTCAGTCGGATTCAATCAATGCTTACGAACTCCGGAACCCTGAGCTCAGCCACAGGACGAACACGACACAAATGATGTTGAACGTAAATGAATTTTACCAAAGTTATTAATTCATACATTCATTATATCATTAAATTTTTGTTATTTGGTGCTAAACGATTTTAATTTTGTTTTTTTAAACACATTTAAATTGACAAATATTAATGTGTGATAATCTAGAAACTTTTATCTTTTTAAAACACGAAACTTTATGTTTTTCTAATAAGCTAAAAATAAAACAAAAAACTAAAACTGGCCATATCGGCAAACTGGAGGCCATTAATGGGGTTTTGATAACAGCGATTTGCACAATCAAATATTCAGTAGAAAAAATAAAAGGTTGGGTTCAATCTTTTGAAGGTTTTTTCTCATTGGAATTTCTCGTAAAGCTACACGAGGTCGCCACTCGTCCCTAATTTAGCAATGTAATCACAAGAGGGAAGAAAGTTAATCATCTTCAATCACTGCCAAATCTTGAGTTTTTCTTTCACCAAATTACAGGATTTAACCGTCACTTATAATGCTCCAACGGATTAAGGGACGAGTATGTTTGGTATCAAGGAAATGTGTACCCTTGATCCTCAGAGTGGAGGAATCTAACTACCTGGTAATGTTAAGCTTAATCTTTTATAAAACAATAACTATATTGTTTATAATTAGCTAAAATTGTGCCCAACAAGAGTGAAAAAGAACCTGTCTCACACAATAATGAAATAAGGTATTTTATGTTCTGGTTTATCCAAAATAATATATCTTTTGTCGTATTAAAATTGATAAGTAATCCCTTTTAACTGTAGCTCTGTCCCAGTATCTGGACTTTATTAAGAACATTTTTTTTTTTACTATAAAGCAACAGAATGGATTATGTGCGCTCTATCCACTGTAGAAAGTCAAACCTTAAGTCTCTAGGGTTGTCGCTGTCTCACCAAAAGGAGACTTGTTTATGAAGAAAATACTCACTGAAATAGAAATTTTGAATTTGAACAGTAACCTGTCAACACGTGGTTAAGTTAAAATACCGATCAGAAGTAAGGAAGCCAGTCAACTGTAACTTTATTCACAAGATATTTGCTCTCTTTTTATCATACTTCTTCCCAGTGACATGTCTGAAGAGTTATGAGACCAAACATTATATATTGATACCCGCGATGAAAGCAATAAAATTATGTAATCATCTTCAATGTGAATAAAACCATAAAGAATATCATACTACATCTTCAATGTAAATAAAACTATGGAGAATATCATACTACATCTTCAATGTAAAGAAAACCATAGAGATTATCATATTGCATCTTCAATATAAATAAAACCATAAAAAATATCGTACTACATCTTCAATGAATTTGTCTAAATATCACTGGTTTTTTTCAGTCTGATTCTGTACTTTATTTTAGAAAAATTTAAAAATGTATTTCCTAAGACAATCATTGATATCTGACAGTTATTATGAGTTTAATGTAAGTTGCTTGATGTTAAATTTAGTCGTTTTAATAAGTAGCGACATAAATAGACTGCTTTATGTGATACCATCCATTCACTTTCGAAATAATGTCATACTGTACCTGATATACCTAACATGGTACCACTTGTTTTATAATCTGTTAGTTTCCCTATTTAAGTATGGTTTAAGTTACCAACTATACTCTCTAACTTTACTCTTTAAATAGGAGTAATATAATTTATGTTCCAGACACATTCATATTGACAAGTGACCTGGTAGAAACTAAAGCGAGAAAACCTTTTCTCATCCTAGTGTTTATCTATTTTAATCTCTCAGTATTTTTATATAACAACAATTAATTAATGTCTAACGAGAAAAGACAGAGAACTATGGGATGATTGTTACTTGGATGTTACGGATACTGAAATATTAACCAAAGTTGTTTCCATTGCAACGACTATCAAAGTGTTGTCATTGAGCCATTTGATAAAAAGCACCAGATTCTGTGACTAAATCAAAGATTGAGAGTGATGCTAAGGTACTTTTAACATGCTGAGCGTGATGGATGCTGATATTTAACCAGCTGCCCACGCAACATCCAGATACAAATATGCACCAACGTATATGAAACTTCTGTCGGCCCTACTTTTTTAACCATTGATTTAATCAGCCTCATATATATACATATATATATTTATCGGACTTGTGAAAATTATTAGCCACGTAATTAAAATGGCTTAACGGGTATAAAGTTTACTTAAAAAGGCTTGATAAATGTTATATTTATATGTATGTAACGTATTACGGTTGATAGGTATAATAAAGTGATCATTATTAAAAAATAATAAAGAAGTTTTAAATTTCGTGTCAATAAAGGTATTGTGAAAAACCTTTGATAAATAACAAACGAAATAATTTTTTTGCAGTTAAGCATAACGCTGAAGAATGCATATTTTTCTGATGACGCTGTTGAACCCTGGTCTTGAACTCATGCCAAACGTTTCAATTGGGTCTGTGCTCTGCTAACATCAGATATTGAAACCTAGTTCCAAACGGTAAAAGTTTGCTGTCATGTCGCTGTGACAGTATAAACGAATATTGAACAATACTTTGCATTTAAGAATACAAATGAACTTTGATAATGACATAGACTTGGAAATTATGGTAAATATGTGTTTACTTTGAACTGGTAAACCCAAGGTACTCTATTTATTATCACAATTTTTTTGTTTATTTTAAATAGCACTGGGATGGTTAAAAAACCCTCTTATAAAAGACCGCCTTATAAATAGAAAATAACCATTGAAGTACTGTAACTTAATCGATGTAGTACCATCTGTTGGTCAAGGTTTATGCCTTAGAATATATATACTATTCTAGTAATCACCTAATGTCCAATGTTTGCATTAATTCGCTTCATGATAAATGTTGAATACGAATAGTTTAAAAAGACAGTGAATTTTATTAGAAATAAATAATCGCAACATCTTAGTGGAAAGGTTAAGAGATTCAAATCTACAAATCAGGATATCAGACCAGCTGTAAGCATAGCAAAGCTATTATGTAAATTAGCTTTAGCAACAAAAGGTTACAAGTACGAAGTAATCTGTCCCCAGTGGTAGAGCGATATGCCTTGGAATTATATCACTAAAAATCAGGTTTGTATACTCAAGATGGGCAGAACACAGATACCATGTTATGTTGCTATATGCCTAATTGGTAACAAACGAGGTAGTTTACGAGAGGTAAATATATAACATACGACGTTAATGTGGAAGGAAACAATGTATTTGTTTGATTCGTGTGAAGGTCAAAGTTTACAATGGGCTGTTTGTACTCTGCCCATCAGGGATACCGAAATCTGGATTCTGGCGTTCTAAGCACACAAAAGACTTACCGTTGCAATACTAGAGGGAGATAGTATTTATCGAAGTGAGTTGATTGCATGAAAAATTAGTATGTGATAACCCGAAATACTTTGGAATACAAAAGGTTAATATGTAACCTTATGTCTTGATCTTGTAGTTTATTACTGTACATGTTACATTTATACATCTTTTAGAAATGTCACTGTAGTAGTTAGTTTCTTTTGACCAATAATATGAATAGATACAGAAGTATAATTATATCGTGAAGTTGTAGTGATACTCCGACGTTGTAGTCGTTAACAATATGGTTCTCGAAGCTCTTTTGTGTAACAATAAAGTATTTAATTTGTAATGTGAGTCCCTGTTGCCTTAAGAGTATCTGTGAGGACTTACTTTACTAAAAATGTACACACATGTCAGTGTGTATTTTTTGTTAATAAATTCATGATCTGATGTAGGTAATATTTCGACCATTCTACTCGATGAAACTGAAAGATTCACATCGTCACAAAACATGAAATGGTCGTTTCGACATATTCTTAAGACGGCTGGTATGAATATTAAATCTTTCATTAAAATAAAGTACAGAACAATGTTTCGATTTTCTTAGGTCATCTTCAGATTAACATTTGGATATCAACATTTGGATATTTTAAAATTATTGTGACGTACGCAGAGAAATAAACCTTAAAAAATAAAACAGGTGAGGTCAATATAAGTTTTGTAAATTCAAAACCATCTTTAGTATAAATCAGCTTATTTCCATAAAATAACATTTGTGCTAATCATACACTTACAACAGAACGTCTTCGTACCCTTTCATCATGAGAAGATTTTTCCTCATAACTTAAAAAGTATCACGATTAGGATAATGAAAGTAGAGTGCATTATCGATGTTGTACTAACACACATCTACTTATTTTTTTCATGTAAACTGAACGACAAATAAACTTTTTTAAACAAATAACCAATTACAGGAAGGGCAGAGAGTGTTCATGCGTTATCTTTAATGGTCAGTTATGTGGTCTTTCAGGCAAATTATTTGGCGCAATATCTCCTCATAGCCCTCCCTGATCGTATGACAATACTCGAATGGTATTTTCTTCCATTCTTTTCAAAGAAGGCCTCCAAATCTTGCATATTTTTCGGATGACGCTGTTGAACCCTGGTTTTGAACTCATGCCAAACGTTTCAATTGGTTTGAGGTAGAATGTTTGCGATGGCCTTCCATAACGCTTATATGGTTCCTCTACAACCATAATTGCACATATTTTGATATGTACTTTGGGTAATTGTCGTGTTGGAAGATCCAACAACGCCATAGCCACAAGTCCTGAACATCATTCTTGAAATAAGTGACTAATATATCAACGTACTCTTCTTTTTTCATGATTCCGTTGACGAGTTGAAGTTGCCTACACAAAAGAACTGAAGGAACTCCATAGAATGATTCGGCCACCTCCGTGTTTTACTGTCGGGTTGGTGTTCTTTGAAAGATTTTGTTCTCCCTTCTTAGGAGAAATCTATCAAACATCATTGTGGCCGAAAAACTCAATTTTAGTCTTGTCTGACCAAAGAATACTCTTTAAAGAGGTAAAATGTTTACTAAATGCTTTGTTGCATACCGCAATCGTGCTTCTAAATGAACAGGCTTTAAATATTGAGTTCTACGTGGAGGGCATGCTTTGAACTTGAAGAGCGTAACATGTTCGTAACTGCAGAGGTGTTTACTTCAACTGCAGTTTCCCTTACCAGTTTCCGTGTCTCATTACCTATTAAAAGAGGGTTCTAACTAACTTAGCTGAGAACCTTTCTCTTGATTCACTCTGGAATTTTGATGGGGCGTCCGGAACGATGGAGGTTAGCAGTTTATCCTGTAACCATAAACTTGGAAATTATGCTTTGAACAGTCGATTTAGGCACATAAAGTTGTGTAACAATACCGGAAAGAGGAACAAGACTTGTACTTTACAATAATTTGTTGTTGTTTTTAATCAATGGACAGTTGTTTCCTGTTCGCCATGATGACCAAACAGATAATGACGGAGACGTCGCTAAATTGCCGAAATTATATTTTTTGCTGGCTAAATTTCAACAACTATGAACCAAGTGTCTACTTGCAAAATAGTATAATGTAGTTTATTCGCCAAACTAAACAAAATTTTTACGGGAATATCAGTTTTCTCACACGTTATGAAATGTACGAACACTTTCTCTCACTCCTATTTTTGGTTATTTGTTCATAAACAGTTTATTTGTTGTTTAATTTATTTAAATATGTATATAGATGTGTGTTAGTATGATATTTATAAGATACAATACGTCTATTAACCTAATCGAGATGCTTTTTAAATTATGAGCAAAAACCTATTCGGGATTACAAGTGGGGATGGTAATATGCAATGGTGGGATAACCTAATAATTGGACTCAACAGCATCATCCAGTGACAGACCAATTCAGTTAGCAATCCCTGGATATAAAGGTAAAAAGAAGAAAGAGTAGACTAACTATTCCCTAAAAGCACAGTTTGCCAAGGAATAAAGACATAACTCCAAGTAAGACATCAAGATAAGTATAAAAGTTTCATATTATACAGCAGAAAAAGTTGTAAATGTATGATGTGAAAAGGAAGTTCTCATAACTTAACATACAAACTCTGGATTATCGAAATGTGGAAAGTCTCCATGCAGAGCTAAAGCCCCAGATGATGGTTAAGGCTTACCGTCTAAAAGGCGCAGTCCCAATGCTCAACCATAAACGTTGGACAGATAGTACAACTTTAATCATTTGAGTCTATGATGAATTTTAAGAATGTAACATATATTCACTCCCTAATTACTGTTTCTCCAATGGCACAGAGGTATGTCTACAGACCCACACGGCTAAAAAGCAGATTCCGATACTCGTGATAAGGTAAATCACAGAAGCCTTTAGCCAAATTTACTTTAAAACTATCAGAAGTAGAGCAGGAAACATATAGTACAACATATTTTTAAAATATCATTAAATTTGCCTGACGTACCGCCAGACTGATGCATAGCCATTAGAGGTTTCACCACATGAATGGCCGATTATAAACATAAGAACCATCTTCGAAAGAAAGTGGTGGTCTCACAGCCCATACCTTGATGGCAAAGAGGATAGGGAAAAATACAGTAGTGTTTTCAAAGATGCAAAATACATTCTTTCAGGGTATAAGCTATACCTTGTATACAAGTAACTTCCTTGCCATATGAGAGTAAGGTCGAAAGTGAATGGGAAGCATACTTTCCACTGACCCTCTCAATTCTTGTCTCAGACGACTTTGGAACTGATGATAGAAAAAAGTTTGGAAGTGAACCTAATCCAATACTTCTTCCTTTTTTGTGGGTGCAAGCCTTCTAAAAATAAATTCTGTAGTTTATACACCAAACGTGACAAAATGTTGACGGGAATAACAGTTTTTTCACACGTTCTGAACTATATTAAGACTTTCTACTCCTCCTACTTTTGGTTATTTACATAAAATTTATTCAGATGTATGTTACTATAATATTTATAATACACCATACTTTGGTCAGCCTAATCGTGATACTCTTTACGTTATGAGCAAAAACCACTAAGGACGCATGGGTACGAACACATTCTGTCATAACGGTAGGTAACACTACACGTGGAACTAACAAAGAAATATCTTCAATATTTATTTATTTCAATAAATGTGGCTACCATAACAATGTTTATGGTAGAGATATCTCAAAATCCCAAATTATGATGAATATAAGATAGTCCAGAGTGACTATTACGTTTTTTTTATGTTTTTTTTTTCGTAGACTAAACGCAACAGAAAGACACAGATAACAGCTTGTACAATAAGCTATTATATATGTAACAGATATAACATAAATTACATAACAACAATTACAGATATTAAGTTTAAACCTTCAAAATTAATTACAATACAAAATAGTACTGGTTCCAACCTTCAAAGTTAATTACAATACAAAATGGTACTGGCCTGTGTCCAATATAATGATCTAAATGAAAGTCCAAAAGTTCAGATCAGAAATCTAAAATACCGGTCTAGGATGTGAATTTAGTTCCACGAAAAAATACCGAAGTTTGAATGGAGAATGACAAAGTTCTTTTTATGGTGCTACTTGATGAACGTCTCAAACTTGCCGACTCTCAACACAGCCAGTAATTCGAATAAATTGCAAAGATTGACGAGACCAAATCACAGCTTCTGTAGATCTAGCTTGTGTCACAAATTCAAGTTGAATAAACTCACAGCAATCACTTAAACTTTCTGAAACGAATGACTGACTCTTCTTCTTTTCTTCGAATAAGAACTAATGACTCTTCCTTTTGTGCGTCTCCGTCTCTTTATATATTAGTAGGCCCAAACTGCTCAAAAAATCGCGTAACTTCCACAGAGCTCCAGAGCAATACGCGCATGTCCGTTCTTGCACGAGACTCAACGTCTAGACACTAGCGCGCCATTCACTTCCATTTATAGTCATATATTTGATCTACCTAATTCTAGAAATTTCTAAATGTTATTTTAAATGAGTAACAATATATTTTTAATTGGTTCTAACATTAAATAATAATATAAATATGGAAATATAAATAATAGAAATGAAAATATAAATACAACACGACATGTTGTCGTCTACAAAACATTTACATAACAGTGACTATTATTTAAAGTTTTTATTCAGTTGTTACATGTTGTATATATTTATTTATAAACACTTTTCTCACCTAACATGGATGTTTAACTAAACCAGAGGTACTTGAACTAATGATAACTGAAGGACCAATGTAATAAAAGAAGTGATGATTATGCAGTATTAAGTGTTCATTGTAGCTATAAATATCACCCCAGCATCCTTCCAATAATTCTCTTTTATTTAATAGCTTTCAGTAACTTTAATATATTTAACCTAAGTTGAGTCTTTACCAAAACTTACAACTGACGCCACAGAAATAAAGAAAACCTTTATAGCTGATTAAAGATTGAAACCTTTCAAATTTCGCCCAATTTTCTTGATCTAATCAATTAAGTAAAATAATTTGCGCTTCTTCTGTATTTGTAATGTTGGGAGAATTTCAATAATTTGAAAACACAGTTAAGGTCTATTTTAAATTTATAGTTCGGGGTATCAGGAAATGATTGACTTTTCCTAATGCTATTTATCTGGGTTAAGGTGAGTATGACTAGTGCTAAACACTAGTATCATTAATCATTTTCAGTTACTTTTGTGTAACTCAAAAATCGTTCTTCAGAATGATTTCTGTAACTCCATCTATTACGTCATTAGAATAAAACAGATAGACCACTGAACCTAGATATAACAAAATTAGCTCTTAAAACCTTAGAATAACGCCATTTTTCATGTATTACAGAGTTTTTATCAACCATGTGCAATTTCATATTGTGTTTACCTATTTTTGCTTTATATATGAAACTAAACTTACATATGAGGGTCCTCTTATGATCTCTTCACCTTATATTATTTATGTGTTTAAATGTTATTCCTCCAAAAAGAACTGCACTGTAAGAAAAATACACACAATAAAAGTGATTTGTTCTTTAATAATATCAGACGAATATCGTAATTTTGTTTCAAATATAAATTTAATATATTGTATGAGTTTAGACTTTATATAATAACGAAAAACTAGCTGTTGTTGTGAGAAATATATAAATTGTTTTTCAACTAAAAATCCTTTTTAAATTTTAGAAAAATTTATAAAAAATATAAATTGACAAATCTAATGCTTTATAGTATAAATAAGATATTTATTACTACATTAACTGTTATTCGCAGCTTCTTTCTTAACACCTGTCTGAAAATGAAAATTTCTGACCAGAAATTTAATTTTAAAAAGTTGAAGACCATTCGTTGAATGGTAATTATTTTGGCAATCAGAAGAGAATTCATGTATTCTCTGGCGATCCTGAATTGAAAGCTGGTGTCAGAAATTAGTCCGGTCCAGTTTCTGGAAACCCAAGCTCTTATACAGTGGATAATTTATAATCCTTTTATTATTTATTCTAAAGCAAATTACTTAGGACAAAAGGAAGAAAGAACAACTTTGTTTTTGAAAGGTGTATTTAGCAGAAGAGTCAAAGCACTGATGATATACTGCTTTCATAGGCTCCCTCTTGCGGATGCTTCCAAAATCTACTTTTTTTCTCTAGCGCATTATTTAAATTATCAAAACAACTTTTATCGTTTGAACGTTTCAAGATATTCATGACTAGGTAATCGACGGAAAAGAATTATTTTTGGATTTTCTGCATGTCTATTAAAAACTTGTTCCTATACAATGGACCGTAAACTTCAAAAACACCACCCCAAATTGTGGCTGCCGTTATGACTGCCTTCAACTTTGTTGTGGGAACTTTTCTACTAAATATCATCTTGTGGTAAAAGCAGTATTTTTGCTGTGAGTTCAAATATCATCATGACACTGAATCAACTCCTCAACACAATATCCTTTCAAGTGAAAAATGCTGGACCTGTGACTGTTTTCAAACTCTAAAGATAATTGCAATTTTTTGTTCGATATTTTCTTCTTCAATACTATCGCCACCTGGTAAAGCATTTTTGGTTTTCTTTTATTTTTTTTATGTTCTTTTAACAAAATTAAGGAAAGTGAATTAGTTCCGAACATTTTGACGTAATCTATTTCTTCATTGTTTGACTGTTTAAAATTTTTTATTACCAACGTTCGTAATGTTGTTCACGAGAAACAGATTTACAAAATATTTATGTCTTGATTCAAGTGTGTTACTATCTATAGATGTTAAACGTATCACTGATAACCATGTGTAGCACCTATAAAAGGTGTTGCCATCTGTATTCGTCACTGTGAAACCATATATACCTTTCTACAAAAACTGCCAATTTTTCAGAAACAGATACAGATTCTACATACATTCAATGTTTTTACGTCAGGATCATAACGTTCATGTAACACACTAAAAGTTTCTCGTTTGATTTCAAGTAAACACCATTCTAGCTTTTCAGATATTAATAATATCTATTTATTTTGAAAAAATATTTGTAAGAGTACATTAGTGTGTTTCGTGAAAAATCTCCTGAAAAAAAATATTTATAGAATCCTCACAGAAACAGCTAACATTTTGTTATTATATCAAGTCTAATTCAATATAATAAATTAATATTTGAAACAAAATATAAAATAGTAAAAGAAATAAATATATTATGTGTATTTACTAGTATACTGTGTTCTAGTGGTGGATTGAAGACAGGTGTTCGAAAAACGTTTTCATTGATTACACTCAATTTAAGTACTGAATTTTTATTTTAAGGATATGACAACTACATTCTCTGTTTTATTGGTTGCGAAAAATCAAAATAAATAATATTTATTAATTCTCCAGTCAGTTTCAAGTCACTTATGTATGCACCACACAGTTATCTTTCTTTCTGGTACGTGTTCAACCTAGAGCACAACTGTTTTGTGTTGTTTAAGTTATTCTTATAATTTAATTAGATTAATAATCCCGCCCAGAAAAAACAAAATTAAAGAAAGAATGTGACATTGCATAACACTGTTTGTACACGTACAATAACAATATTCAGCTCAGCAACACGATAGTTAGATAGAGCACGGTTTCATTTCATGACTTTTCCGTAACCATACACTGTGACATTCAGCTCTTAATCAGGTTAGTTTCGATGTTTGTGAATTTTACTTTTATTTATATACATTTGACTCCTCTTAATGTTGACCCCGTCGATTAAAGTAAGGTCAGGGAAAATCCCTTTCACTTCAGTCTATATTTCGTAATTAAAGACGATAGTAAAGGGAACAAACAAACAAAAGCCTGATATAGCAAATTGTTACGATACATTCGAACATCATTTAAAGTCTCAGTTTATCTTCTGCCAGAAATAAAACTAAAAGAAAATAACACCACCAAACATATCAATCAATAAACTAGTTTATCTAATATCAGACTTAAGACAGTTTGTTCAGTTCACTGTGGTTCTATTTTACAATATTTGTTACAATGATAATATGTTCTTATTAATATTATCTCTTGTGATGTACAGCTATTAATCCAGAATTGTAATAACATACTTTGATGGTTTGGGTTAAGAGTTAGCGAAGGTTCATACGTAACTGTTTAAACGAAAAAAATTACTATTAGGTAAGTTTACATATCTGAATTATTAGTTTGTTTCAAATTGAAAACCCTGCAGATGGCGAGTTGATTACGGACAGCATTTCTTGTTTTTCATTGTAAGGTCTTTAATTTGAAAACATAAAATTATTACTTACTCTGTAAATCACTTGAAAAAATACTGCGTCAAATAATTATCGTAACATTTGGTAACTTTTTTTGAAAGCACAGAACTTTGATAATATTAATATTGTTGATACTAAGACATTAAAAGCAGAACAGGTTTGGTTCTCTTTCTCGATATCACAATAATTTGTTGATCCTGGTAGATTAAGTGGTTTAGAAGTCATAATTGTAGTTTTAAAAACATTTACAAATATTTTATGAAACTAGTTTTTTTATCCAAAATAACATTTTTGAAAGCAAACACAAGTAAAGAAATCATGTTGTAAAATATCTGAAATATTCTTCTCATAATTTAATTCATATAGAGAGTTATCCACCATCTCTGTCACCAGTAAAACTTTATTTAAAAGAGAATTCTGTTTAACCTAAATGACAAATTCGGTTGATTAAGTTACTTAAGTAATTAAAGACTCCATCTTTCTTTATAGCTAGTATATTTTTCCAATGTTGAATAAAACACAGTTTAAAATAACGTTCAAAGTGGTTGATATTAACTTTATAATTTTTCAAATAACATTTTAACTTCGTGTATTGGTTTAGAACTATGTTAAATATCCTAAACTGGACAAACATCTGAAGATATTTTAAGAATTATGTCCAATGACATTATTAATTAATAAATGCATTTTAAAATTTACGAACTTGTGATTGAAGTTACGTTCATCTAATCAAAGTATCATGATAATCATTAATTTCTTCGTAACCATTTAGTTCTATTTTTTATATTTAACTTTATCTTGGTCTGAAATTATTAATTAAAATATAAAATCTTGGTTTAAAATATATGTACAGATGTGCGATGTAATACTTTTATATTATAATAATAAACATACAACACAGACCGATCATCAATAGCAAGATCAAATGCGACATATTTTCTATTACAAACATTGAAGACCGTTTTATATTTGTCCATAGAAAGCAATTAGGATGAAACCGTGAATAAGTCGTTTTGAATTCTTCAGAAATATTTACTAACAACAAAATATTAGAAGTCTAGTGATTTATTGTATTAATAAGAGATATTAAGAAATAAGTTAATTCAAATAGACACAAATTAATAGTTTAATTTTTATTTGCAGCATCTTTTTCGACATCTGATTGTGAACATGAAAACTTCTGACCACATAATCAGTTTTAATAAGTTCAAAAATATTCCTGGAATTGAATTATTTCGGGAATGACATCAGGATTCACGTATTCTTTGGCGATCCTGAGTTTGAAGCTCGTGTCAGAAATTAGTCCAGCCCAGTTTCTAGTAACTCAAGCCCTTATCCAATGGGGAATTTATAATGTTTTTACTGTTTATTCAAATGCCTATTACTTCGGAGAAGAAGGAGAAAGAACTGTTTTGTTTTTTAAAGCTATATTTAGTGGAATAGTGAAAGCCCTAATGATATTCTGTATTCATTGGCTTCCCCTTACGGATGCTTCCACAATCTTTTCCTCTTCACCTGTGTTCATTAGTTTGCTTGCTTACTTGGTTTTGAGAGAATTCTGTGGGGTTTACAATGTATTCATCTTAATGCTGACGATGACGGGCAATATTTTAGTTATCAAACCAATGTTTATCGTAGGAACGTTTCAAGATATTCATGAGGTAGGTAATCGGGTGAAAGGAATTATTTTTGAATTTTCTGCGTGTCTGTTGAAAGCTTGTTCCTATAAAATGGCCCGTAAACTTCAAAAAACATCACCTCAAGTTGTGGTTGCCATTATATCTACCTTAAGCCTTGTTTTCGGAACTTTTCTACCACTCTTGTTTGAAGAAATTCAATTATCATCTTGTGGTAAAAGCAGTATTTTTATTGTGAGTTCAGGCATCATTATGGCATTGAATCAACTCCTCACCATAAAAGCCTTACAAGTGGAAAATGCTGGACCAGGGTCTGTTGCTCAAAGTGTAAATGTAATTACAGCCTTTTTGTTTGGCCACCCAGTGGCTCAGCGGTATTTCCGTGAACTTACACGCAAAAATCCGGCTTTCGATACCCGTGGTGGGCAGAGCACAGATAGCCCATTGTGTCGCTTTGTGCTTAATTCAAAACAACAACAACCTTTTTGTTTGATGTTTTCATCTTAAATACCATCGCCACCTGGTGTAGCATTTTTGAAACTGTTTTAATTTTTATTGCTGTTCTTTTAACAACATTGTAGAAAGTGAATTAGTTCTTAATATTTTGACATAACATTTTACTGTTATTAATATTATTTGGTTTCTATTTTTTTTTTCCATAATAACGTTTTCACTATTTTATTATTATTTCAAAGATTTCGATAACAGATGCTGGTAATGTAGTTCACAATAAATAGTTTTAACATTGATGCTTGAAGTGAAGTCTATTATTTTCGATAGTTATAAAATGTACCACTGATGATAGTGGGAAGGAGCTTGAGTTCTACCACTAGTTTTCCAATGATGGTGACATACTATTACGTATTTTTTATGTTTTATGTTTTTCGTAGACTAAACGCAACAGAAAAACACAGATAATAGCTTGTATAATTTATTACACTAAACTATTAACCAATATAACAGATATAACATAAATTTTATAATAACAGTAACAGATATTAAGTTACAACATTCGAAATTAATTACAAAACAAAATAATACTAGTTTCAAACTTCAAAATTAATCACAATACAAAATTGTACTGGCTTGTATCTAATATAATGATCTAAAATGAAAATCTCAAATTCCAGTCTAGGGTGTGAATTTGGTCCCACGAAGAAATTCCGAAGCTTAAATGAAGAAGTTCAGAAACGGTTCACAGTTCAATAAATTCGCCGACTCTCAGCACAAGCAGTAATTCAGATGAATCGTAGAGATTGACGAAATAAAATCACAGCTTCCTAAGATCTAACTTCAGTCACAAATCCAAGTTGAATAATCACAGCAAACACTCAATCTTTCTCAAATAACTGACTCTCTTCTTTTGAAATAAAACTGATGTCTGAATCTCACTCTTTTTTCTCTCTCGCATCTTCGTCTGTTTATATATTGTAGGCCTAAACACCTCGAAAGACCGCGAAAATTCCACAGACCTCCAGAGCAATCCGCGCATGTCCGTTCTTGTACGAGACTACACGTCTAGACACGTAGTCACCAGCACTTCATTTACAAACATATGATTGGATTACTTAATTCAAGAAAATTCTAAATGTTACCCTAAATGAATAACAAAATATTAGTTTAAACTTCGAAACAATAATATCAACATGGAAAAATGAATAATAGAAATAAAAATTTAAACACATCACGACATGTTGTCGCTTACAAAATATTTACACATTTACACAACAATACATATCCACGTGATGAGTTTGTTGTTTCACCTTGATAAACGTGGTTATTAGAGATCTGTTTCTGACCTTAAGATAAACTTTCTATATTTTAATGAGACATGCTCCCTTTTTTTCACAAAATTTCCATGTGTTTATTTGTGCTTTATTTGTTTGTTTTTAGAAATTTAGAGTAAATAAAAAGAAATTACAGAGAAGGACAAACTTTTGTACTGTTAATTTTTTTATGTTAGAAATTGTTTAAATAAAAAGTAAACATCACTATATTTGAAACATATGTTCGTTCACTTGCTTACAATTTTTTAAACACATTAAACAATGAATTAAAAACAAGGTCTTTATTTTTCCAATAATTTGCTGCTGAGTTTTGAAAATATTTGCGGTCGTTTTGAATTTTCCTCATGGTATCATTTTCTGGTACAAAAGTTAAGCGACTCTTTATTGCTGCTATGTTTGTTAAATTGTTCACCATTCGAACAGCGGTATGTCTCATGACTTACAACGCTTAAATATGAGTTTCGATAACCGTGGTTAGGAGAAACCATGACGATTTTCATCTAAAAGTAAAAAAAAAATTGTTCTTAAAATTATTGAACCAATTATTGTGAATAACTAATTCAGTAGGATTTCTCTAACACTCAATTTTCAACCTTTTTAGAACAAACACGATTTCAATAACAATGAGTTTTTAAATTATGCAAACACGATTTGAACAAAATTAAGCTTTTAAACTTTGTAGATATGGTATCAATAACAAATAGTTTTCAAATTTTGAATCTATAGTTTCAGTGACGCTCATATTTAAACTTTGCATACTTGATTTTACTAACACTCAGGTTTCAAACTGTGTACAGTAAGTATAGTATAAATATAAACCAAATTTAAATTTTTTGAGATATGTTAAGCTTATTTTAGTAAAATCAGGCTTTAAATACGTATAGCAAACTCAGTGTAACAAAGAATTACGTTGCTTTATTGTCACTTAACACACAAAAACTAGTAAAATACAAAATTGCAAAACGAAAGAGGATTCGAAGCTTCTGCTTAAGGTTTAGTGTGGGTTCAATATGGTGTGATGTTCCAACATAGAATTTCGGAAGGCATAATAATTTTAAATAGTGTTTCTTCACGCTTTAAATATTCTTCGTACTGATTCCTTGAAAAACAATTACACTTAAGCTGTGTATTAGTGTTTTCTGAGTGAATATTTTGTATCTGCAAAATATATAAATATTTAAAACCCAGCTTTTATCATTCACATACGATCAAGAGTTTTCTTAAATCATAAAATAAAATTTATTGAGAACAAAATACGTGTTAATTTATGTTGGCTGTCCAATCCTATAAACCAAATATCAAAACATGAAAAATTTAAATCCAGTTTTCATCATATATGTGTCTGTCGATATTTTTTGAAACTCACTGATATTTATTTTCTCAACAACATACGACACAATACATTTCATTTAATCCTTTAAAAAAAATTATTAGCTGAGAACAACTTTCCCTTTGCCAAAATTTATGTATATGTCTCTGATATACATATTTCTCGATGTTAAGTATGACAGATGTTGATACATAAATGTCTTAGATTTTTTTTAGAATCTTAAACACATCAGTCAGATCTCCTCATGATTTTATTTTTATCAATTTTAAAATCTTAATTTCTCCTCATATGACAACCCTACCATCTGAGGTATCATTTTACTTACCATCCTCTGAATATGTTCTAAAATTTCAATGTTCTTCCTATGGTAAGTTGCCTAAGACTGAAAACATTTAATTAAATTTGACCTAATCAGTGACCTCTACAGTCTGGACCCTATTTGTCTTATCACCACCAAGAGACACTGTTGGAATGGCTTCAAAACTAATCAACAATTACATCAAAGTCACGTTTTTTATGACAATGTTTAGGTTATTCTCAAATTATACTTATAATGAACACTACTATTGGCCCGGCAAAGCTGGGTGGTTTAGACAATCGACTCATAATTTGAGGGTTGCCGGTTCGAATCCTTGGCACACCAAACGTTCTTGCCCTTTCAGCTGTGGTTGCGTTATAATCTCACGAGCAATCCTATTTGTTGTTAACTAACATGGGTGTTGATGACTCGTTGATTTCTTTCTAGTCTTACACTGCAAAATTATGGATGTTTAGCGCAGATAGCTCTCTTATGGGTCTGCACAAAATTCAAAAAGAAAGAAACATTTTTTTATTTACATGCATAGTCTTACTTTTATTGTGATTACAATTAATGTTCCATTTATTTGCCCATTTCAAAAAAATGATCTAAATTATTTTTGCACCATCAATATCCTTTTTTAAAGCTGGAATACCCAAAACTTTGACAATATTAACAAATTCAGGTAATATTTTATTTCATCAACATTCCTTCTTATACCTCAGTAAGGTAAATTACAAACAGGAATGATTCTTAGACAATGCCTGTGACATTCATCTAGTTTAACTAAACACCATTCTTATAACACTCTTTCACTCACTGTTCTGCCCAATTAGTTTACTTATTCTTCATATCTGACGAAATAAATCTTTTACAAGACTTTCATGTTTCATCTTGTCAAATGCTCTCTGAAAATCGAAATACACCAAATCTACATCCTCACCCTCATACACCTTAGCAGTAACGTTTAAAAAGAATGTCTGAAAGTTTTCAACACGAGATTTTCTCTCAGTGAAAAATATGTATACTTTCCAATAACATTCTAAAGTTTATAATGTTTTATTACAATCTTTCAGCCAGTCGTTTTCTCGTACATCTTTTTGATGTCCTGTTTCACCAACGTTTCTGGTATTCACTATGATTCTAAAAATCTCGTGCTATAGGTCAAATCGTGATTCTAAAATTTGTTATGCTTTTCTTTTATTTTATTTCTCATATCCTGTGTAAACCAACCTGGTTTGTTACTTGCAGATATACTTATCTATCTATAAACAAAATACATAAACACGATTTAAAGAATGTAAGGCGTGTTGAGCTAAAGTTGGCAAGGTAAGTCCATATGGTTGCACACCCTAAACACAGCAGTTCCAGAACAGAAATGTTTGTGCCTGAACTGCAGAGGTTTTAAAGACAACCAACTTCTATTAACACGCGATATGGCTTTTTTTAACACGTTGTATTGCACTTAAAAAACATGGAAACAAGTCCAATAAACAAGATATTTTTTTGAAATTTCTCTTCGTTTAAACACACGAATTTAATTACCACAATCTGTCTAAACACCTAACGTGTTATCATCAGCTATTAACCTTTTTGACGCCATAATAATGACTGAGTTTAATATTTATGTGGAAAAAGTTGATAATCGAAAGTGAATTATATTTTATTTTATTTTTATTACTGATAAATGAAAGTGTATATTCTGAGAAAAAAAAACATTTTAACAGCATCATTGTATTTTTTTTCCCACTCAATTCTTTTGAGGAACATAGGGATGCAATCACGGCGGTTTCCGTAACAGGTATTTAAGTGAGTAGATTGTTGGCCCACTGCACCTAGCCGTCCTTAATTTAACAGTAGACTTGACTTTGTATTGTTTTAAACAAATATTTTTATATGTTGTGTTACTTAGTGGTTGGATCATCTGTAGTACGTTATTGTTCCGAAGTTTTACACTTCATTTGAAGTGTTCAATATTGATTATTTTAAACAAATAATTTAAAATAATTGATAAAACGAAAGAAAGCGTTTGTTTTGGTATTTTTGGCAAAGCTACATGAGAGCTATCTGTGCTAACCGTCCCACATTTTGCAGTGTAAGACCAGAGGGAAGGAAGCTAGTCATCAATACCCACTGCCAATTCTTGGGCTTGTCTTTTAACAACGAAAGTAGGATTGACCGCATATTATAACGCCACCACGGCTGGGAGGGAGATCATGTATAGCGCAACTCGAATGCAAACCCGCGACCCTCAAATTACGGACCATGGCGGGCCGCATCATTGTATATTATAATGAAATGTGTCCCACTAGTCTGACTTCAATAACTGATACAAAAGGTCCATGTCATATTCTTATTTTATGGTGCCTCTAGTGGCTCAGCGGTATGTCTGTGAACTTACACGCTAAAATCCGGGTTTCGATACACGTGGGGGGAAGAGCACAGATAGCCCATTGTGTAGCTTTGTGCTTAAAACAAAAAAAAACATATTTTATGGTACTTTTCGGAATCAGCCTCAAAATTAACAAAATTCTTCATTTGTATGTTTTTATGGAGCAGTAATCACCATAAATATTATTTTATTTTGGTGTTAATTAATTTTAAATCACTTATTGAGGTTAAGAGAAACTTAAGATTGTAACCTAAATTCTTACTCACAACAAACTGGTGTCATTCTAACCACGTAACACAGGGGTATTATTTATATTCATTTATTTCGAAAAAAATATTTCTTTGTGTACATTACTGTGTTTCGTGTAAAAATAAGGTTTTCATGACAAATAAATGTATGTATATTCCTCACAATGAGAAATAATTTTCTTTACTAAATAAGGTCTAAATTCATTTCATAAAATGAATTTAATTTTCAAGCACCATGACAAATATCGTCTTATATGATTAAACGTCATATAACTTTTATTGTGTATCTTTTTTTACAGTGCATTTTTTTTCTGAAGCAATAACATTTAAGAATCTAAATATTATAAGGTTTAGAGATCGTAAGAAAACCTTAAAATGTCAGATCAGTTTGATATGAAGCACAAAAGAAGGTAAACGTATTATAAAAGAGCACATAATTGATAAAAAACTCTCTATACATGAAAAATATCAGTCTGTTTACCTGCATCATCCTGAAGACGTTACATAAATACTTCTAAAAATTATACTGTTTGAGATATATACAAAATATTTGAAATACATTAATGACACTAGTGTATAGCTGCAGTCATATTTACCATGATCCAAATAAGTTTCGTTAAATATACGAAAGTAAGTGAAAACTGTTATACAAAAGAGAATTATGGGAAGGATGCTGGGGTGATATTTATTGGTATAATGAAAACTTTAATAGTGCATAATCATCACCATTTCTATTACATTAGTCCTTCAGTTATCATTAGTTCAAGTACCTCTGGTTTTGTTGAACAAATAAATAAATATTAAAAACATTTCTTTGTTTGTTGTACGTGTTATATGTGTCACATATAAAATCTTCTGTCAATTCTAGTTTTGGAATCACTGATGTAATCTGTCGAATGTTTATACATTTATTTTGTAAAAAGCATCAGCCATCTAATTAAACTTGATTAACGCACGTATAGTGTAGACACAGAATTTTAAATTTAACTCCACAACATATCTGACATATATTTAACATATCTAATATATGTGTGTTAATATTTATTTTACAACAATGTTTTAATTAGAGGAGCGGCAATGAGTCGTTCCAGCCAATGAAACATTTTTTTCAGAATATCTGGAACGATATTTAACGTTCAATCAGTGTACAAACGATCACAATTCGACAGTAACTGTAGGTTCACTCCTGTACATAAAATCAATATTCGACTATCTGTTTCACAAGTGTTAATCACTAAAAATTGTGTTCCTTTTCCAGGTTTACCATACTTTTCTGTCAAAAATATGGAACAACTAATATTATATTTTATTTCGCATATAAATTCTGAAGAGTTATTTTATGTTGTCTACAGATGGAAATTTATCTTCCGCCGATTGGCTGTGCCCAGATGATGCATGTAGGTGAATGTAATGTGATGTGGTACTGATATTAATGAATCACTTTGTATGCGAACATCATACTTTTAGCTTCAACTTCAGTGACATCATCAGAGACCCTCTCGACAAACGTTATCCCCACTTTTTATCACACAACCTCTGCATTTTTTTTTCAAAAAGGTCATCTTGCCAATGAAAGTTTTCGTTCACCTATTTGTCTTTAACAATTAAATATTCGTTACTTCTAACTTGAGTTTTTCACTTTCACTGACAACAGAAACTAAAAACATTTTTCATTTTTTCTGTTACGTATTATAATTTATTTCGGACGAGTCTCCCTTTAATTATATTAGGTATTGTAATGACAAATATCTTGAAACTAAGTTTGTTTGTTTTTCTAATGAAAAATCTTATCAAATTAGAACATGTAGTCATTAATGATGTCTGCTATTAATATTAATACACGCAGTTTTCTTTCTTAATACATGTATATTTTAATATATTAGTGATAACATAATTTAAAATAATTGTCTTCCCAAACATTTGTCAGATATAACGATTTGATAAACAAAAATTCAACAAACTAAAAAAAAAACAAATGAGTCTTCTATGTGGTCTGGAAATGAATTTTTTTTTATATTGTTGACGATGAGGGAACTAAATTTCGAGTTGATATCGGTACAGTTTACTTTACAGGTAATTAGGTTCTTCTTTTCTGTTTGCACGTCAGATTTTCACCGCTAAAAGTATCTAATATTTAAACAGAAATACTGACGTTTCATTATAATTCGCTTAGTTTAAACAGTTTGTATCTGTGTGAAACATGTAAATGTTTCTAGTCAGTATTTGTAGTTTACCGATCAATAAACTTTATTCATCAATAAACTTTCAAGGCTTTCAGAATACAAACCGTAGTAAATTAACAGTATACACGTTGCGTTAGATACCACATATAAATTTGAGACGAAATTTTATAGAAGCTTCAGCTTATTCGACAATATTAATATTTATCTACATGTATATGTTGTTGGTTCTTACACTCGAGAATTTTCTAAAAATTTAGCTAACAGGAGGGAATGTCACAATACATATTTAACAATAAAGAAATAGAAGAGGCAATATTTGAAGTATTATTATTTTATTGAAAATAAGCTCAAAATCTTTCCTATTAATTTAACTGTGTCCAACTAATTATTTTTAGTTATTTAACATTGGTGTTTTTAATCTGAGAACTACACATAAAAATAAATTAATAACAGACTTTCTCCAATTAAATATATTACATTTTCCCAAATCTCACAATTCTTTAATATAAACTGTCTTAACATAATTATTGTTTTGAATGGAACAATTGAAATTTCATCGTTTGTATATTTATTTTTTTACTTTTCTATCATACACAGTAAACTCTTCACTGTAGTGTTTTTAATTGGTTTTCAGAATAAGATTTAACATCAGATTTAATATTAACATTCTTTTCCAACTGGTAGATGGACAATATACATGTTTTTCTGAGATATAAAATATACACATCAAAACTCTAACATCAAAAATATTATTGTTTTCCATTGATAGAATATAAACAATAGTAGAGCGTGAAGAGAAACTATTACAATATTAAAATGAATATCGAAGCTCCAGCCTGAAACATCTCACTTCGTACCTGGATATGATAAGAACGAAACCATATGTAAGTGTAAACAAAGAACCATATTCCATTTTTAAAGCCCCCCAGTGGCTCAGCGGTATGTCTGCGGACGTACACGCTAAAATCCGGGTTTCGATACCCGTTGTGGGCAGTGCACAGATAGCCCATTGTGTAGCTTTGTGCTTAATTCCAAACAACAACCATTTTTATAATTTTGTTTCTTTTCCAGTTTATGTGCCTTAAATGAGCGTAAAACTAAATCTTGATCTATTTATATCTTAGACCTACAAAAGGCATTGAAACTATGTTTTTAGTATGAAAAGCCTTTCGTATTTCAAAACTGTATGTTATTAAAATTATGTTTATACTGATAGTTCATAGTTTACAATCTGAGTGTGATTAAAACCATGTTTGATCTACAACAATTTAAACAATGTTATTGAAAATATGTCTGATCTATAAATAGTTGAAAATTGAGTAATATTGAAACATCCTTGCTTTGAATCGTTAGTGATATGAAACACAAAATAGTTCTTTCTCCTTCTTCTCCGAAGTAATTGGCCTTCGAATGAAAAATGAAAACATTATAATTTCCCCATTGGATAAGAGCTTGAGTTACCAGAAACTGGGCCGGACTAATTTCTGACACCAGCTTCAAATTCAGTGTCGCCAAAGAAAAGAAGAATTCTGATGTCATTCCTAAAATAATTTCAATTCCAGGAACAGCCTTGAACTTCTTAAAACTGAATGTTTGGTCAGATGTTTTCACGTTCATAGTTGTATGTCGAAAAAGATGCTTCGAAAAAAAGTTAATGTTGTAACTTTTGTCTTGATTATCTCTTATATCTTATTAATATTATAAAGCATTAGATTTGTCAAATCTTCTTTAAATAAATCTTTCTAAAACTTAAAGATGACATTTTTTACAGATTGAACCAAATTCCTTTCTATAATATAGTTTTCAGTGTGACAATGTAAGCATATCATGTATTACATTTCTATACACAAATGTGTTTTAAAATATTTTTTATCGATATTTTCTTACGAAGATAAAGGTAACTGTAAAAACAGAACTAAGTACAAAATTAGCAAAATTAATTATTATAACAGTCTTTTAAGATGAACGTCAAGTTAAAACAAGATATTTTAAAATTCATAACAGATAAAATGATTTATTCATCAACGATTTTGTTGGCAGTTATTACAAAACATGTAATGGAGGTTTGCCTACTTTAGGATATTTAACTTATATCTAAACCCATACAACAAGTTAACAATAAATCATGATCTAAATAATTATAAAGTGTGATAACATTGTTTTAAGACCAACATTAAGATTATTGTAAATGGTAATGTAGCTAATGTTGTAAAAACAAACTAAATTTAAAGAAAAATGGAGTGTGTTATTATGTAAGTAGCTTGAACATCTTTCTTTGTTTTTACAGGGTTTCTCCTTTATATTAAATATTACTAGTTTCATAGATGAGGAATAACTTTCTAATTGAATTAAATTATAAAGATAATATTTTAAATATTATAAGATAAATTTATTTATTTTGGAAATTTTCATTCAGTTTAGAAACTAATTTCATGAAACATTTATAAAGGTTTTTAAAACCACAGTAGTTTCTTAGACACTACATGATCGACTAGGATTAATAAGTTTCACCCATGACGAGAAAGAAGAACAAAAACTGTTTATTTTGCTTTAAAGGTATCAGTATTAACGAACTAAATAAACTTCTGTCGAAATAAATTTCCAGATTTTTAAATGATTAATTTAATATTGAAGCTTGTTACGTGAATCACAGTGAAATATTATCATTTCATACTTTTTGATATTAAAAATGAACAATAAAAAAGTAGTGTTATCGGTAATTATGTCGCCGTTACATATAAAAGCTGTAAAAATATTGTCTATAATCTGAAAGAAACTAATAATCACATTTACAAACTAAGTTAATAGTGTTTTTTTTTATTTAAACAGAAACATTCATACCTTCTCCTTCTCTAAACCCTAACCACAAGAATATGTCAACAAATGGAATTAGAAATTTCTCGATTGATAACTGTCGATCACAAAAGATAGTAATGAAAGAAAACAACTGACCAACTTCCTGACTGTCTGTGTCTTTAAAACAATTCCAAGATGAGGGGTCACGTAGTCGTTTGTTGAACAGCTGTTTTATTTCTCCCGGAACACAATGTTACAATGAAGAGGACGTTTGAATAGGTCGAAACTACTTTTTTAGATATAAAACGTATCAATAAAAGTAAAAAACAACTCACCTGGTTCAGAGCTGTGTGTCGCACACTTCGGATGATTTAAACATCAGTCGAATGTAAATGTTGAAATGAGTTCCACCAAACTCGTGCTGTTCAGATGAAGGTTATCATTGTACGTGGATAACTTTCAAACAGCAGTTGAAAACTACGCAATTCACTGCCATATTTTAGTGCTGAACAGAACTGTTAATCTCAATAAATGATAACTGTACCTGTAGTTGCAAAAACTGTTGTGCTGTAGGTCGGAAAATGCCAGGAAAAAATGCAACTGTCTGATATCTGCATTAGTGAATTTCAATTTAATGGAGAATTTAATTGTATTCATCATTTTAGCTTCCCTTAAAATGAGAGTTAAGTAGCTAAATTGAGTAAAATAAAAAGTGGGATGATAAGTTTTTCCAATTCACCAATAGAACACAGCGTGCTAAAAATACGCAGCAAATAATGATTCTATTGTATTTTGTCTTTATGGCAACCTATAGATGTGGATTCCTGTACATGATGAGGGGACTTCCCAGAGAAAGTTCTGCTTCCTTTTGTTCACCTTTTCAGGGCTTGCGTGGCGACTCCTGAAGAGGGAGGACAGGATCCTGGTGATTGAAGGGTCTAACTCTAACACACCGCTTTGGCCTGGATTTCTGTTGATGGGCAGCCTTGAGGTGCTCCCCATACGGTCACTCTTCTTGTCCACCTTGGCTAAGGTCAACCAAGTACCAGTGTTCGGTGTTCTCAACAGGTGTTATGGACATTGTATCTGATGATGGTGTTTGAGTTAGTGCTCACAAAACCTTGGCCTTGTTGTTATATCTTTGTTTGGCATTGTAGTGCGTTTCCTTAAAAGACTTCATGGTAGATATGGTAAGTGAGCATCAAGATATTCTTTTTTTATCATGTATTTCTTAAATAATAATATAAATAAAAAAGTAATACAACAGACTATTTGTAAAAGACTATATTTTGAAGATTCCAAGCCCCAAACTTCTTCAACAAATTTACCTCAGTCTCTGATATTACATCTTTATCAAAAAAATCTTTAGGGCCGGTTTCTCCTTTTTAAATTCAGAAAGGACTAGAGGGACTTGCTGGTTCTCCTAAGTCAGTCAAAAAGCTTAGTTTTGGTAACAAATTGGTTGAAACATCCTAAACAGAGTAAAGTCCTCGTACATCCGTTCCATTGCTGCAATGAGTGTACAGACGGATCTCTCTGTGCCTCCAAAAGAATCTTAAACCATGTGAAAAGTGTTTTGACCTCCATGATAAAAAGAGCTGATGAACCAACGTCAACACCCACCTCTTTCCCTACTATAAATTCCAGCAGATCTCCAGACCAACTTCTTTTGGTTCCTGGTACGGGCATTTTTTCGGGTCCATCTTCTTCTCCGGCACCGATATGAAAAAGGATCATTTGTTCACACCCTTAGTCACTGAAATATTTTTTTTAACGAGAGAAACCTACCCAGTCAACCAAGGGCAGGATTTATGGAGGTCGATAGAGCTTCTTCGAGTAAAGAAAATAAAGATAAAAGATGTAACCGAAAACAGAAGAGCTCTTCCCTCAAATCGCGTACACATAAATAAAAACGGAAAATTTGATACAGTGAAACTGTCGAGGTTTACGTTGTAATTTGTATGACATCAAAGCACTAATTGCCATCTTGTAGTTTTCCTCACAGGAAACATCTGTGAAACCTTCCGATACAATCATTTCCTGGCTGTTTTCTTTGTACAAAATGGAAAAGTGCATGAAGAGGCGGCACTGGTGGTCGATCAGCATGTGTCCACCCTACCTTTGACACTCGACATACCCTTGGTTGCCGCAGTCATCTATGTTTTCTTGAGTCGTCCCATCATTATTTCTGTATCCTGGAGAGAGCTTTGATCAATTAGACCTTGATGCTTTCGCTGAATAGTTGTCGTTTCTCTTTTTATCCAGAGAGATTTTAATGGACATAATCCTCTCTGAATGGGTTCTGATATTGATGGGAGGAGGTTGCTCCTTACAGTGTATATTTTCAGATCGAAATTTTTTATCATCAGTACTGATTCTTATACTTATTTTCATGCACCTAATCAGTATTTTACTGATATTGATGTCTTTGTCTGCTCCCTTTCACTATTTTTCCACTTTTCATGTGAGGTTGATTGTAACCCGCCAGGTAGTGATCATTTTTCTATCAATTTGAGAGAGACTGGCCGTGGTAAATGCCACCCGACCCGAGTGTCCAGATCAAGCCAACTGGCCCTTTTTTACTGCTCTTGTAGAACTTGATTTTACCATCACTTGCAAGCCATTGATAGACGACTTACTGGACGCAGTGACTGACGGTATAATACAAGGTATTCTTTAAACCTCGATTTCCACGATATCCTCGTTCGTTGTGCAATCCTGTCAGCCACATGGCATGGAAGGCTAATAAACAGGCCAGGTATACCTTTTGTATGTTTTCCACACTTTCGAACCACACCGCTTTACAGCGGGCCCATGCATATGCTTTACATGAAAAGCGTCAAAGCCAGAAGGAATGTTGGATTATATTTACGGCTAGCATATCATCTACCACCAGTTACAAAGTTATATGGGACAAAATTCAAAAGGACAGTGGGCAATACAATTCTGTCCACCTTTCGATCTTACCCTCTGATGGCCTAGAAGTATCTGACGCCCGACGCATCGTCGATTCTTACAGCGAAAGATTTTTTTGGGTATCTACCACTTCTACATCTTTCTCCACCTTCTTAGCTATTAAGACTCGGACAGAGCTATAATTTCTTTTTTTGTGCTGATCGTCTCAATGGATATAATCGCCCCTTTACACTGGTGGAACTCAAACATGTCCTTTGTTAGTTTGGTAGTACATTGGTCAGACATGATGATATACACTAGGAGATACAGCCCCATCTCTCTACTTCTTCTCTCGCTATTCTTCTGATTTTTTTTTAACCGGATCTGGAAGAAGAATGATTTTCCTGATACATGGCACAAGGTCATTATACTATTTTTCTCTAGACCTGGGAATATTCCCAAGATTCCTTCAAACTACCGTCTTCTTGCTTTGAGGAGCTGTCATTGTAAGACCTTATAGAGAATAGTTAATACTTATCTTTTCTCGTTCCTCGAATCAAACAGCTTCATCTTGCCCACCCAGTGTGTGTTCCGACGACAGCGCTCCACCAAGAACTATTTGATTTGACTCGAAACGTCAATCAGAGAAGCCTTTCTCAAACGACAACATCTTGTATCAATATTCTTTGTCATTGAGAAGGCTTATTATACAACACAGAGGTATGGCATTTTGCGAGACCTTAACTTATATGGGTTCCGTTGGCATTTGCCCATTTTTATTAAAACATTTTTAATGGACAAGCGATTCCAAGTACATGTGGGCTCTTCAATATCCCGTTATTTCCTACAAGAAATTTGAGACACTCGGTGCTGTGTTTAGAGTGTTACAGTTTTCAGTATAAAGATTAACGTCATCACTAAACAACTCCCTCTTGCTGTTGCAAACATCTCGTATCAGTCGTCGAACATAAGGTTTATTGAGCAGCAGCTACGGAATGCTCTCAATCTTTTACTGAAGTGGACCACAGCAAATTGTTTTTACTTCTTTCTCTCCAAATCCGTTTGGATACAATTTTGCTGCTAACGGGGTATTCACTCAGATCCTGAACTCCGTATCTGTGAAGTTGTGCTACTCGTGGTCGCTGAGACAAAGTTTTTGGGGCTTATCTTTACTGTAAGCACATGCTTATACCACACACCAAGCATCTACTTATCAAATGTCCAAGAAATCTGGACATCCTTCGTCTCCTATCTTACACCACTTGGGGAGCGGATTGACATTCAGTGATATATCGTGTTCTTATTCGATAAAAACTAGAATACAAGTTACTGGCTTATATCACTGCCAAGACTTCGACTTTGAAGATGATGGACCCCCATTCATCATCAGGGGCTTTCTGCAGTCTCCAGTTCAGAGCTTATATATAGAATCTCATAAACCTTGTCCTGGAGTCGCTTCACTTTAGTTCATACTCTGTTATTGCCGATATTCAAAACCAACTGGCCCATTTCTCTTTAACATCTACTTCTCTTCCGTTCTTATTGATACCGGGCCACGTTAGTATTGGGGACTGTGTGGGCTCTGCCATGGTTTTTTGTGGTTCGGTAGTTGCATGTAGAATCCATTATATAACTTCTGTGTTTACTGCTAAACTGTACGCTATTTCTCTTGCTCTGGATCACCTGGAAGCTAAGCATTTCTCAAATTCTACTCTTTATACTGACTCGGTTAGTTCTCTACTTGTCCTGCAGTCGCTTCACTTTAGTTCATACCCTGTTCTTGACGATATTTAAACCCGACTGGCCCATTTCTCTTTAACATCTAATTCTCTCTAGTTCTTCTGGACACCAGACCACGTTAGTATTGGCGAAAAATAGCTCGTTAACTTCGCAGCTAAATGTGTCTGCTCTGTCGCTATCAATGATGTTTTGTTCCATACATGAACTATGTTCCTGTGTTCAAGCCTCGGCTCCGTGTCAGTTGGAAGTGTAAAACGTGAAAACAATCTTTACCAGATAGAACCCTCTATTGAACTTTGACCCTCTTGTTTCCGTAACGATCAGAAAGAAAAAGTTGTCCTAATTTAATTCCGCATTGGTCACAGTTTTTAACTGTTTGTAACTTAACGTCAAGAACTTACATAAAACCAAAGAGAATATCATACTACATCGTCCATGAATTTGTATAAAGTCTCACTGTATTTCTTCAGTCTATTTCTAAACTTCTAAACATTTATTTGATAAGACAGTCACTGACGTTTTATGTTTGTTAAAAATGTGTTAGAACTGCTGGATATTGTTACATTTAGTACTTTTAACAACTAACAATATAAATGGGTTGTATTTCATTGTTCTCTTCATTCATTGTAGAAATTGTTTCAGATTGGGGTCGATATGTCTTTCCTGGAACCTTTTGTCACATATGCTATTAGTATTTCTTGACTAAATATTTTTCAAGTGGACTGTTTTATTCTCTAAATTCGCTTGATGAAAGTGAGAGTCTCGTAAGTTAAACTCCAGGCAGATTCCTATTGTCAACTGACTTACTAAAACTTTCGAGAGAAGTTTTATGAGTGATATCTGACCTTATTTGAAACAGAGAAAAAACCTCGTGTAATTCTAGTTTTTATACCTTATTATTTTTATAAATCAATAATGGATTAATGTGCTCAATAGTAATATCATACGTGACATGCTAAAAATGAAAATCAAAACAATCATTACATTTTCTTTAAAACGAGAAAGTAGTTAATTATCCGAGCTAATCAAGCATTGAACACTATTTCACAAACGTTCCACACTTCAACACTTGCAATCGTATCTGTATTATTACTTAACGATGAATATAAAATGTCATATCTTTCGTTGACATTGAAGTTGTTAAATGTGGGTAGGAATCAGTTTTAGAAATCTCTTTAGGAATACTGTTTTTTGTGTTTGTGAATTACGCTACTCTTTTACCGACGATTTAACGTTCCGTTATAACGCCCTCACAAGGGAAAGGACGAGCATGTTTGGCACGACTCGGCAGCGAACCCTGGACTCTCAGCTTACGGAGCGCACGCCTTAATGCGTTAGGTCATTCCAGAATATAATTTTGACATGATCTCATCAATATTCCTAAACTTAAAGACTGCAATCAATGGTGTATAAGTAATATTACTGATGAAACTATGATAATATTTGTTATTAATTATTAATCTATTAGAGATTTTTTCCAGTGTAGTTGGGAAGTACGTTATTTTTTAACCTAACCATTTCAAGGCATAAGTTTTCACAAAATTTAATGTAACGTCTGGGTCAGATTTTATTAATATACTTATTTTGACTTTCCTTTAGTGTTCGTTAAAGGTAATAGTGGATTTGAATAAAATTAGAAAAAAAAATTCATTCGTAAATTAAAAACTGCACTAAAAGTAAGGAACTGTCAAAAGCTCTATATTGGTGAAACTTGTTTCGATAAAGTTGAGCGTCATTTTCAGTCAGGAATAAAACAACAGCAGAAACACATCGAAAATATTGGTCATTATACTAGTTTATATTATTTTAGACTTCAGACAATTTGTTCTGTTTACTGTGGTTCTATTTTTCGATATTTGTTGCAACGATAATATGTTATTTTTAGTAGTATTATCTTTTCTGATGTATCAGTTCAGAATTTTATGAACAGAATTTTGATAACGTATTGTTGTGATTAAAGTTTAGAGTGTAATAAAATACAAAAGTTTCAGTATAAATGACAAAATTAAATATCACTGTAAAAGAGTAGCCCAAGAGTTGGCAATGAGTGGTGATCACTAGCTTTCTTCCGTCTAGTCTTACACCTAATGACGGCTAGCACAGATAGCCCTCGAGTAGCTTTGCGCTAAATACAAAAAAACAAAAAACAAAAACAGAACTTCTTTTTATTGTCCGTTGTTTAATTTCAAACCGTATAAAATTATTACTTTTCTCTGTACTCCATTTGACAATCTCCCTCATTAATTAACCATCGTAACATTTTCTAACTTAGATATCACAGGACTTTTCTGTGATCAAGTTCGCAAATATCGGGACTTCAAAAACAGAATAGAGAACTTTGCTTCCTATTTTCTCCTTGTGATAATAACATATTATGTCTGGTAGATCACTTGGTGTGGAAAAAAAATTAATGTAATTTTAAAAATCTTTAAAAATATTTTTCGTAATTACGTTTTTATCCATAATGATATTTTTCAAGTAAAGTAAATCATCTTTAAAAATATGTGAAATATGAAGCAGCAAAACTTAATTTAAAGGATATATCCTGAGAAAACTGAGTGACAAATACAGTTGATGAAGCTACTTATCTAATGAAACACTCCGTCTTTCTTTATAGCTAGTTTATTTTACGAATATTCAATAAAATACCGTTTCAAATAATTTTTAACGTGGTTCTTATCAACTTTATAATTATGCAAATGATTTTTAAATTTTAACATGGTGTATTGGTTTAGACCTATATTAGATATCATAAACTGGACGAACATCTTTTGATACATTAGGAATTACGGCCAGAGACATTATCAACAGATGATTGCATATAAACATTTATAAACTTTGTATATCGTGTGGTGTAAGCTACGTTAATCTAATCAGACTATTACAATAATCATTAATTTGTGCGTAACCTTTTTTGTTATATGTGGTATGAAAGAGGTACCAAGTGATATACTAATATCATAACAATAAACTTATAAAACAGATTAATCACAAATATAAAATGTTATGTATTATAATAATCAATTTTAAACTGTTTAGAGATCGGACATGTTTTTAATAACATTTTTTTAATATTTTAGATCAAGTATTGTTTTAATAACACTCAGTTTGCAAGCTATGCATTAGGAGCATAAACATGTTTCAATAATACTCAGTTTGAAACTTTGCAAAAACGAAAAGCTTTTAATTCTAAAAACATTGTTTCAATACTTGTTGTGGGCCATGTAGAAAAAGATCATGATGTAGCTTTATGCTCATTTAAAACACAAAAACTGGTAAAGAAACAAAAATGAAATATGATTCAAGGTTTACCCTCAGATACGGTGTAGTGGTTTTCACGTCAGGGTACCAAGTGGAATGTTCCAAGCTGAAGCTTCGGTAAGTATTTCAATATTGTAATAGTTTCTCATCACTCTCAAAATATTGTTCATATTCTATCATTGGAAAACAATAATGTTTATGTTGCGTATTATTTACAGTTTTCAATCTGTATATTTTATATTTGAAAAAAAAACAACATAAAATACATATAGTTCACCAACTGGTTGGTAAAAGTATATTGATATTATATCTGACACTTAAACTGATTCTTAAAGCCAATTTAAACAACACCACAGTGAAGAGTCGTTTATGCACAGTGGAAAGGTAAAGGAATTCGAAACGCGTCAAAGCGCCATCTATCTTTATTTCAGCGACTTATGGTGAAGTTGACAAATAGCATGTGAAGATCAAGGTCACATGAAAAGTGAATTTGTGAATATATATTATGAACGGCACGGTTTATTCAAAACCTTTCGAACCCTGTGTGTAAAATGTTAAATATCGATTTAATATAAAGTTTAAATCGTTGCCGTTAAAAGGAACATTAATTTCATATAGAATATAAAATTGAAATATTTAGGAACAATCAAGAATTTATTGGTACAACTCGACTGTCCCATTTTCTAATCCAATGTATTATAAATTTAAAAAAATACATCTTAAATCGAATGTTTGTCTTAGTAAAATAACACAGAAGTGAAGATGAAAACGGTTAACAAAACCTTCAACATTTTATTAATAAGTTTCAACGTTTTGGAATAACTTGTTCCGTCATCAGGAATATTTGAAAATTGTGTTACAAAGACAATCATTACCACAATTATAAGTTAATATAATAATTAGTTCATTTAGTGGGAAGAAAAAACTGTTAGTGGATCTATAATATACATATATATTACTCAGCAGCTGACTTACATATCATCATTTTTGAGGAACTTTGGTCTAAAGAGCTGAGTGGGTGGTTTTTTACTAATGACGAGACTTTATTTAATATATAGTTCAAGCTCTGAAGATACTGTGCCTGGGTAAGAGAAATAGTTAAATAAAATATCATGACCTGTAATTTCAGAAACTGTACGACAGAATGAATGGCTTGGTTTATGTAGTGGAATATTAGTTCTGTTAGATACTCACAAACTCTAGTATTTAAATGGAGATTTGTTTTGTCAAAGTACGTAACACTACATGTATATTTATTTATAAATGAGTTATCTAATCAAGATTACAAGCAATTTTCCAAACAACAAATTTCAATCATAAGCCAACGCATACACCATCATCACCAAATTTCTCTTTTCTACGTCCTCTCCTTTCACGAGCTCTCAAACTCCTTTACCCTTCCGCTATGCATATAACTGTGGTGTTTTTCAATTGGTTTTCAGAATCTGTTTAAGTGTCAGATATAATATCAATATACTTTTACCAACCAGAAAATGAACTTTATGTATTTTATGTTTTTCTTAAATACAAAATATACATATGGAAAACTCTATACCCAACATAAACATTATTGTTTTACAATTATAGAATGTGAACAATATTTAAAGAGTGAAGAGAAACTGTTACGATATTAAAATGGTTAACGAAGTTTCAGCTTGGAACATCCCACTTGGTACCCGGATATGAAAACAACTACACCGTATGTAGGTGTAAACCTAGAATGATATTTCACTTTTGCAATTTTGTTTCTTAACTAGTTTTTATGTTTCAAATGAGCATAAAGCTACATCATGATCCTTTTGTTCTAGGCACACAACAGGTATTTAAACCCTGTTTTAAGTATTAAAGGCCTTTCGTTTTTGCAAAGTTTCGAACTGGGTTAATTGAAAAATATTTACACAACCAGTGCATAATTTAAAAACTGAGTATTATTCAAAGAGTACTTGATCTAAAAAAATAAAACAATGTTGTTGAAAACATGTCTGATTTCTAAACAGTTTAAAATTGATTATTATACTATATAACATTTTATATTTGTGATTGGTCCGTTTTATAAGTTTATTATAACAGTATAAATAATTGGTTTCTGTTTCAAACAAGATTTTACGTTTTAATTAATAATTGCAGACAAAGATCAAGTTAAATATAGGAATTGAACTATAAAGGTTACGTACACATTAATGATTATTGTAATAGTCTAATTAGGTAAACGTAACTTACACCACAAGATATACAAAGTATATAAATGTTAAAATGCATTTATCCATTAATAATGTTGTTGGATATAATTCCTAAAGTATCAACAGATGTTGGTCCAGGTTAAAATATTTAACATAGGTCTAAACAAATTTAAAAAGTTAAAATTTCCAAATTATTTGCATAATTATAAAGTTGATAACGACCACCTTAACAGTTATTTTGAACAGTATTCTACTGAACAAAGAAAAAACTCTGTATTCTGTTTTTAAAGTCCCAATATTAACCAACTTGAACGTCCTGAGATATCTAAACAAGTTACAAAATGTTACGATGGTTATTTAGTGCGGAAGCTTGTCAAGTAAAGTACAGAGAAAAGTAATAATTTTATATGTTTTGAAAATAAACAACGGACAATGAAAAAGAAATAGTATTTTTTTTTTATTTAGTGCAAAGCTACTCGAGGGCTATCCACGCCGTCCCTAATTTAGCAGTGTAAGATTAGAGTAAGGGAAGCTAGTCATCACCACCTACCACCATCTTTAGAACTACACTTTTACCAATAAATAAAAGAATTGACCATCATATAATAAAGTCAACACGACTGAAAAGGCGAGCATGTTTGGTGCGACGATGATTCAAACCCGAAACCCTCGGATTACGAGTCGAGTACCTTATACATATACAGGGTTGTCACTATTATCTATAATTTAAAGCAAAGTAGCTTTTGATTGTTTGTTTTTGAAATTTGCACAAAGATACTCGAGGGCTATCTGTGCTAGCCGTCGCTAATTTAGCAGTATAAGATCAGAGGAAAGGCAGCTAATCATCACTACCCAACACCAACTCTTGGGCTACTCTTTTACCAAAAAATAGTTGAATTGACCGTCACATTATAACGCCCTCACGGCTGAAAAAGCGAGCATGTTAGATTAGAGGAGGAGAAGCTAGTCATCACCACCCACCACCATCTCTAGAACAACACTTTTACCAACGAATAAAAGAATTGATCATCACATAACAGAGTTGTCATCATTATCTGTAATTTGAAACAAAGTAACAATAAAATGTGTAAACTTAGCTAATAATTAATTTTTCTCATTTAAACTGAATCGTTTGTATAGTATTATACTCTAAATATTTACCACAACAATACGTTATCCCAATTCTGTTAATAAAATCCTGAATTGATAGATCACAAGAGATAATACAACTTACAATAACATATTATCGCTGTAACAAATATGGAAAAATAGAACCAGAGTAAACAGAACAAACGGTCTGACATCTGATGTAAGATAAAGTGTTATGATGACCAATATTTTTTGTTGTGTTTCTGTTGTTCTTTTCTTCCTGACTGAAAATGACGCACGATTGTGACGAAATAAGTTTTTCTGATATAAAGCTTTTGACAGTTCCTTACTTTTAGTGAAGTTTTTAATTTACGAAAGCTAAACTGCAGTGAAAATCTTTTCTCTCTAGCTTTATTCCAATCGACTTTTACCTTTAACGAACAATACAGGAAAGTCAAAATAAATATATTAATGAAATCTGAACCAGACGTTACATTAAATCATGTGAAAAATTATCCTTTGAAATAGTTAGGTGGAAAAAAATAATGTACTTCCCTACAACATAAGTAAAAATCTCTTATAGATTAATAATTAATATAACATAATAATTAATAAGAAATATTATAATAATTTTTATCAGTAATATTACTTATACACCATTGATAGCAGTCTTTAAGTTCAGGAACGCTGATGAGATCTCATCAAATCATATTCTCAATCAATATATCTGAAGAGATTTCTTGAACTGATTCTTACACACATTTAACAACCTCAGTGTCAACGAGAGATATATTTTATATTCATAGTTATGTAATAATGCAGATACGATTCCCAGTGTTGAAGTGTAAAACATTTATGAAATAGTGTTCAATGCTTGATTAGCTCTGATATTTAATTACAATCTTGTTTTAAAGAAAATGTAATTTAGATTTGATTTTCATTTTTAGAATGTCACGTATGATATTACTATTGTACACATTAATCCATTGTCGATTTATAAAAATATTAAGGTATTAAAACTAGATTTACACAAGGTTTGATCTCTATGTCAAATAAGGTCAGATATCATTTATAAAACTTCTCTCCATAGCTTTTAGTATGTCAGTTGACAACAGAAATCTGCTTGGAGTGTAACTTATGTGACTCACTTTAATTAAGCCAGTTTAGAGAATGAAATAGTCCACTTAAAAAAATATTTAATTTAGAAATACTAAAAGCAAACTTGGCAAAATGTTTCATGAAAGGCATATTGGGCCCAATCGGAAACAATTTCCACAATGAATGAATAAAACAATGAAATACAACCCATTTATATTGTTAATTGTTAAAAGTACGAAATGTAACTATATTCAGCAAGTTCTAACAGATTTCTAACAATTATGAAACATTAATGACTGTCTTATTAAATAAATGTTTAGGAGTTTGTAAAACAAAATATAGAAGCAGACTGGGAAAATACACTGAGACTTTAGAGAAATTCATTGAAGATGTCGTGTGATATTCTCTGTAGTTTTATTTACATTGAAGATGTAGTGAAATATTGTTTTTTGGTTTCATTTACATTGAAGATGTAGTATGATTATATCTATGGTTTTATTTACATTGAAGATGTAGTATGATTATATCTATGGTTTTATTTATATTCAAGAAGTGGTATGATATTCTATATGGTTTTATTTACATTGAAAATGTAATATGATATTCTCTATGGTTTATGTAAGTTCTTCACGTAAAGTTATAAACATTATTATCACTCATTAAAGTGTTTATAAAATAAACTTTATGATGTTCTACTGTAAACTGGTATGTTTGTTGTTGAGATGTTAAAGAAATTACGAAGCTTCATGAGAGTTCTCAAAGATAACAAACGTGTTAACACCACATATTAGAGTAAAAAGTCATAGTTTTTTATTTACTGTATTTTTACAAACACAACATGGAATTGTCGAAAATATCCATAAGCGAGAACCAATATAGACATCATAGATCTTATGATGTAATTTGTCATCATGAAAAAAGTGGGACTCTTTTACTCCAATATTCATTAATTTCAGAGAAAGTCGTGTTAAGATGGCCACATTATTGAAAATCAAATGGCGCCAAATTTATGGTATCTTCCTGAGGTATATATGTAGACATTGATTCAAGATCAAAGCATTGCCTAATTTAGGGTCAGTTGTAAACCTTAGGGCAGAACATGTCCAAAATGTCGCCATTGTTGAGAGTCATAACGACGACACGCCAGTAAAATGTGGCTTTTTGTGACTTGAGTGTTTACATAGAATACACATTGGTGCATCAGTCCCACTTCAAAGAACTATGAGTTAAAAACTGTGACCAATGCGGAGTTAAGTTAGGACAACTTTTTCTTTCTAATCGTTACGGAAACAAGAGGGTCAAAGTTCAATAAAGGGTTTTATCAGAAAAAGATTGTTTTCACGTTTTTCACTTCAAACTGACACGGAACAAAACAGCATTGATAGCGACAAAGCAGACACATTTAGCTGCGGTGTTGACGAGCTATTTTCTGCCAATTCTAACGTGGCCTGGTATCCAAAAGAGCTAGAGAGAATTAGATGTTAAAGAGAAATGGGCCAGTCGGGTTTTGAATATCGTCAAGAACAGGGTATGAACAAAAGTGAAGCGACTCTAGGACAAGAAGAGAATTACTCGAGTCAGTATAAATAGTAAAATGTGATTACTGCTTAGCTTCCAGGTGATCCAGGGCAAGAGAAATAGCGTACAGTTTAGTAGTGAACACAGAAGTTGTATAGGGGATTCCGCATGCAACTAACGAACCACAACAAACCATGGCAGAGACCACACAGTTACCTGATTTTGACCCATCTGTGTAAAGAGCAAGGAAATGATGGTTGGTAAGATGTTCAGTAAATAAGAGACAGTATTTCCAATCAGAAGAGTCTACTTTTCTTAGATACGTAAAAGATAGATCACATATGGGAACTCTTAGAAGACATGGTAGGAAAGGCTTGAAAGTGGATACAACAACGTTATCAAACAGCAGAGCCAATATATCAAAATGAGGCTAAATACGAAGACCAAAATGGCAGATCTTTTGTTTTGGAAAATCATGACTATCTGAGGAATGAAAACATAACCCTAGGTTAGATGCTGTGGTAAGGAACAATGTTTCGAAGCATACACTAAAAACAGTTGCAAACGGCGGAGGCGGAGAGAAGGTTCATGAGACTCTATATATGAGATCTGAACTGGGTTTGTGAGCACTGTACCCAAACACTAGCATCATATACAATGTCCATAACACCTGCTGAGAACATCCAACACTGGTACTTGGTTGACCCTAGCCCAAGTGGACCCGAGGAGTGACCGTGGGAGGAGCACCTCAAGGCTGCTCTCTACAGAAATCCAGGCCAAAGCGGTGTCTCATTTTTGGACCCTTCAATCACCAGGATCCTGTCCTCCCTCTTCAGGGGTCGCCACGCACACCCAGAGGAAGTAAACTTAAGGAAGCAGAACTTTTTATGGGAAGTCTCCTCATCATGTACAGGAATCCACATCTAGACGTAGCCATAAAGACAAAATATAATAGGATCACTAGTTGCTATGTATTTTATAGCACGCTGTGTTCTATTGGTGTATTAGAAAATATTATTCCGTCATTTTTTTATTTGACTCAATTTAGATATTGAACTCTCATTTTATGAGAAGCAAAAATAACAAATACATTTCAATTCTCCATTATATTGTAACTCAGTAATGTTGACATCACACAGTTGGATTTCATGCAGGCATTTTCCGACCTACAATAGAACTGTTTTTGACACTTCAGGTACTGTTATAATTTATTTAGATTAACAATTCGGTTCAGCACAAAATCATCGCAATGAATTGCGCAGTTCTCAACTGCTGTTTCAAATTTATACACGTACAATGAAAACCTTCATCTGAACAGCGCGAGTTTGGTGAAACTCAGTTCAACATTTACATTCGACTGATGTTTAAATCTACCGAAGTGTGCGACACACAGCTCTGAACCAGGTCAGTTGATATATTTTTACTTTTATTGGTACGTTTAACTCTTCTTGTGTTAGATGACTTTATATTTTTCATTTCTTAGTTGAGAAAGACAGGGAAATAAAAACAATTTCACTACTGCCTATATAACCCTTCATCGTGGAATTCCTTTAAAGACACAGACGGTTGGAAGTTGGTAAGTTGTTTTCTTTCATTACGATCCTTTGTAATCTAAAGTCATCAATCGAGAATTTTCTTATTCCATTTTTTAACATTCTCTCGTGATTAGGCATAAGAAAAGAAGAAGATATGAATGTTTCTGTTTTAATGAACACAAATCACAATTAACTAAAATTGAAAATATTATTATTAGTTTCTTTCACATTATGAACAATACTTTTACAGCTTCCCACATGTAATGGCCACATAATCCCCGATGACATTACTTCTTTTTATTGCCCGTTTTTAATCCAAAAAAGTACGAAATAATTATATTTCACTGTGATTCCCGTGACAAGCTCCGACATTAAGTTAATCATCAAAAAATCTAGAAGCTCATTTCTACAGAACTGTCATATTATTAAGTTCGTTAATACTGGGACTTTAAAAGCAAAATGGACTGTTTTTGTTCTTGTTTCACGTTATGGATGAAACTTATTAAGCCTTGTAGATCATGTGGTGTCTCAGAAACTACTCTGGTTTTAAAAGCTTAATAAATGTTTCATGTAATTAGTTTTTATACTGAATGTAAATTTCCAAAATAAATAAATTTCTCTCATAATACTTGAAATATTATGTTCATAATTTAATTCAATTAGAGAGTTATTTCTCATCTCTGAAACCAGTAATATTTAATATAAAGGAGAAACCCTGTCAAAACAAAGTAACAAAGAAAGATGTTCAAGCTACTTACGTAATGATACACTCCATCTCTCTTTAAATTTAGTTTTTACAACATTTATGTACGTTGTTAAACCAATGTTATCACAATTGATAATTATATAGATCATGTTTCATTGTTAACTTGTTATATGGGTTTAGAAGTAAGTTAAATATCCTAAAGTAGACAAATCTCTGTAAACATGTTTTGTAATATCTGCCAACAGAATCGTTGATAAATAAATCGTTTTATCTTTGATGAATTTTAAAATATCTTGTGTTTAACTTATGCCATACCGTTCATCTGAAAATTTAACTTTGTAAAATTGTACGTTACGTTCTTAGTTCCGTCTTTATTATTACTTTTATCTTGGTCAGAAACAACTGATAAAAATTGTTTAAAAAACATATGTGTATTGAAATGTAACATATAATATGTTTATATTATCACACTAAACATCATATTACACTCGTTGATAAAAAAGAAATTTGGATCAATCTGTAAAGTAGTCATTTTTAAGTTTTAGAAAAAAATTATTAAAATAAGATTTGACAAATCAAATGTTTATAGTGTTAATAAGATATTTAAGTAGATAATAAAGATTAAAATTACTACATTTTACAGTATCTTTGTCGACAAACAACTGTGGAAATGAAAACTTCTGACCGGACATTGAGTTTTAAGAAGTTGAAGACTGTTCCTGGAATTGGAATTATTTTGGGGATGACATCAGGATTCTTATATTCTCTGGCGACACTGAATTTGAAGCTGGTGTCAGAGATTAGTCCAGCTCAGTTTCTGGTAACTCAAGCTCTTATCCAGTGGGGAATGTATAATGTTTTCATTTTTTATTCGAAAGCCAATTACTTCGGAGAAGAAGGAGAAAGAACTATTTTGTTTTTTAATGCTATATGTGGTGGAATAGTAAAAGCTCTTATGATATACTGTTTTCATTGGCTCCCTCTTGCGGATGCTTCTACAATCTATTCCTCTTCTCCAGTGTTCATTACTTTGCTTGCTTATTTAGTTTTAAGAGAACCTTGTAGGGTTTATAATGTATTCGTCTTAACGCTGACGATGATGGGCATTATTTTAATTATCAGACCAACGTTTATCGCAGGAGCGTTTCAAGATATTCATGACGTAGATAATCGATGGAAAGGAATTACGGTTGGAGTTTCTGCGTGTCTATTGAAAGCTTGTTGCTATACAATGACTCGTAAACTTCAAAAAACACCACCTCAAGTTGTGGTCGCCATGATGTCTACCTTTAACCTTGTTGTGGGAACTTTTCTGCTGTTCTTGTTCGAAGAAATTCAAATATCATCTTGTGGCAGAAACAGTGTTCTTGTTGTGAGTTCTGGCATCTTTACGATGCTGAATCAACTCCTCACCACAATAGCCTTACAAGTAGAAAATGCTGGACTAGTGTCTGTTGCTTAAACTCTAAATATAATTACAGCCTTTTTGTTCGATATTTTTATATTAAATACCATCGTCACCTGGTATAGCATTTTTGGCGCAGTTTTAATTTTTGTTGGTGTTCTTTTAACAACATTAAGGAAAGTGAATTAGTTCTTAATATTTTAACATAACAATTTACTTTGTGCTTTTATCAATATTATTTGGTTTCTATTATTTTTTGCAAAATAACTTTTTTCACTGTTTTATTATTAGAATTTCAAAGCTTTGATAACCGATTCTTGTAATGTAGATTACAATACATTGTTTTAACACTAATGTTTGAAGCTAAGTATATTATTTTCGATGGAAATTAAATGTACTACAAAATTTTACGGTTGTTTCCATGTTCTTCGCCTGCGTTTTCTTCACTGAATCATTTTTGTGGAAGATATTTAAGCTGCGTTTTATTTCAGTTATGTGTTAGATCGATAATTTGTGCTGTATTCGAAGAATAATTGACGCAATCATACAAACAATCTAATGTAGACGTGAACTTTCTATCGTGTTTAAAATCACGAACGATTCTAAGCAAGTATGTTTCAATAATACTCACTTTTAAAACATTGTATAGTTCAGACATGTTTTCAATAACATTGTTTTAATTGTTGTAGATCAAAAATGGTTTTAATATAACTCTCAGGTTGTAAACTATGCACTAGCAGTACAAACATAATTTCAATAATATCCAATTTTGAAACATTGCAAACACAAAAGGCTTTTAATTCTAAAAAGATGATTTCAATATCTGTTGTAGGTCTAGGATACAAATAAATCATGATGTAGTTTTACTGCTATTTTAAACACATAAACTATTAAAGAAACAAAATTATAAAATTGAAATATGATTCTGAGTTTACACTTACATGTGGTACAGCTGTTATGATATCCGGGTATGAAGTGGGATGTATCAGTCTGGAGCTTTGAAAAGCATTTTAAAATTGTGATAGTTTCTCTTCACGTTCTAATATTGTTTATATTCTATCATTGGAAAACAATAATATTTATGTTGTGCATTAGGGTATTCGATGTGTTTATTTTATATCTCAGAAAAACGTATATATAGTCCATCTACCGGTTGATAAAAGTATGTTGATATTAAATCTGATATTTAAATTTATTCTGAAAACCAATTAAAAACACTGCGGTGAAGAGTTATCTTTGTATGATAGAAAAGTAAAATAAGTAGATATACAAACAATGAAATTTCAACAGTTCCATTCAAAGTTATAATTATGTTTAGACAGTTTTTATCAAGGAATTGTGAGATTTGTGAAAATGTAATATATTTAATTGTATAAAATTTGTTATTAGTTTATTTTATATGTCTAGTTTTTAAATAAAAAGCACAAATATTAAATAATTTAATGTAATTAGTTGGACATAGTTAAATTGATAGAAAATATTCTGAGCTTATTTTCAATACAATAATAATACTTCAAATATTGCCTCTTCTATTTCTTGTTTGTTAAACGTGTATTGTGACATTCCCTCCTGTTCGCTAAATTTGTAGAAGATTCTCGAGTGTAAGAATCAACAACGTATATATGTAGGTAAATAGCAATATTGTTGAATTAGCTGAAATTTCTTGCAAATTTCCTCTCAATCCTATTAGTGGTAACTAATGCAACGTGTATACTGTTGATTTGTTGAAGTATGTATAGTACAAGTCTCGGGAGCTATAACTATGAATAAAGTTTACTAATCGGAAAATTAGAAATACTAAATACTGACCAGAAACATTTATTTGTTTCAATCAGCCACAAACTATTTAAACTTAGCGAATTATCATGAAACGTAGGTGTTTCTACTTAAATATTAAATAATTTAGACGGTGAAAATCTAACGTTCAAATAGAAAAAAAGAAACTGTATCGACATCAACTCGAAATTAATTCACTCATCGTCAACAATTGATAAAATATTCATTTCCAGACAACATAGAAGACTCATTTAGTTTTGTTAGTTTGTTAGATTTTTGTTTATTCTGTGTCTGTACTATATGTGCGTTTATCAAGTGTAATAAGGTAGCTCGTGCTTTTTATAAAATAAATGTATAAACATTCGACAGATTACATCAGTGATTCCGAAAATAGAGCTGACAGAAGTTTCATATACGTAACACTACACGTATAACTAACAAATAAATGTTTTCAATATTTATTTATTTCAATAAATGTGGCTACATAACAATGTTTATGCTGGAGAAATCTCAAAATCCCAAACTATGATGAACTCATGTTAGCATAGAGTGACTATTGTTTAAATTTTCCATTCAGTTGTTACATGTTGCATATATTTATTTATCAACATTCTTCTCACCTAACCTGGATGTTTAGTTAAACTAGAGGTTCTTGAACTAATGACAATAGAATGACTGATGTAATAGAAATGGTGATTATTATGCAGTATTAAAGTGTTTATTATACCTTTAAATATCACCCCAGCATCCTTCCAATAATTCTCTTTTGTATAACAGTTTTCACTTACTTTAGTATATTTAACGATACTTATTTGTATTATAGTAAATATGTTTAGAGCTATACATTAATGTCATTAACCTCTTTTAATTATTTTGTATATATCTCAAACAGTATAAATTTTAGAAGTATTTATATAATGTATTTAGGATAATGTAGGTAAATAGACGGATATTTTTCACGTATTAGAAAGTTTTTGTAAATCATGTGCTCTTTTAAAAAAATGATTATCTTCTTTTGTGCTTCATAGAAAACTAAACTACCATTTTAGGATCTCCTTGTGATCTTTAAACCTTATAATATTTAGATTATTAAATGTTATTGCTCCACAAAAAAATTGCATTGTAACAAAATAGATACACAATAAAAGGTATTTGACGTTTAATCATATAACACGATTTTTGTCATGGTGTTTAAAAATTAAATTCATTTTATCGAATGAATTTAGATCTTCATTAGGAAAGAAAATTGTCTCTCATTGTGAGAGACAAAAGTACCATAAAATAAAAATATGACTTGGACCTTTTGTATAAGTTATTGATGTCAGACTAGCATAAGACATATGATTACGATATACAATGATGCTGTTAGAATATTTTTTCAGAATATCCACTTTCACTTAACAGTAATGAAAATTAAAATAAACTATAATTCACTGTTGATTATCAAATTTTTCCATATCAATATTAAAGTCAGTTAACAGCTGATTATGCTACTGTGTTTTTTTCTAAGTGCAATACAACATGTTAAAACAAAAAGTCATATCGCATATTTATTAAAGTTTGTTGTCTTTAAAACATCTACAGTTCAGGCACAACCATTTCTATTCTAGAACTGCTGTGTTGAGGGAGAGCAACCAGATGAACTTACCTTGTTAACTTTAGCTCAAAAAGCCTTACATTGATTAAATCTTGTTTATATATTTTATTTCTAGAAAGATTAGTACAGCTGCAAGTAACACAACAGTTTGGCTTACACAGGATAAGAGAAATAAAATTAAAGAAAAGCATCACAAATATTAGAATTACGAATTGACTGGTAGCACGAGACTTTTATAATATTATTGAATACCAGGAACGTTGGTGAAACAGGACATCAGAAAGATGTACGAGAAAACGACTGGCTAAAAGATTGTAATAAAACATGTTATGAACTTTAGAATGTTGTTGGAGATTATACATATTTTCACTGAGAGAAAATCTCGTGCTGCAAACTTTCAGACATTCTTTATAAACGTTACTGCTAAGGTGGATGAGAGCAAGGATGTAGATTTGGTGTATCTGGATTTTCAAAGAGCATTTGACAAGGTGAAACATAAAATGCTTGTAAAAGATTTATTTCGTTAGATATGGAGAATAAGTAAACTATTGGAGAGAAGAATGTGTGAGCGTTATTAGAATGGTGTTTAGTTAAACTGGATGAATCTCACAGGCTTAGTCTTAGAATCAATACTGTTTTTGATTTACTTTACTGAGGTATGAGAAGAAATGTTGATGAAATGAAAATATTACTTGAATTTGTTGATGATGTCAAAGTTTTGGGTATTGCTAGCTTTGAAGAGGATATTGATGGTGTAAAAAACAGTAAAGATCATTTATTCAGATGGGAAAATACCTGAAACTTTATAATAATATAATATAATAAGATAATATTATGCATGTAGTAAAAATATTTTCTTTTTGAATTTTGTGCAAACCTTTAACAGAGTTATCTGCGCTAACCATCTGCAATTTTGCAGTGTAAGACAAGAGAGAAGGCAAAGAGTAATTAACACCCAAGTTATTTACCAACAAATAGGAATGCTGTGAGATTATAACGCACCCATAGCTGTGAAACAGTGAACGTTTGGTGTGCCAAGGATTCGAATCAGCGACCCTCAGATTACGAGTCGATCGTCCTATCCACCGAGCCATGCCGGCCCTATAATATTTTTATTCTTAGTATAACTTGAGAATAACCTTAACATTGTGATAAAAGAAGTGACATTAATGTAATTGTTAATTAGTTCTGAAGCTATTCAAGCAGTGTGCTCTTGGTGGTGAAAAGAGAAATAAGATTTAGACTGTAAAGGTCACTGATTAAATGTTTTTCTCTTAGGCTACTTACCCTAGGAAGGACATTAAAATGTTAGAACATATTCAGTAGATGGTAAGTAAAATTATACCTCGGATAGAAGGGTTGTCATGTGAGGAGAGATTAAGATATTAAAATTTATAAAAAATCTAGAGGATATCTGACTGATGTGTTTAAGATTCTAAAAAAATCTATGACATTGACGGATCAACATCCGTCATCCCTAACATCTAGAATTATGTATGTAGGGGACATAAATATAAATATAGGCAAAGGGGAAGCTGTTCTCAGCTAAGAAAATTTTATTTTTAAAATAGGATAAAATATAATGGATTGTTTCGTATGTTGTTGAGAAAAAATATCAGTGAGTTTTAAAACAATCTGGATAGATACATCAATGATGACAATTGGATTTACATTTTTCATATTTTGAAATTTGAATTTGAGGATGGGACAGCCAAGATGAATTAACAAGTATTTTGTACTCAACAAACTTTTATTTATGTTTTAGGAAAACTCTTAATCATATATGAAGGAAAAGGGCCGCCTTTTAAATATATATATGTTTTTCAAGGATAAAGTACGAACAATATTTACAGCGTGAAGAAATACTATTTAAAATTTCCAAGCCTACGAAATTCTGTCTTGGAACATAACACCACATTGAACCTACACTAAACTTTAAGTATAAGCTTGGAATATTCTTTCGTTTGTGCAATTTTCTATTTTACTAGTTTTTGTGTGTTAAGTTAAGCAACGTAATTCTTTGTTACATTGATCTCGCTATACGTATTTAGAGCCTGATTTTACTATAGTAAGCCTAAAATGTCTCCCAAGTTTAATAACTGGTTATTATTTATATTATACTTACTGTGCACAGTTTGAAACCTGAGTGTTAGTAAAATCAAGTATGCAAAGTTTAAATATGAGTGTTACTGACGCTATGGTATCAAAATTTGAAAACAATTTCTTATTTATACCATATCTACAAAGTTTAAAAGCTTTATTTTGCTCAAATCGTGTTTGCATAATTTAAAAACTCATCATTATTGAAATCATATTTGTTCTAAAAAAGGTTGAAAATTGAGTGTTATAGAAATCCTATTGAATTTGTTGTCCACAATAATTGGTTCATTGATTTTAAGAACAAATTTGTTTTAGTTTTAGATGAGAATCGTCATAAAAATAGGGCCAGCATAGCCAGGTGGTTTAAAGCGTTCAACTCGTGGCGAATTCCCCATCGTACCAAACATGCTCGCCCTTTCAGCCATGGGGAGTTACAGTGTGATGGTCAATGCCACTATTTTTTAGTAAAAGAGTAGCCCAAAAATTGGCAATGGGTGGTGATAACTGGCTTCCTTCCTGCTAGTCTTACACTGCAAAATTTGAAACGGCTAACGCAGATTGTTCTCGTGTAGCTTTGCGCGAAAAAAAAGGTAAAAATATATTGTGAGCCATTAATATGTATGTTTTGTAAGCTCTAACACAAACACCTAAAATTAGAATAAAACGATAACAGAATAAGTTAAAAACTGTCGGGTAGAATAAAAAAGTGACACCTATACAGTTGTTTAGGGATTTAAAAAGTCATTTTTTTTCCTTTATTTGGTCTCTTCATTTTTTGACCAATGTATGGTCAGAGGTTTAAAGTACAACTAAATTATGGTTAAATGTAAGTTAATTATACTTGGTGATTTTAAGAAAATATTTTATTCAGCACAATGGAATTTTCCTCAAGTGATGACAATGATTGAAACAGAAGAGTTTTGCTTTTAAAATTAGTATTCCTTTTTTATTTTTAAATACTTCTCAAGCAGAACGTAGATTACAACATAAGTACACAGAAAATGTTGATGAAAAAGTTTGGAATACTTTTGATGACCTTATCCACACGGTCAGTTACAAATGATTTATGATTTAAAACTCGAAAGAAATATTTTTTGGACAAATACAATATGATTTATTTGTTACTACAATGGATTTTAATTAATATCAAACAACAATGAGTACTTGGCTAAAAGGTACATTCTTAAAAACAAATTACATTTTTAAAACATTTCAGTATTTACGATCTAGCACATTTTTGTATGTTTGTAATTGAGCACAAAGCTAACTAATGAGCTATCTGTGCTCTGTCAACCACGGTTATCGAAACGGTTTTATTTTAGCGTTGTACGTCAGCAGACATATCTCTATTCCACTGGGGAGCAATTTAACACATATAGCAGCAATAGAGAGTGGCTTAACTTAAGTACGGCAGATGATACAGTGAGTCACATTCAAGGAAAATTCAAAACTACCGCAAATATTTTCAGGACTCAGGAACAAATAATTGGAAATATAAAGATCTTGTTTTTATTTCATGGTTTACATAAAACTTTATAAAATTTTAAGTATATGAACGTACACATGTTTCAAAGATAGCGTTGTTTACTTTTTATTGAAACTATTTCTAACGTAAAAAAATAACAATACCAAAATTTTTTCTTTAATTTCTTTTTATTCACTGTAAATTTCTAAAAACAAACAAAGGAAACACAAATAAACACATGGAAGATTCGTGAAAAAAAACGGAGCATGTTTCATTAAAACATAGAAAGTTTATCTTGAGGTCAGAAACAGATCTATAATAACCACGTCATCAAGATGAAACACGAAACTCATCACCTGGATATGTATGTTACCATCATTGGAAAACTATTAGTAGAACTCAAGCTCCTACCCACTATCATCAGTCGTATATTTTATAACTATCGAAAGTAATAGACTTAACTTCAAGCATCAATGATAAAATAATTTATTGTGAACTACATTACGAGCATCGATTATCGAAAGCTTTGAAACAATAATAACAAAACAATGAAAAAGTTATTGTGCAAAAAATAATAGAAATCAAATAATATTAATAACAGCACGAATTAAATCGTTATATTAAAATATTAAGAACAAATTCACTTTCTTTACTGTTGTTAAAAGAACACCAACAAAACTTAAAACAGCGCGAAAAATGCTGTACAAGGTAGTGATGGTATTTAATATGAATATTTCAAACAAAAAGGCTGTAATTATATTCAGAGTTTGAGCAACAGACACTGGTCCAGCAGTTTCCACTTGTAAGGCTATTGATGTGAGGAGTTGATTTAGAGTCATAATGATGCCTGAACTCACAACAAGAATACTGCGTTTACCACAAGATGTTCTTTGAATTTCTTCGAAAAGAATAGTAGAAAAGTTCCCACAACAAGGCTAAAGGTAGACATAATGGCAGCCGAAACTTCGGTTGGTGTTTTTTGAAGTTTGGTGGCATTGTATAGAAAAGAGATTTTAATAGACACGCAGGAAATTCAACCGTCATTCCTTTCCACCGATTATCTATGTCATGAATATTTTGAAACGTTCCAACGTAAAACGTTGAATTGATAATTAAAATAATGCCCGTCATCGTCAGCATTAAGACGAATACATTGTAAGCCTTACAAGGTTCTTTCAAAACCAAGTAAGCAAGCAAAGTAATGAACTCTGGAGAAGACGAAAAATTGTGAAAGCATCCGCAAAAGGGGACAATGAAAACAGTATATCATTAGGGCTTTTACTATTCCATCAAATATAGCTCTAAAAAACAAAATAATTCTTTCTCCTTGTTCTCGGAAGTAATTGGCATTCGAATAAACAGTAAAAACATTATAAATTCCCCACTGGATAAGAGTTTGAGTTACCAGAAACTGGGGCGGACTAATTTCTGACACCAGCTTCAAATTCAGAATCGCCAAAGAATACATGAATCCTGATGTCATTCCCAAAATAATTCCAATTCAAGGAATATTCTTGAACTTATTAAAACTGAATATCTGATCAGAAGTTTTCATGTTCACAATCAGATGTCGATAAAGATGCTGCAAATAAAAATTAAACTATTAATTTGTGTGTATTTGCATTAACTTATTTCTTAATATCTCTTATTAATACGATAAAGCACTAGACTTTTCAGATTTAGTTTTTTGTAAATATTTTTGAAGAATTGAAAGCGACTTATTCACGGTTTCATCCTATTTCTTTTCTGTGGACAAATATAAAACGGTCTTCAATGTTTGTAACAGAAAATATGTCACATATAATCTTGGTATCGATGATCGGTCTCTTTTGTAAGTTTATTATTATAATATAAAATTAATTCTTGGTACATCATGTACATATATTTTAAACCAGGATTTTGTATTTTAAATAATAATTTCCGATCAAAATAAAGTTAAGCATAAAAATAGAACTAAAAAGTTTAAATACAAATTAATGATTATTATAATACTTTGATTAAATGAACGTAAATTTAGTCACAAGTTCCAAATGTTAAAATGCATTTATCCAATTATAATGTTATTGGACACAATTTTTAAAATATCTTCAGCCGTTTGTCCAGTTTAGGATATTTAACATAGTTCTAAACCAACACACCAAGTTAAAATTTCACTTGCATAATTATAAAGTTGATATGAACCACGTTGAAGGTTATTTTAAATGGTATTTTATTGAACATTGATAAAATATACAAGCTATAAAGAAAGGTAAAATGTTTCATTACATAAGTAACTTAATCAACTGTATTTGTCACTCAGGTTTAACAGGATTTATCCTTTAAATAAAGTTTTACTGGTTACAGAGATGGTGGAAAACTCACTATATGAACTAAATTATGATCAGAATATTTCAGATATTTTAAAAGATGAGTTCTTTACTTGTGATTACTTTGAAGAATGTTATTGTGGATAAAAAACTAGCTTCATATAATATTTGTAAACATTTTTAAAACTACATTAATTACTTCTGCACCTCGTGATCTACCAGGTTTGATAGATTCTTATAATATTGAGCAACAAGAAGCAAACCTCTCTATTCTGCTTTTAAAGTCTTAGTACTAATAAATTTAATATTATCAAAGTTCTGTTCTTCAACAATTCGCCATGTGCAGGGTTTTCAATTTGAAACAAACTAATAATTCAAATCTGTAAACTTAGCTAATAGTAAAATTTTTCCGTTTAAACAGAAACGTATGTTCCTTCGCCAACTCTCATCCCCAACCACTAGAGTATGTTATCACAATTCTGGATTAATAACTGTACATCAGAAGAGATAATAATGATAAGAACATATTATCATTGAAACAAATATTGAAAAATACAACGCCAGTGAATTGAATAAACTGTCTGAAATATGATATCAGATAAACTAGTTTATTGATTGATATGTTTCGTGGTGTTTTTTTTTCTTTTAGTATTATTTCTGGCAGAAGATATCCTAAGACTTTAAATGATGCACGAATTTATCGTAACAATTTCTTGTATCAGGCTTTTGATTGTTTGTTCCCTTTACTATCGTCTTTAATTACGAAATATAGACTGTAGTGAAACTGTTTTTTCCCTAACCTTACTTCATTCGACGGGGTCAACGTTAAGAAGAGTCAAATGTATATAAATAAAAGTAAAATGCATAAACATCTAAACTAACCTGATTCAGATTTAAATGTAACAATGTATGGTAACGGAAAAGTTATGATTATTTTGTGAAATGAAACTGTGCTCTGTGTAACTATCGTGTTACTGGGGTGAATATTGTTATTGTACGTGTATAACTTAGAAACAACAGTTACAAACTGTGTTATACAATGTCACATTGTTTTTTAATTTTTTTTTTTTTTCTGGGCGGGATTATTATTCTAATAAACTAAGTTATTAAGAATAACTAAAAAACACAAAACAGTTGTGCTGAAAGAAAGATAATTGTGTGGTGCATACATAAGTGACTTGAAATTGACTAAAGAATTAATAAATATTCATTATTTTGATTTTTTCCAACGAATAATACAGCGTATGTAATTGTCATATCCTTAAAATAAAATTTCAGTACTTAAATTGAGACAAAATTAAGAAAACGTTTTTGGAACGCCTACCTTCAATCCACCATTAAAACACAGTATACTAGTAAATACACGTAATATAATTATTTCTTTTATATTTTGTCTTTTTGGGAAAGTCAAGAAGGCTATCAATTGTGTCCCTAATTTTCAACTTCAAATTAAACGTAACCCTACGACACACGCAATAAAATATTTACTTTCACATTTATTTCACAAATATAGCTTAACGTTTCGATGTATAGTTTATAGTTGATATGTAAATATTTATAAACAACAACCATGTCGAGAGTGTTATGTAAATGTTATGTAAACGACAATCATGACATGTCGTGTTTGAATTTCTATATTTATATTATTGTTTAGAGGTTTAAACCAGTGAAATTTAAAATAACATTTTATAATTAATTAAAATTCATTTACAATTATTTATGTAATAATTTCTAAAACTAGATAGATTAATCATTTGTATTGACCTGGTGTCTGTACTCTGGAATTCTTGGAAGTTACGCGATTAGTATATAAACAGACGGCGATGCGAAGGAAGGAACCCATCCGTTTTTACTCGGATCAAGAAGTTTGTCTCGTTTGAGAAAGCTTAAACGTTTGTCGTGTGATTATTCAAATTGAATTTGTGAATAGAGCTATATACTCTAATGCGATGAATTTATTTTATTGCGTTAATCTTTATAATTCAGTCGAATTACGGATTATACCGAAAGCCAACACGCATTGGACTGTGAATGTTTTTGAAAATACCCATTCAAACTTCGTAAATTTCTCCGTGGGACTAAATTTTCCGCCTAGATTGGAACTTTGGATTTCGGATTTGGACACTCATTGTGGATCATATTATTAAGCACAGACTACTAACTATTTGCATTATAAGTGGTTTTGAAGGTTGAAACTGGGTATCTGTTATTGCTATTGGATAATTTATTTTGTCTCTATCACATATAAGTAGATCATCGTAATAAAATTATACAAGCTGCTATCTGTGTCTTTCTGTTGCGTTCAGTCCACATAAAAAAACGTAACAATAGTGTCAAACAGATTCAATCAATGCTTAAGAACTTCGAATCTCAGAGCTCTTCCACTGGATGAACACGACACAAATAATGTTCAACATAAAAGAATTTTACCAAAGTTACAAACTCATACGTACATTATACCATTAAATTCTTGTTATTTTGTGCTAAAATATGACAAAAAAACAACTCACACTGACCATCTCGATAATCTGGAGGCCAAAAATAGGGTTTTGTACCATCGATTTGCACAGTCAAATGTTCAGTGGACAAAATAAAAGGTTGGGTTTAATTTTTTGAAGGTTTCTTTTATTGGAATTTTTCGTAAAGGTACACGAGGGCGCCACTCGTCCTTAATTTAGCACTGTAAGACAAGAGGGAAGAGAGTGAATCATCTCCACTCACTGCCAACTCTTGAGTTTCTCTTTTACCAACATACATGATTTGACCGTCACTTATAATGCCCCAATGGATGTAAGGGCGAGTACGTTTAGTATCAAGGAAATTTGTATCCCTGAACCTCAAAGTGGAGCACTCTAACCACCTGGTAATGTTGGGCTTAATCTTTTAAAAACAATTATGTTGTTTATAATAAGCTCAAAATGTGCTCAACAACGGTGAAAATAACCCTGTCTGTCACACTGATTAAATTAGGTATTTTTATGTTCTGGTTTATACAAAATAATATATCTTTTGTCGTATTAAACTTAATAAATAATTCCTTTTAAATGTAGCTCTGTTGCAGTATATGGACTTTATCATGAACAATTTTTTTTATTTACTATCAAGCAACAGAATGGATTATTTGCGCTCTCTCAACAGCAGAAAATCAAACCCTATGTCTGTAACGAAGCCGCTGAATCAGCAAAAGGAGACTTGTTTATGAAGAAAACTCTCACTGAAATAAAATTTTAAATTTGAACAGTGACCTGTCGACACATGGTTAAGTTAAAATACCGAAGAGAAGTAAGGAAGACAGTCAACTGTAACTCTCTTTATAAGATATTTGCTTTCTCTTTTTTGATCCCCCTTCCCAATGACATGTCTGAAGAGTTATGAGACCAAAAATTATGTTTTGATACCCGCTTTGAGCACAAGAAAATTACCATTTTCTGTATTTAACAGATAATGATCTGTTAAAAGACGGTTTTTACTAACTTTTCTGAGAACCTTCCTTTTGATTCACTCTAGAATTTTGGTAGAGCGTCCGGAACGATGGAGGTTAGCAGTTTGTGCTGAAAGATGAAACTTGAAAATTATGCTTTGAACAGTCGATTTCGGCACATTAAGTTGTGTAACAACACCGGAAAAAGGAACGAGACTTGTACTTCACAATAATTTGATTTTTTAAATCACTGGACATTTGTTTCCTGTTCGCCATTATACCCAAGCAGATAATGACTTAGACCTCGCCAAATTACCGAAAGTACATTTTTTGCTGGTTAAATTCCAACAATTATGAACCAAGTGTCTTGTTGCGAAATAGTATAATGTAGTTTATTCGCCAAACTAAACAAAATTTTTACGGGAATATCAGTTTTCTCACATGTTGTGAAATGTACGAACATTTTCTACTCGTCCTATTTTTCGTTATTTGTTTATAAACAGTTTATTTGTCGTTTAATTTACATAACTATTTATGTAAATGTGTGTTAGTATAATATTTATAATATTTAATGCGTGTATTAACCTAATCGTGATACTTTTTTACCGTATGAGCAAAAACCTACTCGGACGCAAGGGTACGAACACTTTCCGTCGTAACTGTGCGTTGAGCAATATCAGGGTCATTAGAGAGCTAAGAGAATCAGTGTATGTATTACAATTAGTGCTCTGCTTGGCTTCTATGTAATGTAATTTCAATGAAATTATAAAGAATAAACCACAGCAAGCTATGGTGGAACTGAAAAAGACATCTGATTCTAATCATCTCTTGAAATGATATGGAAGAATTGTTTGACAGTGTTCAGCAAATAAAGATTATAATTCCTATCAGAAGTATCCGTCATCCTAAGATGACATAAATAAAAATCACAAGTGGGGATGGTAATGAGCCGTGATGGGATAAGCTGATAATAAGCTTATAAGCTGGGATAAGCTCAACAGCATCATCCAGTGACAGAATCTGGATATGAAGGTAAAAAGAAGAAACAGTGGACTAACCATTCCCAAAAAGCACAGTTCGCCAAGAAATAAAGACACAACTCCAGGTAAGACATCATAATAAGCATAAAAGATTCACATTATACAGCAGAAAAAGTTGTAAATGTCTGATGTGAAATGAAAGTTCTCATAACTCAACATACAAACTCTGGATTATCGAAATGTGGAAAGCCTCCATGCAGAGCTAAAGCCCCAAACGATGCTTAAGGCCCACCGTCTTAAAGGCGCAGACCCATAGCTCAACCATAAACCCTGTACAGATAGAACAAATTTAATCATTTAAGAATATGATGGATTTTAAGAATGGAACATCTATTCACTCCCTAATTACTGTTTCTCCAATGGCACAGAGATATGTCTGAAGACCCACACCGCTAAAAACCAGATTTTGACACTCATGATAAGTAAAGCACAGAAACCTATTACCAATTTTACTTTAAAACTATCAGAAGCAGAGCAGGAAACAGATAGTACAATATATTTTAATGAATATCATTAAATTTGCGTGACGTACTGCCAGACTGATGCATAGACATTAGAAGTTTCACGACATAAATGGCCGATTATAAACATAAGAACTATCTTCGAAAGAAAGTGGTGGTCTCACAACCCATAACTTGATGGCAAAGAGGATGGAGAAAGATACAGTAGCGCTTTCAAAGATATAAAATACACTTTCTAAGGGAATAAGCTATATCTTGTATACAAGTAATTTCCTAGACATATGAGAGGACGGTCAAAAGTGAATGGAAAGCACACTTATCACTGACCCTGCAAATCTTGTCATAGACGACTATGGAACTGATGATAGAAAAATTTGGTAGTGAACCTTATCCAATATTTCTTCTGTCTTTCGTGGGCGCAAGCCTTCTAAAAATCAATTCTATAGATTATACGCCACACATGACAAAATTTTTAGGAGAATAACAGTTTTATCACACGTTCTAAACTCTATGAACACTTTCTGCGCCTCTTACTTTTGGTTATTTATTTATAAACAGTTTTTTGTCGTTTAATTTACATGAAAATTTATTCAGATATATGTTACTACAATATTTATAATACACCACACTTTTGTCAGCCTAATTGTGATACGTTTTACGTCATGAGCAAAAAACCAATCGGGACGCAGGGTTACGAACACTTTTTGTCATAACGGTAGGTGACACTACATGTAGAACTAAAAAAGAAATATTTTTAATATTTATTTATTTCAATAAATGTGGCTACATAACAATGTTTATGTTAGAGATGTTTCAAAATTCCAAATTATGATGAATGCAAGTTGGTCCCGAGTGACTATTATTTAAAGTTCTATTCACTTGTTACATGTTGAATATATTTATTTGTCAACACTCTTCTCACCTAACCTGGATGCTCAACTGAACCAGAGGTTCTTGAACTAATGATAACTGAAGTACAGATGTAATAGAAGTAGTTATGATTATGCAGTGTTAAAGTGTTCATTATACTTATAATTATTACTCCAGCATCGTTCCAATAATTCTCTTTTGTATAACAGTTTTCAGTTACTTCAATATAATTAACCTAAGTTTAGTCTTTACCAAAACTTACGACTGACATCTCAGAAATAAAGAAAACCTTAATATCTGATCAAAGATTTTAATTTTTCAAATCTCTCCCAATTTTCTTGATCTAATCAATTGTGTAAAATAATTTGCGCTTCATTTGCATTTTCAATGTTGGGAGAATTTCAATAATTTGAAAACACAGTTAACGTCTATTTTAAATTTATAGTTGGGGTATCCAGAGATGATTCACATTTTCTAATGGTACTTATTTGGGTTAAGGTAAATATGACTATCGCTAAACACTATTGTCATTAATCCTCTTCAGTTTGTGTAACTCAAACAACATTGTTCTGTAGAATGATCTCTGTAACTCCATCTATTATGTCATTAAAATGAAACAGTTGGACCACTGAACCTAGATATACCACAATAAGCTCTTGAAATCTTACAATAACGTCATTTTTCATGTATTACAGAGTTTTTATCAACCGTGTGCTCTTTCATATTGTGTTCACCTTTTTTTGCTTCATATAAAACTAAACTTACATTTAATGGTCCTCTTATGATCTCTACACCTTATAATATTTATATGTTTAAATATTATTGCTCCAAAAAGAACTTTACTGTAACAAAAAAGATACACAATAAAAGTGATTTGACTTTTAATTATTTTAGACGATTATCGTAATTCTGGTTGAAATATTAATTTATCATATTGAATCAGATTAGACTTTAAAAATTAGACTTTAGACACTAAAAATTAGCTGTTGTAGTGAGGAATATATAATTTTTTTTCAAGATAATTTTTACGAAACACACTAATGTACCCTTAGAAATAATTTTTCGAATTAAATCAATATTAATGATATCTGAAAAGTTAAAATGGTGTTAACTTGAAATCAAACTATGGATTTTCAGTGTGTTACTTGGACGTTATGATCCTAATCTATTAAGGTAGAGTTTAGGTCAGAGACTTCTGTTTCTGGTTTCCTAACTTCGTGATTTAAGTTTAATTTGCAGCCAAATAAAATAATTTTTAATGAATATCACTACACCATATGATCATACAAAGTTATTTATGTGAACCCTTTTACTTGGTAATTAATAATCCGGCTAAGTTCCAAAAGTACCACAAAATAAACGTATTAGTTGGACCTTTTGTGTCAGTTATTCAATATTGAAACTAACTGTAGTTTCTATATCCCACAATAATGGTTCGTAAAAATTATACTAGATGGTGAATGATAATGACTTAAAGCTTTTAGGAAATTAGAAGAAAACTGTTCTTTATTAAATGGTATAATTAAACCCCCAAAACATTACAAAATGTAAAGAAAATTTAGATTACAATATGTATGATATACAAATATTAAATTTACATAGAATCTGTTTCTGTTTCTGCAATGTTAGCAGTTTTGTGAAAAGGTATGTATGGTTTCATAGTCTATGATACAGATAGCAAGACGCATGCAGGATTTCTGATATTTTCAAGTACGTGGAAATACTCTAGCATATCTCAGTTGAGAGAAACAATTTTGTTAGACGTGAAGTAAAATTCAGATTTCGCAATCCTATGGTCTAAATGTTTATTACAAGGTTTCCGAACTAAGCAAAGAAGAGGTTATAGTCTTAGGTAAAGATTATAAAACAACAAACGAAACACGTCGTCATGTGTTACACAATCATCGGAGTACTAGAAGTCGAACTCAAAGTCTCACACATCGTCATCACAGATACGTTTAACATCGATCGATAGTAACACACTTAAATCAAGACATCAATATTTTGTAAATCTGTTTCTCGTAATGTTTCAACATTACGAACGTTGGTAATCAAAAACTTTAAACAGTCAAACTATGAATAATAAGATAAGTTCAAAATATTCGGAACTATTTCACTTTCCTTAATGTTGTTAAAAACACACGAAGAAAAGTTAAAACAGCGCCAAAAATGCTACACCAGGTGGCAATAGAATTCAAGTTCACGTGGTAATTATTAATTTAATTATCTTTTTAAATATCTGATTTTTACTATTAAGCATTAGATTTGTTAATTCATGTTTCACATAATTATTTCTAAAATTTAAAAATGATTACTTTGGAGATTGACCCAAATTCCTTTCTATAAAGAAGTGTAACATGATCTTCTGTGTGTAACAATGAAGTTCAGTGTGATAATATAATCATATCATGTATAAAATTTCGATATATATGTATTTTAAATAAATATTTTTTTTTATTTTTATCAATAGCTTCCAACCAAGATAAAGGTAACTATGAAGGCAGAATTAGTAATCTAACGTAGAACTTAACAAAGATAATTATTATACAAGTCTTTTCAGGTGAACGCAGTGGCGTAAGTTAAACACAAGATATTTTATAATTTATAAAAGATAAAACGATTTATTCATCAACGTATTTGTTGGCAGTTATTACAAAACATGTTTACAGAGGTTTGTCTACTTTAGGATATTTAACTTAGTTCCAAACCCATATAACAAGTTACCATCGAAACATAATGTAAATAATTATAAAGTGTGATAACATTAGTTTTAAGACCTACATTAAGATTATTGTAAACGGTATTGTAGCTGATGTTGTAAAAACAAACTAAATGTATAAAACAATGGAGTGTGTCATTACGTAAGTAGCTTGAACATCTTTCTTTGTTCCTTTGTTTTGACAGGGTTTCTCCTTTATATTAAATATTACTGATAACAGAGATGAGGAATAACTCTCTAGTTAAATTAAATTATAAAGATAATATTTCAAATATTATGGGAGAAATGGATTTATTTTGGAAATTTTCATCAGTATAAAAACAAATTTCATGAAACATTTATAAAGGTTTTTAAAACCACAATAGTTTCTTAGACACCACACAATCTACTAGGCTTAATAATTTTCATCCAAAACGGGAAACAAGAACAAAAACTGTTTATTTTACTTTTAAGGTCCCAGAATTACCGAACTTAATAATATGACTGTTCTGTAGAAAAAAGTTACCAGATTTTTTTATGATTAATTAAATGTAGGAGCTCGTCACGTGAATCACGGTGAAATGTAACCATTTCATCCTTTTTGATGTTAAAAAACGGACAACAAAAAACAAGTAATATTATCGGTGATTATGTGGCCATTACATGTGGGAAGCTGTAAAAGTATTGTCCATAATGTGAAAGAAACTAATAATAACATTTACAAACTAAGTTAATAGTTATTTTTTTATTTAAACAAAAACATTCATATCTTCTCCTACTCTAAACCCCAACCGCGAGAGTATGTTAAAAATGGGATAAGAATATTCGCGATTGATTACCGTAGATCACAAAAAATAGTAATGAAAGAAAACAACTGACCAATTTCCTGACCGTCTGTTTCCGTGTACACTTGAACGTGGAGGATATTTTATTTTTCTCAGTGTATTTGTGTGTATTTAGTATTTAATATTTCCGCATATAAAATTTAAAATCCCACTTGTCCTACCACTAACAACATCACACGACTTGGATGGCATCAGAGACTGACAAATTAGTACACTAAGATCCCGTTATTTTATAACACTATTAAGGTTATTTCCATCTAAATATTACTTGTAGTTGCAACTATTATAAATGACGTGCATAATCTTGCTTATATTATTATTGAAACCCATCTGCTATTTATTCACCCATCTCACCAAATACTCGAAATTCTTTTGTAAATCAGCAACATGCTTTTCACAGCTAACAACACTCAAGACATTAATATCATCTACAATTTAAAGTAATTTATTGTTTTAATGCAAACCAAAACCTGCAACTGTTATTATACTGAGCCATAAATTACTCAACTAATGACATAATTGCACTTTAATTAAACAATATTTGTAACATTCCTTTGTTTTCTTCAACCCAGGGCCCGGCATGGCTAAGTGGTTAAGGCGTTCGACTCGTAATCCGGGGGTCGCGAATTCGAATCCCCATCGCGTCAAACATGCTCGCCCTTTCAGTCGTTGAGGCGTTATAATGTGGCTGTTAATCCCACTATTTGCTTGTAAAAGAATAGCTCAGAAGTTGGCGGTAGATGATGATGACTAACTGCCTTTCCTCTGGTCTTACACTGCTAAATTAGAGACAGCTAAAGCAGATAGCTCTCTTATAGGTTTGTGCGAAATTAAAAATATACAAAGCAATCTTCCACTCAGCCATTCTTGTCGAATAACCTAAATTTCCCGCTAAATTGACATAGTTTGTTTACAAGTCTTTTATGTGGTACTTTGTCAGATGGTTTCCTGAAATTCAGACACACCAAATCTACGTCTTCACTTTCGTCTTTATAAGCAATAGTCTTTCAAAAGATTTAAAATCTACGTTATATGTCTCGTGTACAAATTTACGTGTAGTGTCACGTACATTGACAAAACAAAACGATACTTAAATAGTTAAATAGCACAGTCTGCAAACATTTAGGAGTATCAAACAATACCAATTCCTTCTGATTTGTAGCTCTTGAAGTTTTTAAGCTTGCCATTGACCAGTCAGGTAAAAGTGTTTGTTATGAAACAAATTTTCCAAGTGATACCTAAGTGATGTTCAAGGAAACATTTCCTGTTTTAATATAAAATCATTTATTTGTTTTGAATTTCGTGCAAAGTTATAAGAGGGCTATCTTCACTAATCATCCTTAATTTAGCAGTATAATACTAGAGGGAAGGCAACTAGTCATCACTACCCACCATCAACTCTTAGGCTACTCTTTTACCAACGAATATTAGAAATGACCGTCACTTTATAACGCCCCAACAGTGAAAAGGCAAGCATATTTGGTGCGATCGAGATACGAACCCGCGACCTCAGATTACGAGTCGCACGCATTAACTTACCTGACCATGCCGGGCCGATAAAACCATGCTAGTTGTAATGTAGAGTTATCAATCCAAACTTACGTTATTTCATTTGCTTACATACGGCCTTCCCTCTAGTCTAACATTGCTAAATTCGGAACGGCTAGCATAGATGGCTCTCGAGTAGCTTTGTGCGAAATTAAAGAACAACAAAACATTACTTGCCTACTCTAATGTTTATGTTTAACAGTAGCAGAAGATATAATCGTTTCTGTTGAAATAAAAAAATATATTTATTAGTTTATAGACCTCATTAGTAGTTGGTATCAGACTACAGATTTTACAGATCTGTACATGTATTGGGAATTTCTTCGTTATATTTATCATCTTATATTTTTTTCATTGTCCGTTATTTAATTTCAAAACATAAAATTATTACTTTTTACTGTAATTCACTTGATAAGCTTCTGCATTAAATAACCATCTGTTGGTGATTAATTTTGATAGAACAGAACTTTGATAATATAAAATTTCTTGACGTTGAGACCTTAAAAGCAGAATAAACAATTTTTGTTTTTGTTCATTGTTGGCCTTCGCTAGTACAGCGGTTTGTCTGTGGATTTATAACGTTAAAATGGGGGTTCAATTCCCTTCTGTGGTCTGAGCATATAACCATTTGTGGGTTTACTATACGAAAAACACAAACAAACACATGAGTCTTAGTATGGGAATAATCTAAACCAAATACACAATGTTGTGCATAAGAAACTGCTGTAGTTTTAAAAGATTTATAAATTTTAGTAAAGTTATTTTTTATCTTGAATGATTTCTGTCAAGGTAAATAACTCATCTTTTAAAATATCTGAAATATTATTTTGTAACTTTATTCAATTAGAGAGTTATTCATAATCTCTGTTACCAGTACAAGTTAATTTAAGAAAGAAATCCTGTAACAACTCAGTTGGTCAAGCTACTTACCAAATGTCACACTCCATCCGTCTTTAAATTTAGTTTGTTTTTTTACGACATTAGCTACCATAGAATTTAAAATAATCTTACTGTCGATCTTAAAACTAATTTTGTCACACTTTATAATTATGTAGACAATGTTTCGTTGTTAACTTATTATATGAGTTGATGAATAAATCGTGTTATCTTTTATGAATTTCAAAATATCTTGTGTTTAACTTATGCCATTACGTTCATCTGAAAAGACTGTTACAATAATTACTTTTAATAAATTGTACGTTACATTCTCAGTTCCGTCTTATTGGTACCTTTATCTTGGTCAGAAACTATTGATACAAATAAAAATATTTGTTCAAAATACATATGCATAGAAATGTAAAACATGATATGATTATATTATCACACACTGACGATCATATTACACTTCTTTATTGAAAGGAATTTGGGTCAATCTTTAAAGAAGTCATTTTTAATTTTTTGTTTATCCCAAAATAATTTATTACAAAAAATATTTGACAAATTTAATGCATTATAGTATTAATAAGATATTTTAAGATATAATCAAGATAAAAAATATTACATTAACATTTATTCGCAATTTCTTTCTCGACATCTATCTGTAAACTTGAAAACTTCGGACATGAAATTCAGTTTTATAAAGTTCAAGAATACTCGTGGAATTGGAATTATTGCGGATGCTTCCAAAATCTATTCCACTTCACCAGTGTTCATTAGTTTGTTTGTTTCTTGGTTTTGAGAAAATATTGTGGGGCTTACATGTATTTTTCTTAATGCTGACGATGACGGGCATTATATTAATTATACTTGATAATAATCAAAACAACGTTTATCGTAGGAAAATTGAAAGCTTGTTGCTATAGAATGGCTCGTAAACTTGAAAGAACACCATTCCATGTTGTGGCTGCCATGATGTCTGCCTGTAGCTTTGTTGTAGGAACATTTCTACTGTTCTTGTTCGAAGAAATTCACATGTCATCTTGAGGCAGAAACAGTGTTCTTGTTGTGAGTTCTGGCATCTTTATGATGCTGAATCAACTCCTAACAACAATATCCATACAAGTGAAAAATGTTGGACCAGTGTCTGTTGCTCAAACTCTAAATATAATTGCAGCTTTTTGTTCGATATTTTCATCTTGAATACTATTGCTACCTGGTGTTGCATTTTTGGCGCTGTTTTAATTTTTGTTGGTGTTCTTTTAACAACATTTAGAAAAGAAAATTAGTTCTTAATATTTTGACGTTATATATTTCTTTATTGTTTGACTGTCTCAAAGTTTTTGATTACCAACGTTCGTAATGTTGTTCACGAGAAAGAGATCTACAAAATATTTATCTCTTGATTTGAGTGTGTTACTATCAATTGATGTTAAACGTATCACTGATGACGATGTGTAGGACCTTGAGTTCGACTTCTAGTTCTCCGATGATTGTGTAACATATTGCTACGTGTTTAATTTGTTGTTCTAACCAGGGGTTCCCAACCTTTTGGCACTCGCGACCCCTTACCTAAAAGTTTGAAATCCATTTGACCACTAATTCGGGCTTACTATCAGCAGCTTAATTTTTCTTTTATTTTTTGTGAAGGAGAAGGAAAGAAACATCTAAAATATATTTAAAAATTCTGTATTTATTTGTTAGCAAATTAAATCACATCGGTCCAACCTGAATTTACAAAAAGAACATACCTTTCTTAATATAATATTAACATAGGTTTGAACAGCTATGCAACCCAGTTAGTGAGATGCCTGATGTTGCATTTCAACACCAAGCTTTGAAATTTGTGGCTGAGCGTTTGTTAGAGCCTGTCTCACGTCATCTCAAACATTCAATTTGTTCCTATTATTTGTTTTTATATTGACAAGAGTGGAAAATCCTGCCTCACACAAGTAAGTAAAAGCAAATGGAACAAGGACACGTAAAACTATCATGCTGACTTTGGAGTATGACTGATATTTAGCGCACCAGAACTGAATCACGGATTTCATCTTGAAGAGATCACGAGCTGAAGAGTCCTTCCTTAGATCCAGAAATTTATCTTGGATGCTGGATACATCAAGTTCAGTACAAAATGGGTTTCTTACCAGGGCCTCCTATTCCTGTGAGAGCTCAGGGAAGTAACGCTCGAATTCCTTTTCTGGAGTTTGAAGATGTTCGGTAATCTCATCCTTGAGAAACTGTTACATTTGGATCTGAGACTCATCCGTCACTCCACAAAGTTTATCAAACATAGCGATGTTTCCAAGATTGGTTTTCCGACGCCAGTTCTGCAGTTTGGAAATAAAGGCCTGAAGACTACCTTGAAAAAGGAAAACTTGTGTTTCCTTTCCTTGAAGCTTAAAATTGAGCTTGTTCAGCTGGTCAAAAATGTCGGCTATGTACACAACCCTTTTATTCCATGGTTTATCTTCGAAGTGAGCTACAAAATCTTTCCTTTCTTAAGTCTCCAGGAATAGCTTTATTTCATCTTTTATTTCAAAGTTACGATTAATAACGTTTCTTTTTGACAACCAACGTACTGCTGTATAGAAGAGAAAGACTTCGTGGTCAATTTTATGTGCAAAAACGGCTTGTTTGGGTTGAGAAAATATTTTAAATAGTAGAGCGAACAACGTTTCGACCTTCTTCGGTCATCGTCAGGTTGTTCGCTAGTCTATTTAAAATAATTTCTCAACCCAAGCTTGCAGTTTTTGCATATAAAATTCTCAACAAGTGGGTTTCTCGACATCACTGACTTCCTGGTCAGCATTCATGTCTTTGCATAGTTCTTTGAAAAGACGAGTGTTGAGTGCTTGAGTCATCACATAATTTACACTTTTCATTACCGATTCAAGCACTTCATGCAGAGAGGCAGGGAGAGTCTTACTGGTGAGAGCATTGTTATGTAAATATTTTGTAAACGACAACATGTCGTATCGTGTTTGAATTTTCATTTGTATTATTCATTTTTTCATATTGATATTATTGTTTCGAAGTTTAAACTAAATATGTTATTTATTTAGGGTAACATTTTAGAACTTTCTCGAATTAAGTAGACCAATCACATGTTTGTAAATGAGTGCTGGTGACTTGCTGTCTGGAGTGTAGTCTTGTGCAAGAACGGATATGCGTGGATAGCTCTGGAGTTGTATGGAAATTGCAAGATTGTTCGAGAAGTAGGCTTATCGGTATAAAAGACGGTGACGAGAGATAAATTCAGTCATCAGTTTTTATTCGAAAAAGGAAGATAGATTCAGTCATTAGTTTTATTCGAAGAATAAGAGTGAGATTCAGGCATCAGTTTTAGTTATTTGAGAAAGATTAAGTGTTTGCTGTGATTATTCAACTTGGATTTGTGTCTAAAGTTAGATCTACGGAAGCTGTGATTTTATTTCGTCAATCTCTACGATACATCTGAATTACTGCTTGAGCTGAGAGACGGCGATTTCATTGAACTGTGAACTGTTTCGGAATTACTTCGTGGGACCAAATTCACACCCTAGACTGGAATTTGAGACTTTAATTTTAGATCATTACATTAGATACAGGCCAGTACCGTTTTGTGTTGTGATTTATTTTGAAGTTTGAAACTAATATTATTTTGTTTTGTAATTAATTTCGAATGTTATAACTTAATATCTGTCACTATTATTATATAATTCATGTTATATCTGTTATATTTGTTATTAGTTTAGTGTAATAAATTATACAAGCTGTTATCTTTGTTTTTCTGTTGCGTTTAATCTACGAAGAATATAAAACATCAAAAAATACGTAACAAGCATATCGGTGAATCATGCAGTGGATGCCCTTTGCTTGAACTGCTAGCTTCTTCACTCCCGACTGGAATTCTGAATTCGATCCCAGCATAGCCGGTGCCCCATCCGTACAAAACCCACACACGTTTTCCCATTGAAGATCTTCGTCTTGAAAAAAGTTGAAACTTTTGTTGTGGTTTCAAGTTCACTGAAAAATAAGAATTCATCTTTGATGTCATCTGAATTAATGTTTTTCACGAAGATAAGCAACTGATAACATGAACTTACATCTGTTGACTCGTTGAGATGAAAGGAAAACAAAAGGAAACCTTTGATTTCAGTTAAAACCTGTTCCTTCACATCCATAGACATTTTAGAAATGCGCCTCTGTATAGTATTATTTGCTGCATCTTCTTTGCACTGGGTTTTCCAAAAATAAGATTTACCGCTTTCATCATGTGGGGTTTAAGAAGTGATTCTCCAATCGGGTGAGGCTTTTTTTTTAGCAATTTCGAATGCAATCTCATTTGAAGCTTCCACTACGGTTGCACTCTGCTGCTGAAACGACCCACTTCTATCGATTCTTTGGATTTTAAGAAACCGTTAATGCCGTTTGAAGAAATCCTAATCCTTCTTTGCGTGTTCTGGATGTTTTGTCTCGAGATGACGCTTAAGTTTTGATGGTTTCATTGACTCTGCCCTCAGGACAGCATGGCACAAAACACACTGTGGTTTCTTGATGCCGTCGTTGGGGAGCACAGTGGTAAAGCCAATGTTAAGGTAGCATTCTGAGTATCTGCGCCGTTTAGCCATGGACACAACTCACCTCTAGCTTACTTATTTCCTTGTTATAATAAAATAAAAATGTTTAATAATGAACGCTTGGCAACTATAGATCTTACACTGACTACTTGTGGGGGTGCAAGTAGATTAATGATTGGGTAAGTATTGAGAGGGAAGGGAGCTTGGCCAGTCGCGCGATTCGTCATCCACCAATCAGCAACGGACATGTGACTCACGTGTCGACAGCGAGCACACACACTTAATCACAACTAAGCAGACATACAAGCGTACGTACATACCCGTGCACTCACATATTCGCAACTAACCAGAAAACACATACATACAGTTGCAGACACGTACACATTCACACAGGCACGCATACATACACCCATAATATCACCTAATGGCACTGAACTAACTTAGCACACGTTTTGCTTTGCACCGAAACCAAAATAAAGTAAGAGCATGAAATCGTAATTGATGAAATAAAATTAATTTAGCTACTTCTAACAAGGCTACGCGACCCCACAGGAAGGGAACCCCTGTTTTAGAATCTTTATTTAAAACTATAACCTCTTTTATGCGTAGTTCGGAAACATAATAATAAACATTTATACCATATGACTGCGAAATATGAATATTACCTCACGTCTAACAAAAATGTTTCTCTGAACTGAAATATGCTAGAGTATTTCCAAGTTCTTGAAACTATCACAAATACTGCGTGCGTTTTGCCATCCGTATCATAGACTGTAAAATCATTCATACAATTTTACAAAAACTCCTAACATTGAAGAGACAGATACAGATTCTACACACATTCAAAGTTTTTACATCAGGATCAAAACGTCTACGTAACACACTAAAAGTTTCTAATTTTATTTCAAGTAAACACCATTCTAACTTTTCAGATATTATTAATATCAATTTATTTCGAAAAATTATTTGTAAGAGTATATTAGTGTGTTTCGTGAAAAATCTCTTGAAGAAATACTCACATAATTCTCAGAAAAAAACAGCTAATATTTTGTTATTATATGAAGTCTAAACTGTTTCAATATAATAGATTTATATTTGAAACACAATATAAAATATATAAGAAATAATTATATTATGTGTATTTACTAGTATACTGTGTTGTAGTGATGGATTGAAGGTGGTTGTTCCAAAAACGTTTTCATTGATTTGACTCAATTTAAGAACTGAATTTTTATTTTAAGAACATGAAGACTACATACGCTGTTTTATTCGTTGGGAAAAATCAAAATAATGAATATTTATCAATTCTCCAGTCAGTTTCAAGTCACTTATGCATGTACCACACAAATATCTTTCTTTCTGGCACGTGTTCAATCTACAGCACAACTGTTTTGTGATCTTTCAGTCATTCATATAAGTTAATAAGATTAATAATCCCGACAAAAAAACAAAATTAAAAAAAAGAATGTGACATCGTATTACACAGTTTGAAACTGCTGTTTTGAAGTTATAGACGTACAATAACAACATTCACCTCAGCAACACGCGTTAGACAGACCACAGTTTTATTTCACAAAATAATCATAACTTTTCCGTTACCATAAACTGTGACATTCAGCTCTTAATCAGGTTAGTTTCGATGTTTTTGAATTTTACTTTTATTTATAATCATTTGACTCTTAATGTTGACCCAGTCGATTGATGTAAGGTTAGGGAAAAAACCGTTTCACTGCAGTCTATATTTCGAAATTAAAGACCATAGTAAAGGGAACAAACTGTCAAAAGTCTGATATAGCAACTTGTTACGATACATTCGTGCATCATTTAAAGTCTTAGGTTATTTTCTGCCAGAAATAAAAGAAAAAACCCAAAACCAAACATATTAAGCAATAAACTAGTTTATCTAATATCAGACTTCAGACAGTTTGTTCAGTTTACTGTGATTCTGTTTTTCAATATTTGTTTATAATGACAATATGTTTTTCTTTTATTATTATCTCTTGTAATGTACAGTTAATAATCCAGAATTTTGATAACATATCAGTTGGTTTGGGTTGAGAGTTGGCGAAGGAACATACGTTTCTGTTTAAACGAGAAAATTCATTATTAGCTAAGTTTACAGACCTGAATTATTAGTTTGTTTCAAATTGAAAACCCTGCAGATGGCGAGTTGTTTGCGGACAGCATTTCTTGTTTTCCATTGTCCGTTTTTTAATTTCAAAACATAAAATTATTACTTTCTTTGTAAATCCCTTGACAACATTCTGCGTCAAATAATTATCGTAGCATTTGGTAACTTTTTTGATAGCACAGAACTTTGATGATATTAAATTTGTTGACCCTAAGACTTTAAAAGCAGAACAGAGAGGTTTGGTTCTTGTTTCTCAATATCACAATAACCGATTGAACCTGGTAGATCACGTGGTGCAGAATAAATTAATGTAGTTTTAAAAACTTTTACAAATATTATATGAAGCTAGTTTTTTACCCGGAATAACATTTTTCAAAGTAAACATAAGTAAAGAAATTATCTTTTAAAATATCTGAAATATTCTTCTGATAATTTAGTTCAGATAGATAGTTATATACCATCTCTGTTACCAGTAACACTTTATTTGAAGGATAAATCCTGTTAAAATTGAGTGACAAATAGATTTTATCAAGATTCTTACGTAATGAAACATTCCATCTTTCTTTATAGCTGGTATATTTTATCAATATTCAATAAAATACCGTTTAAAAAAACGTTCAGCGTTGTTCATATCAACTTTATAATAATGCAAATAAAATTTTAACTTTGTGTATTGGTTTAGAACTATGTAAAATATTTTAAACTATACAAACAGCTGAAGATATTTTAAGAATTATGTTCAATAACATTATTAATGGATAAATGCATTTTGACATTCACTGACTTGTGATTTGAGTTACGCTCATCTGATCAAAGTATTATAATAATCATTAATTTATACGTAAGCTTTTTAGTTCTTACTGCATATTTAACTTCATCTTGGTCTGAAATTATTATTTAAAATATAAAATCCTGGTTTAAAACATATATACAGATGTGCGATGTAATACTTTTATATTATAATAATAAACTTACAAAACAGACCAATCATCAATACAAAGATTATATACAACATATTTTCTATTACAAACATTGAAGACTGTTTCATATTTGTCCATAGAAAGAAATTAGGATGAAACCGTAAATAAGTCGTTTTCAATTCTTCAGAAATATTTACTAACAACAAAATCTGAGAAGTCTAATGCTTTATTTTATTAATAAGAGATATTAAAAAATAAGTTGAGACAAATAGACACAAATTAATAGTTTAATTTTTATTTGCAGCATCTTTATAGACATCTGATTGTGAACATGAAAACTTTTGACCAGATATTCAGTTTTAATAAGTTCAAGAATATTCCTGGAATTGGAATTATTTAGGAAATGACTTCTGAATTCACGTATTTTTTGGCGATCCTGAATTTGAAGCTGGTGTCAGAAATTAGTCCGCCCCAGTTTCTGGTAACTCAAACTCTTATCCAGTGGGGAATTTATAGTGTTTTATTATTTATTCGAAAGCCAATTACTTCGGAAAAGAAGAAAAAACTCTTTTTAAGCTATATTTATTAGTATAGTAAAAGACCTAATGACGTACTGTATTCATTGGCTCCCTTTTGCGGATGCTTTCACAATGTTTTCCTCTTCACCCGTGTTCATCAGTTTGCTTGCTTACTTGATTTTGAGAGAATTCTGTGAGGCTTACAATGTATTCATCTTAATACTGACAATGGCGGGCATTATTTAAATTATCAAACCAACGTTGGAACGTTTCAAGATATTAATGAGGTGGGTAATCGATGGAAAGTAATTATTTTTGGATTTTCTGCGTGTCTATTGAAAGCTTGTTCCTATACACAGGCCCGTTAACTCCTGTACATAAAATCAATATTCGACTATCTGTTTCACAAGAGTTAATCACTAAAAATTGTTTTCCATTTTCAGGTTTATCAAACGATGTCTCTTCAATAATGTGGAACAACTAATATTATATTTTATTAACCATGTAAATTCTGAAGAGTTATTTTATGTTATCTACAGATGGAAATTTGTTTTCCGCCGATTGGCTGTGCCCAGATGATGCATGTAGATGAATATAATGTGATGTGTTACTTATATTAATTAATCACTTTGTATGCGTTCATCATATTTTTAGCTTCAACTTCAATGATATCATCAGAGACCCTCTCGACTAACTTTATCCCCACTTCTTATCACACAACTTCTGCATTTTTTAAAACTTTTCATATTGCCAATGAATGTTTTCGTTCACCTGTTTGTCTTTAAGAATTATATATTCGTTACCTCATACTTAAGTTTTTATATTTTACTGACAGCAGAAACTAAAAACCTTTTTCATTTCTACTGCTACGTTTTATAATTTATCTCGTACGAGTCTCCGATTCATTATTTTAGGTATTGTGATGAGAAATATCCTGAAACTAAGTTAAATTTTATTTTAATGTAAAATCTTATTAAATTGGAACATGTAGTAATTAATGATGTCTTCTAACAATATCAAGACACACAGTTTTCTTGATTAATACATGTATATTTTAATATAATAGTTATAACATAATTTAGAATAATTGTCTTCTCAAACAGTTGTTAGAGATAACGATTTGAGAAACAAAAGACATACAAACGAGCAAAAACAAATGAGTCTTCTATGTGGTCTGAAAAAGAATATTTTATCAATTGTTGACGATGAGTAAATTACTTTCGAGTTCATATCGGTACAGATTACTTAACAGGTAAATAGGTTCTTCTTTACTGTTTGCACGTCAGATTTTTACCGCTAAAAGAAACTAATCTTTTAGTAGAAATACCAACGTCTTATGATAATTCGCTGAGTTTAAATAGTTTGTAACTGTTTGAAACATGTAAATGTTTCTGGTCAGTATTTGTAGTTTTCCGATTAATAAACTTAATTAATAATAATAGCTTTCGAGGCTTGTAGTGTAAAACCGTTGCAAATTAACAGAATACACGTTGCATTAGTTGCTACTTATAACTTTGAGATGAAATTTTATAGAAATTTCAGCTTAATCAACAATATTGCAATTCACCTACATATATACGTTGTTGATTCTTACACTCGAGAATCTTATACAAATTTCACGAACAGGAAAAAAAATGTCACAATACACATTTAACAATAAAGAAATAGAAGAGGCAATATTTGAAGAATTATTATTGTTTTGAGAAAAAGCTCAGAATTTTTCCTATCAATTTATTTGTGTTCAACTAATTATTTTTAGTTATTTAACATTGGTCGTTTTTATCTAAGAACTACACATAAAAATAAACTAATACCAGATTTTGTCCAATTAAATACATTACATTTTTACAAATTTCATAAATCCTCGATATAAACTGTCTAAATATAATTATAGCTTTGAATGGAACTATTGAAATTTCATCATTTCCACTATTTCTTGTTAAAAGAGTGGCCCAAGAATTGACGGTGGGTGGTGATGACTAGCTTCCCTCCCTCTTGTCTTACACTGCTAAATTAGGGACGGCTAGCGCAGATAGCCCTCGAGTAGCTTTGCGCTCAATCCAAAAAACAAAACAGTACTTCTTTTTCATCGTCCGTTGTTTAATTTCAAAACATATAAAATTATTACTTTTCTCTGTACTCCACTAGACAAGCTTCCGCATCAAATAACCATCGTAACATTTCATAACTTATTTAGACTTTCATATGATCAAGTTAGTTAATATCGGGACTTCAGGAAAGGAATAGAGAGCTTTGTTTCCTGTTTCTCCGTATGATAATAACCTATTATATCTGGTAGATCACGTGGTGTAGAAAAAAATTAATGTACTTTTAAAAAAACCTTTCAAAATATATTACGAAATTACCTTATTATGCAGAATGATATTTTTTGCAGTGTTAGAGTAGACGGAAGGCAGCTAGTGATAACCGCCAACTCTTGGGCTAGTCTTTTAACAACGAAAGTAGAATTGACCGCAACATTATAACCCCCCCACGGCTTGGAGGGAGAGCATGATTTGCGCGACTCGAATGGGAACCCGCGACTCTCAAATTACGGGCCATGCCGGGCCGAATCGTTGTAACAGCATCATTGTATATCATAATCTAATGTGCTATACTAGTTTGACATCAATAACTAATACAAAAGGTCCATGTCCTATTTTTATTTGATGGAACTTTTTGGAATCACCTTAAAATTAACAAAATTCTTTATTTGTATGTTTTTATGAAGCAGTAAAAACCATAAATATTATTTTATTCAGGTGTTAATTAATCTTACATCACTTAGTGAGGTGAAGAGAAACTAAATTTTGTAACTTTAATTCCTACTCACAACAAACTGGTGTCATTCCATACATGTAACACAGGGGTAATATTAATATTTATTTATTTCGAAAAATTATTTTTTAGTGTACATTTGTGTGTTTCGTGTAAAAATTTGTATCCATAATAAATAAATATATGTATATTCCTCACAATTAGAGATAATTTTCTTTACTAATTAAGGTCTAAACTTATTCCATTAAAGAATTTAATTTTCAAACACCATGACAAAAATCGTCTTATATGATTAAACGTTATATAACTTTTATTGTGTATCAATTTTGTTACAATGCAATTTTTTGTGGAAAAATAACCTTTAAAAATCTAAATATTATAAGATTCAGAGATGATAGGGGGATACTGAAATATTAGTTTAGTTTTATATGAAGCACAAAAGCAGATAAACATATAATAAAGGAGCACATAATTGACAAAAGAACTCTCTAATTCACAGAATATATCCGCCTGATTACCTGCATCATCTTAAATATGTTACTTAAATCCTTCTAAAAATTATACTGTTTGAGATATATACAAAATAACTAAAAAGAATTGATGACACTATTGTATAGCTCTAGTCATATTTATTAAAATCCAAATAAGTGTCGTTAAATTTACTAAAGTAACTGAAAACTATTATACAAAAGAAAATTTTTAAAGGATGCTGGGGTGATATTTATAGGTATAATGAACACTTGAATACTGCATAATTATCACTACTTTTATTACATCAGTCCTTCAGTTATCATAAGTTCAAGTATCTGTGGTTAAACTGAACATCCGGAGCAGGTGAGAAGAGTGTTGATAAATAAATATATACATGTAAGAACTGAATAAACAATTTAAATAATATTCACTCAGGATTATCATGAGTTCATCACAGTTTGGGATATTGAAATATATAAACTATAAACATTATTATGTACCACATTTATTTGACATATATTTAACATATCTAAAATAAGTGTGTTCGTATTTATTTTTCAACAATGTATAAATTAGAGGGACGGCAATGTATCGTTTCAGCAAATGAAACATATATTGCTTTTCAGAATATCATTAATGATATTTAACGTTCAATCAGGGTACAAACGATCACAATTCAACGGTAACTGTAGGTTGATTCTTGTACATAAAATCAATATTCTACTCTCAGTTTCACAAGTTAAACACTAAAAATTGTTTTCCATTTTCAGGTTTATCCTACTTTTCTGTCGAAAAATGTCTCTTCAATAATATGGAACATCTAATATTATATTTTATTTCCCATACAAATTATGAAGAGTTATTTTATGTTGTCTACACATTGAAATTTATCTTCCCTCGATTGGCTGTGCCCAGATGATGCATGTAGGTGAGTACAATGAGATGTGGTACTTATATTAATGAATCACTTTGAATGCGTTCATCATATTTTTAGCTTCAACTTCAATGACATCATCAGAGACCCTCTCGACTAACGTTATCACCACTTCTTATCACACAACCTCTGCATTTTTGCCAATAAACGTTTAAGTGCACCTGTTTGTCATTAAAAATTAAATATTCGTTAACTCTAACTTAAGTTTTTATATTTCACTAACAGCAGAAACTAAAAACATTTTTCATTTGTACTGTTACGTATTATAATTTATCTCAGACGAATCTCCGATACATTATTTTAGGTATTGTTGTTATGTAAATGTCGTGTAAATATTTTGTAAACGGCAACATGTCGTGTTGTGTTTAAATTTTCATTTCTATTATTCATACTTCCATATTTATTATATTGTTTCAAAGTTTAAACTAATAAAATACGTTGTTTTTTATTTACAATAACATTTAGAATTTTCTAGAATTAGGTAGACCAATCATATGTATTTAAATGAAATGCTGGCGACCTCGTGTCTAAACGTTTAGGCTCGTGCAAGAACGGACATGCGCGGATTGCTCTGGAGTTCTGTAGAAGTTTCGCGGTGATTCGAGGTGTCTAGGCCTACAATATATAAACAGACGAAGATGCGAGGAAGAAAGGAGAGTCAGACATTAGTTTTATTCAAAAGAAGAGAGTCAGTCATTTGAGAAGGTTTAAGTGTTTTCTGTGATTTGTGACTGAAGTTAGATCTACAGAAGCTGTGATTTTATTTCGTTAATCTCTACGATTCTTTCGAATTAGTGGTTATACTGTAAGTCAACACGTGCGGAACTATTTACGGGAGATCGGAAAAATTGAGGGCGACAAGTTTGTGACGTTCATCGGAGGCATTGTGAAAAGAACTTCGTCGAATTTATTGAACTGTGAATTGTTTCTGAACTTTTTCATTTAAGCTTCGGAATTTCTTCGTGGGACCAAATTCACACCCTAGACTGGAATTTGAGACTTTCATTTTAGATCATTATATTAGATACAGGCCAGTACCATTTTGTATTGTGCTTAATTTTGAATGTTGAAATTCGTATCATTTTGTTTTGTAATTAATTTTGAAGGTTTAAACTTAATATCTGTCATTGTTATTATATAATTTATGTTATATCTGTTAATAGTTTAGTGTAATAAACTGTTATTTGCGTCTTTCTGTTGCGTTTAGTCTACATAAAACATAAACAAAACGTAACAAGTGTGATGACAAATATCCTGAAACTAAGTTAAATTTTATTTTACTGTAGGATTTAATTAAATTAGAAGATGTAGTAATTAACGATGTCTGCTAACAATATTAACATACACATTTTGTTTTCTTAATACATGTATATTTTAATATGTTAGTAATAACATAACTTAAAATTCTTGTCTTTCCAAACAGTTGTTAAAAATATCGATTTGATAAACAAAAATCTTACAAATAAAGAAAAAGAAATGAGGCTTCTATGTGGTCTCAAAATGAATATTTTATCAATTGTTGATGATGAGTGAATTAATTTTAAGTTGATATCAGTTCAGTTTACTTAACAGGTAAATCGGTTTTTTTTTTCTGTTTGCACGACAGATTTTCACCGCAAAAAGTAACTAATATTTAAGTAGAAATACCAACGTTTCATGATAACTCGCTGAGTTTAAATAGTTTGTAGCTGTATGAAACAAATAAATGTTTCTGGTCAGTATTTGTAATTTTCCGATTAATAAACTTTATTCATAATTATAGCTTTCGAGGCTTTTGGTATATAAACCGGATCAAATAAATAGTATACATGTTGCATTAGATACCACTTATAAGTTTGGGAAAATTTTCTTTAGAAATTTCAGCTAATTCAACAATATTACTATTTACCTACATATAAACGTTGTTGATTCTTACACTCAAGAATCTTCTACAAATTTAGCAAAATGGAGGGAACGTCACAATACATGTTTAACAATGAATAAATAGAAGAGGCAATATTTCAAGGATTATTATTGTATTGAAATTTTTTTTATCAATTTATCTGTGTCCATTATTTTTAGTTATTTAACATTGGTGTTTTTTTTTATCTAAGAACTACACAAAAAAAATAAACTAATAACAGATTTCCTCCAATTAAATACATCACATTTTCACAAATCTCACAATTATTCGAAATAAACTATTTTAACATTATTATAGCTTTGAATGGAACTACGGAGATTTCATCGTTTGCATATCTATATATTTTACTTTTCTGTCATACACAGATAACTTTTCACTGTAGAGTTTTTGAATTGGTTTTAAGAATAAGTTTAAATATCAGATTTAATATCAACCTACTTTTAGCAACCGGTAGATGGACTATATATAAGTTTTTCTGAGATATAAAATATACACATCGAAAACCCTAATGCACAGCATGTATATTATTGTTCTCCAATGATAGAATATAAACAATATTAGTGCTTGAAGAAAAACTATTAAAATATTAAAATGTTTATCGAATCTCCAGCCTATAGCATCCCACTTCGTAGCTGGATATTGTTACGTATTTTTTATGTTTTATGTTCTTCGTAGACCAAACGCAACAGGAAAACACAGATAACAGCTTGTATAATTTATTACACTAAACTATTAACGAATATAACAGATATAACATAAATTATATAATAACAGTGACAGATATTAAGTTAGAACATTCGAAATTAATTACAAAACAAAATAATACTAGTTTCAAACTTTAAAATTTATCACAATTCAAAATGGTACTGGCCTGTATCTAATATAATGATCTAAAATGAAAGTCTCAAATTCCAGTCTAGGGTGTGAATTTGGTCCCACGAAGAAATTCCGGAACTGTTCACAGTTCAATAAATTCGCCGACTCTCAGCACAAGCAGTAATTCAGATGAATCGTAGAGATTGACGAAATAAAATCACAGCTTCCGTAGATCTAACTTTAGTCACAAATCCAAGTTGAATAATCACAGCAAACACTTAATCTTTCTCAAATAACTCTCTTCTTTTTCTTTGGATAAAAACTGACGTCTGAATCTCTCTTCTGTCTCTCGCATCTTCGTCTGTTTATATATTGTAGGCCTAGACCCCTCGAATAACCGCGAACTTTCTACAGATCTCCACAGCAATACGCGCATGTTCGTTCTTGCACGAGACTAATAGTCTAAACACGAAGTCGCCAGCACTTCATTTACAAACATATGATTGGTCTACTTAATTCAAGAAATTTCTAAATGTTACCCTAAATGAATAACAACATATTTTATTAGTTTAAACTTCGAAACAATAATATAAATATGGAAACATAGATAATAGAAATGAAAATCCAAACACAACACGACATGCCGTCGCCCACAAAACATTTACACATTAAACATAACAATATGATAACAACGAAACCATATGCTAATGTAAACACATAATCATATTTCATTTTTATAATTTTGTTTCTTAACAAGTTTATGTGCCTTAAATGAGCGTAAAACTACATCATGATCTATTTGTATCTGAGACCTACAACAGGTATTGAAATGCCTGTTGGCTCAAACGAGCTAATTAGTATTACAGTTAATATTTACATAATGTGAGATCGATTATATCCTGAATTACGTCAATTACTTTTATGAAATAAGTTCACGCCTGCATTTGATTGTTTTTCTGATAGTGTAAATTATTCTTCGAATACAGCAAAATTTATCATATAACACATCACTGAAATAAGGCGTAGCTTCAGTATCTTCCGCAAACATGATTCAGTGAAGAAAACTCAGGCGAAGAGCATGGAAACTATCGTAAAATTCTTGAAGTATATTTAATATCCATCGAAACTAGCATTCCTAGCTTCTAGCATTAATGTTAAAACTATTTATTAAGAACTACATTACGAGCATCGGTTATAAAAAGCCTTAAAACACTGAAAAATCTACTGTGAAAAAATAATAGAAACCAAAGAATATTAAAATCAGCACAAAGTAAATTGTTATGCTAAAATATTAAAAACTAATTCACTTTCCATAATGTTGTCAAAAGAACACCAACAAAAATTAAAACAGTACCAAAAATGCTCTACCAGGAGGCGATGGTGTTCAAGATGAAAATATCGAACAAAAAAACGCTGGTTCAGCATTTTCCACTTGTAAGGCTATTTTGGTTAGGAGTTAATTCAACATCGTAACCATGATAGAACTCATAACAAGAATATTGCTTTTAATGCAAGATGATATTTGAATTTCTTCGAACAAGAACAGTTGAAAAGTTCCCACAACAAGGCTAAAAATAGACATAATGGCAGCCACAACTTGAGGTAGACACGCAGAAACTCCAACACTTCGTAATTGCTTTCCACCGATTTCCTATGTCATGAATACCTTGATACGTTCCTACGATAAACGTTAGTCTGATAATTAAAATAATGCCCGTCATCGTCAGCATCAAGAAGAATACATTCTAAGACCAACAAGGTTCTCTAAAAACCAAGTAAGCAAGCAAATCAATGAACACTGGAGAAGAGGAATAGATTGTAGAAGCGAGAAACCCAATTGTTGAGAATTTTATATGCAAAAAACGGCTCTTTTGGGCTCAGAAACACTTCAAATAGAAGAGCGAACAACGTCAGGTTCACAAAGAAAGAGGTAACTGGCCGGAAGCTGACCACATGTTTGGAAGGGGTTGTATAACTGAGTGTCGCAATGTAGAGGGCGCGGTTTGATGTTTGAATATATAATTTTATCTACATTGCGACACTCAGTTATACAACCCCTTCCAAACATGTGGTGAGCTTCCGGCCAGTTACCTCTTTCTTTGTGAACCTGACGATGACCGAAGAAGGTCGAAACGTTGTTCGCTCTTCTATTTGAAGTGTTTCTGAGCCCAAAAGAGCCGTTTTTTGCATATAAGATTGTAGAAGCATCCGCAAGAGGGAGTCAACGAATACAGTATACCATTAGGGCTTTTACTATTCCATCAAATAAAGCTCTAAAAACAAAATAGTTCTTTTTTCTTCTTCCCCAAAGTAATTGGCTTTCGAATAAATAATAAGAACATTATAATTTCCCTATTGGATAAGATCTTGAGTTACCAGAAACTGGGCCACACAAATTTTTGACACCAACTTCAAATTCAGGGTCGCCAGAGAATACAAGAATCCTGACGTCATTTTCAAAACTATACTAATTCCAGGAACAATCTTGAAGTTCTGAAAACTGAATGTCTGGTCAGACGTTTTCATGTCCACATTTGTATGTCGACAAATATGTTGCGAATAAAAATTAATGTAGCAATTTTTGTCTTAATTATCTCTTAAAATATCTTATAAGTCTCTAAAGCATTAGATTTGTCAAATCTTGTTTTAAAAAAATCTTTTTAAAAGTTAAAAATGACATTTTTACAGATTGAACCAAATTTTAGTACAAACGAGTGCAATATGATCTTCAGTGTGATAATATAAGCATATCATGTATTACATTTATATACATATATATCTTTTAAACAATTATTTTCTATAGTTTCAAACCAAGATAAAGGTAACTGTAAAGACAGAACTTAGAACGTCAAGTACAATTTAACAAAGTGCATTATTATAACAGTCTTTTAAGGTGAACGTAACGGCATAAGTTAAACACAAGATATTTTAAAATTCATAAAAGATAAAATGATTTATTCATCAACGATTTGTCGACAGTTTTTACAAAACATGTTTACATTTACAGAGGTTTGTCTACTTTCGGACATTTAACTTATTTCTAAACGCATATAACAAGTTAACAATGAAACATGATCTAAATATTTATAAAGTGTGATAACATTAGTTTTAAGACCTACATTAAGATTATTGTAAATGGTATTGTAGCTAGTGTTGTAAAAAGATTTAAAGAAAGATGGAGTGTTTTATTACGTAAGTCTCTTGAATATTTTTCTTTGTTCCTTTGTTTTGACAGGGTTTCTCCTTTAAATTAAATATTACTGGTTTCACAGATATAGAATAACTCTCTAATTGAATTAAATTATGAAGATATTATTTCAAATATTATAAGAATTTTTTTTTTTGAAAATTTTCATTCAGTATAAAAACTAATTTCATCGAACAGAAATGAAGGTTTTTAAAACTACAGTAGTTTCTTAGACACTACATGATCGACTAGGATTAATAAGTTTCACCCATGACGAGAAAGAAGAACAAAAACTCTTTATTTTGCTTTAAAGGTCTCAGTATTAACGAACAACATAAACTTCTGTCGAAATAAATTTCCAGATTTTTGAATAATTAATTTAATATAGAAGCTTGTTACGTGAATCACAGTGAAATATTATCATTTCATACATTTTGATATTAAAAAACGAACAATAAAAAAGTAGTGTTATCGGTGATTATGTAGCCGTTACATGTAAAAGCTGTAAAATATTGTCTTTAATCTGAAAGAAACTAATAATAACATTTACAAACTTAGTTAATAGTGTTCTTTTTATTTAAACAGAAACATTCATACCTTCTCCTTCTCTAAACCCTAACCATAATAATATGTGAACAAATGGAATTAGAAATTTCTCGATTGATAACTGTAGATCACAAAAGATAGTAATGAAAGAAAACAACTGACCAACTTCCTGACTGTCTGTGTCTTTAAAACAATTCCAAGATGAGGGGTCACGTAGTCGTTTGTTGAACAGCTGTTTTATTTCTTTGTGGCAACCTCTAGATGTGGATTCCTGTACATGATGAGGGGACTTCCCATAAAAAGTTCTGTTTCCTTTAATTTCGCCTTCCAGTGGCTCAGCGGTATGGCTGCGGACTTACACGCTAAAATCCGGGTTTCGATACCCGTGGTGGGCAGAGCACAGATAGCCCATTGTGCAGCTTTTAACTTAATTCTAAACAACAACAACAAAATTCTTTAATTTACCTCCTCTGGGTTTTCGTGGCGATCCCTGAAGAGGAAAGACACGATCCTAGTGATTGGGGGGTCCAACCCTAAGACATCGCTTTGGTCTGGATTCCTGTAGATGGGCAGCCTTGAGGTGCTTCCCCCACGGTCACTCCTCTGGTCCACTTAGGCTAGGGTCAACCAAGTACCAGTGTTTGATGTTCTCAACAGGTGTTATGGACATTGTATCTGATGCTGGTGTTTGGGTATGAATCTCACAAAACCCTGTTGTTGTTTTAGTATCATTGTTTGGAATTGTAGTGCGTTTCCATGTTGGACTTCATGGTAAATCGGGTCAGAGGGCATCAAAACATTCTTTTTTATCATGGATTTTCCAAATAAAAATTTAAATGAAAAAGTAACAAAACAACCATTTGTAAAAAACATTCTTTTTTATCATGTATTTCTTAAATAATAATATAAATAAAAAAGTTATACACTTGACCATTTGTAAAAGACTATATTTTGAAGATTCCAAGCAGCAAACGTCTTCAATATATGTACCTCATTTCCTGATATTACATTCTTTATCAGACAAATCCTTAGGACCGATTTTTCCTTTAAAAATTCAGAAAGAACTAGAAGGACTTGCTGGTTCTTCTAAGTCAGTCCAAAAGCTTAGTTCTGGTGATACATTGGTTGAAATATCCTTAAATCCTCTTACATTCGTTTCACTGCTAAAATGAGAGTACAGACGGATTTCTCTGTGCCTCCAAAAGAATCTCAAACCATGTGAAAAAACTTTTGACTTCCATGATTAAAAAAGCCGATGAACCAACGTTATCACCCACCTCTGTTCCTGTCATTAATTCCACCAGATCTCCAGATCCACTTCCTTTAGTTCCTAGTACGGGCATTTTCTCGGGTCCATTTTCTTCTCCGGCACCGATATTAAAAAGGATCATTTGTTTACTCCTTCAGTCGCTGAAATATTTTTTCAAACGACAGAAACCTACCCAATATATCCAGGGCAGGATCCATGGAGGTCGATAGAGCTTCTTCGAGTAAGGAAAGTAAAGCAAAAAAATGTGATCGAAAACAAAAGAGCTTTTCACTCAAATGGCGAACACATAAATAAAAATGGACAAATTGTTACAGTAAAACTGTCGAGGTTTACGTTGTAATCTGGATGACATCAAAGCACTGATTGCCATCCTGAAGTTTTCCTCACAGAAAAGATTTCTGAAACCTGCTGATACAATCCTCTTTTAGCTGTTTTCTTTGTACAAAATTGGAAAAGTGCATGAAGAGGCCGCACTGTTGGTCGATGAGAATGTACCCACCTTACCTTTGCCACTCGACACACCCTTGGTGGCTGTAGTCATCCATGTTTTCTTGAGTCGTACTATCATTGTTTATGTATCCGGAAGAGCGTTTTTATCAATTAGACTTTGATGCTCTTCCTGAATAGTTGTCGTCTCTCTTTTTAGTCCAGAGAGAATTTAATGGGCATAATCCCCTCTGGGGGGCACTGATATTAATGGAAGGGTGTTGCTCCTTACAGTGTATATTTTCAGATCGTAATCTTTTTATCATCAGTATTGATTCTTATACTTATTTTCATGCATCTTATTAATATTTTACTGTTATTGATATCTTTGTCTGCTCCCTTTCACTATTCTCTCTCTTTTCATGGAGGGTTGATAGTAACACACAAGGTAGTGATAATTTTCCTACATTTTAAGAGAGACTGGCCGTGGTAGATGACACCCGACCCGCGAGCTCCGGTGGAAGCTGGATCAAGTCAATTGGCCCGATTTTACTGCTCTTGCAGAACTTGATCCTACCATCATTTGCAAGCCATCGATAGACGACTGAATAGATGCAGTTAGTGACGGTATAATACAAGCAGCTTCTTAAGGTATTCCTTTAACCTTGACACTTTTCCACGATATCTTCGTCCGTCGAAGAATCCTGTCAGCCACATGGTACAGAAGGTTCATAAACAGGCCAGGTATATCTTTTGTATGTATTCCACACTCTCAAACCACATCGCTTTTCAGCAGGCCCGAGCATATGCTTTGCGTGTAAGGTGTCAAAGCCAGAAGGAATCTTGGATTAAATTTACAGCTAGTATCTCGTCTACCACCAGTTGCAAAGTTATATGGGACAAAATTCGAAAGGACAGTGGGCAATACAATTTGTCCACCTTTCGATCTTACACTCTAATGGCCTAGAAGTAGCTGATGCCCGAAGCATCGCCGTTTCTCACAGCGAAAGCTTTTTCTGGGTATCTACAACTTCTGCATCTTCCTTTACATATTTAGCTATCTAGACTCGGACAGAGCTATCACCTCTTTTTTGTGTGCTGATCGTCTCTATGGGTATAATCGCCCATTTACACTGGTGGAACTCAAATTGGTTCTTTATTTGTTTGGCAGTACATTGGTCAGACATGATGATATACACTTTGAGTACAGAACCATCTCCCTACTACTTTTATCGTTGTTCTTCTCATTATTTTTAACCGGATCTCGAAGGAGAATTATTTTCCTGATACATGGGGCAAGCTTATTATACTACTTTTCTCTATCCCTGGGAAGGATCCCAAGATTCCTTCAAACTACGGTCTAGATGTTTTCAGGAGCTGTTTTTGTAAGATCTTATAGAGAATAGATAATACTTATCTTCTTTGGTTTCTCGAATCAAACAATGTCTTCTCGCCCACGCAGTGTGGGTTCCAACGACAGCGCTCCACCACGTTCTATTTGATTTGACTTGAAACGTCAATCAGAGAAGCCTTTTTCAAACGAAAACACCTTGTATCAATATTCTTTGTCATTGAGAAAGCTTATTATACAACATAGAGGTATGGCATTTTGCTAGACCTTCACTAATATGGGTTACGTGGGCGTTTGCCCATTTTTATTAAAAAAATTTATTGGGCAGGCGATTCCAAGTACATGTGGGCTCCACACTTTCCCGTTATTTCCTACAGGAACTTTGAGTCCCTCGTTGGTTTGTTTTCAGTTTTTTCAACAAAATGATTAATATCATTGTTGGGTAACTCTTTCTTGCTTTTGCAAACGAGCTCTATGTCGACGACATCAAAATCTTGTGTCAATCGTCGAACATGAGGTTTATTTGTTTGTCTGTTTGTTTTGGAATTTCGCACAAAGCTACTCGAGGGCTATCTGTGCTAGCCGTCCCTAATTTAGCAGTGTAAGACAAAAGGAAAGGCAGCTAGTCATCACCACCCACTACCAACTCTTGGGCTACTCTTTTACGAAAAAATAGTGGTATTGACCGAACATTATACACCCCCACGGCAGGGAGGGCGAGCATGTTAAACGCGACGCAGGCGCGAACTTGCGATCCTCGGATTACGAGTGACACGCCTTACGTGGTTGGCCATGCATGAGGTTTATTGACCGTGTTTTTTTTCCGTAAGGCCCCCCAGTGGCACAGTGGTATGTCTGCGGACTTACACACTAAAAATCAGGTTTCGATACCCGTGGTGGGCAGAGCACAGGTAGCCCATTGAGTAGTTTTGTGCTTAATTCTAAACAAACAAACAAATTTTTCCGTAACGATCAAACAGAGGAAGTTGTCTTTACTAGACAACGCACTGGTGACAGTTTTCAACTCATATTTCTTTTATCTGGGACTGATGTACCATTGTGTACTCTCGGTAAACACTCAGGTCACAAAAAGCAACATTTTACTGTCGTTTCGTCTTTATGACTCTCAACAACAGCACCATTTCAAACACGTTTTGCCCTGAGCTTTATCCTTGATATTGTAATCTGTACTTAGATAGTTATGATATTGAATCAATGTCTACATATATATTTTAGGAAGGGACCATAAATTTGGCGCCATTTGATTTTCAATAATGTGGCCATCTTAAAAAAAAACGTCTGAAATTAATGAACATTGGAGTTAAAAAGTCCCACTTTCCTCATGATGACAAATTACATCATCAGATTTATGGTGTGCATATGGGTTCTAGCTTATAGACATTTTTTGAAGATTCCATGTTGTGTTTGTAAAAATAAAGTAAATAAAAAACTATTTCAACCTTTTTACTCTAAGATATGGTGATAACACGTTTGTTATCTTTGATAACTTTCATGAAGCTTAGTAATTTCTTTAACATTTTTATAACAAACATATCAATACAGAGATTACAGAAGAACATCGTAAAGATTATTTTATAGACATTTCATTGAGTGATAATGTTTGTAACTTAACGCGAAAAACATACATAAAACCGCAGAGAATATCACACTGCTTTTTCAATGTAAATAAAACCATAGAGAATATCATACAACAACTTCAATATAAATAAAACCATAGAGAATATCATACTACATCTTCAATGTAAATAAAACAATAAAGAATATCATACTACATCTTCAATGTAAATAAAACAATAAAGAATATCATACTACATCTTCAGTGAATTTGTCTTAAGTCTCACTGTAGTTTTTCAGTCTGCTTTTATATTTTGTTTTATAAACTCCTAAAAATTTATTTGATAAGACAGTCACTAACGTTTTATGATTGTTAGAAATTTGTTAAAACTTGCTGAGTAATGGTACACATCGTACTTTTAACAATTAACAATATAAATGGGTTGTATTTCATTCTTCTATTCATTCATTGTGGAAATTGTTTCAGATTGGGCTCGATATGTTTTTCCTGGTATCTTGGGTAACATACGCCATCACTATTTCTAAATTAAATAGTTTTTAAGTGGACTGTTATACTTTCTAAATTGGCTTTATGAAAGTGAGAGTCACATAAGTTAAACTTCAGGACAAATTCCCATTGTAAACTGACTTACTAAAAACTCTAGAGGGAAGTTTTATAACTGATGTCTGACCTTATTTGAAACAGAGAAAAAATCTCGTGTAATTCTAGTTTTAAAACCTTATATATCAACAATGGATTAATGTGTACAACAATATTATCATACGTGATATGCTAAAAATGAATATTAATCTAAAATTATATTTTCTTTAAAACGAGAATGTAACAAATATCAGAGCTAATCAAGCATTGAACACTATTTCACAAACGTTCCACACTTCAACACTTGCAATCGTATCTGTATTATTACTTAACGATGAATATAAAATGTCATATCTCTCGTTGACATTGAAGTTGTTAAATGTGTGTAGGAATCAGTGCAAGAAATCTGTTTAGAAATATTAATTGAGAATATGATTTGACATTATTTTATCAATATTCCTAAACTTTAAGATTGCAATCAATGGTGTATAAGTAATATTACTGATAAAAATTATTATTATATTTCTTATTAATTATTAGTCTATTAGAGATTTTTACCTATGTTGTCGGGAAGTACTCTTTTTTTTCTACCTAACTGTTTAAAGGGATAATTTTTCACAAGATTTAATGTAACGTCTTGTTCAGATTTCATTAATATACTTATTTTGACTTTCCTTTATTGTTCGTTAAAGGTAAAAGTCGATTGGAATAAAGTTAGAGAAAAAAGATTTTCACGGCAGTTTATCTTTCGTAAATTAAAAACCACACTAAAAGTAAGAAACAGTCAAGAGCTTTGTATTGGAGAAACTTGTTTTGACACAGTCGTGCGTCATTTTCAGTCAGGAAGAAAACAATAACAGAAACACAACCAAAAACATTGGTAATTATACTAGTTTATCTAATATCAGACTTTAGACAGTTTGTTCTGTTTACTGTGGTTCTATTTCTATTTTCTATTTAAACGTTTCAGTTTAAATGACAATAATTAATTATTAGCTAAGATTACATATTTTATTGTTACTTTGTTTCAAAGTATAGAAAATGATGACAACCCTGTATATGTATTGGCAAATTATTTACGGATAACAATTCTCGGGCCCGGCATGGCCAGGTGGTTAAGTTACTCGACTCGTAATCCGAGGGTTGCGGGTTCGAATTTTTGTCGCACCAAACATGAGGGCGTTATAATGTGACGGTCAATTCCACTATTCGTCGGTAAAAGAGTAGCCCAAGAGTTGGCGGTAGGTAGTGATCACTAGCTTTTCTCCATCTCGTCTTACACTGCTAAATTATTGACGGCTAGCGCTGATAGACCTCTCTTAGCTTTGCGCTAAATCCAAAAAACAAAACAGTATGTCATTTTCATTGACCGTTGTTTAATTTCAATACATATAAAATGACTACTTTTCTCTGTTTTCCACTAGACAAGCTTCCGCATAAATTAACCATCGTAACATTTTGTAACTTATTTAGATATCACAAGACTTTCATATGATCAAGTTCGCTGATATCGGGACTTCAAAAACAGAATAGAGAGCTTTTGTTCCTGTTTCTCCTGATGATAATAACCTATTATATCTGGTAGATCACTTGGTGTAGAAAAAAATTAATGTACTTTGAAAAATATTTTACGAAATTATCTTTTTACCCAGAATCACATTTTTCAAGGTTAGTAAATTATCTTTTAAAATGTGTGAAATATCAAGCAAAAAAATCTTTATTTAAAAGATAAATCCTCTGAAAACTGAATGACAAATACAGTTGATCAAGCTACTTATCTAACGAAACACTCCATCTTTCTTTATAGCTAGTTTATTTTACCAATATTCAATTAAATACCGTTTAAAATAATTTTGAACGTGGTACTTATCAACTTTATAATTGTGGAAATGATTTTTAAATTTTAACTTGGTGTATTGGTTTAGACCTATGTTGAATATCCTAAGCTGGACGAACATCTGAAAATACTTTAGGAATTACGGCCAGTGACATTATTAACAAAAAATGCATTTTAACATTTCTGAACTTTACAACCCTTTTGGAATAGCTTGTTCCGTCATGAGAAATATCTGAAAACTGTTTTAGAAAAGCGATCATTACTGCAATTATAAAGTAATATAATAATTAGTTCATTTAGTAATTAGAAAAACTGTTAGTGGATCTATAAGACATATATATTACTGAGCAGCTGACTTACATATCACAATTTTTGAGAAACTTTGATTTAAAGAGCTGGTTGGGCGGTCTTTTAGCAATGACGAGATTTTATTTAATATATAGTTCAAGCTCTGAAGATACTGTGCCTCTGTTAGAAAAATAGTTAAATAAAATATTATGACCAGTAATTTCAGAAAGTGTACGACTGAATGAATGGCTTCATTTAAGTAGTAGAATATTAGTTCTGTTAGATACTTCTAAGTACTCACAAACTCTAGTATTTAAATAAAGATTTGTTTTGTCAATGTACGTAACACTACATGTATATTTATTCATAAATGAGCTATCTAACGAAAATTACAAGCAATTTTCTAAACAACAAAATTCAATAATAAGACAACGCACTCACGATCATCACCAAATTTCTCCTTTTTACCTCCCATCCTTTTACGAGCTCTCAAACTCTAATAATTAAAAAACGAATATGCACCCTCACCCTCATCTACATATACAGACATATTTAAAAAATGTGAGAGGAAGGTGAAAGTAAGATTTTTTCATAGAAAAATCATGTTTACTGTCCGATAATATTATAAATATTGTTAAATGACTTGGAAAGGTTTTTCTTCAATTAGATATTCCAAAACCTTTCACACAACTAACAACTGATATAATAGGCCTATAATTATTTACACAACTTCTATTTTATCCCTCTAAGATAAAAGCGACATTACCTAATTTCCAATCTGGTGGTGCTTTTCCACTTTTCAACGGCTTACCAAAAACGGAGGCAAATGGCTCATATATCAAATCCTTGGTGTTTTTTAAAACACCCAGAGAAATATTATCTGGACGAGTAGCCTTATCATTCTTTAAACCTCCCAAATTTATTTAACAATTTCAGTATATATGTAGTTATCTTGTTCATATTTGTTTTAATCTATCAATTCCTAAAAATGAGTAATACTCATTAAGCCTTGATTAAATAAAACTAATGAAGAAAAAGCATTTTATTATCATCAAATATTAGCCTTTCTTCATCAGTTTACAAGGAGTTAGTCCAAATTCTAACATTTTGTTTCATAAAAAATCCTTACTTTTTATCTTTAAGTTTTCACCAAAATTTTTACCCATTCTTTTGGATGCTCTAATTCTTTGTTTCGCCAACTTTCTTCAACCCTTAAATTTTATATAATATTAGTGAATTTAAACTTTTTAAATTTCTGGTGCTTTTCTTTAATTTTGTTTATTATCTGTAATAATGAGGAATATATATATATTTATTATAGACAAAAATTTTTACACGAATGACCCTAATGTCCACTTTTAAATATTTTTTTCGAAATACGTAAATGTCAATAACGTTCAGGTGTTACTGGGAAGAAATGATTCCAGTTTGTTCTGGGCAGAAATTTAGGTTACAAGCTTTAGTTTCTCTTTACCTAACTAGGTGATTTAAGTTTAAATAGCACCTAAATAAAATAGATTTTATGATTATTACTATACCATAAGTACATACAAATAAATACTTCTGTTAACACTTTTACATGGTAATTAATTTTCGAACTGATTCGCAAATGTACCAAAAAATAAAAGAATCACATGAACCTTTTGTATTAATTATTGATTTCAGAATTTGTTGACTAGTATAACACATTAGATTGTGATATACAATGATGCTGTTAGAAATATATTTTTTAGAATATACACTTTTATTTATCAATAATTAAAATTAAAATAAACTATAATTCACTGTAGACTATTAACGTTTTCCATATCAATATTAAATTCAGTTATTTTTATGTCGTCAAAGAAAGTTAACAGCAGATGATGATACGTTATGTGTTTAGACATATTGTGGTAATTAAATACGTGTGTTTGAAAAACGAAGAGAAATTTTAAAAATATCGTGTTTATTGGACTTGTTTCTGGTTTTTGTTTCTAAGTGCAATATTACGTGTTAAAACAAAGTCATATCGCATACTAATAAAAGTTTGAAAAAATGTCATTCAGGATATAAAGTTAACTTCATAAAAAAGGTTTTAAAAGTACGTTAATTTATTTTACACCACGTGATCTTCCAGGCATAATAAGTTTTTAAGTTATTATCATAACGAGAAACAACAACTTAAACTGTCTATTCTGATTCTAATGTCCAAGTAATAACGGATTTAATATTATCTAAGTTCTGTGTTATCAACATAAGTTTCGAAATGTTACAGATGCTTGTCAAATGAATTACAGTAAAAAGGTAGTAAATTTATACGTTTTGAAATTAAATAACATACAATGAAAAATGAGTAATGCTATCCGTAAGTAATTGGCCAATACATATGCAAGGTTGAAAAATCATTGTTCATAATTTGAAACAAACTAAAAATAAAATATCTGAAGTTAGTTAATGAATAATTATTGCCCTTCAAACGAAAACGTTCGAATTATCCCCTACTCTCAACCCAAGGCACGACAATACGTTATAAAAGTTTTGTTTGTAAAATTCTAGATTAATAATTGTATATTACAAAATATAACAATATCGTACTTATAATAATAACATATTTTCGTTGTAGCAAATTGTTATGTAAATGTTATATAAACGACAACAATGTCATGTCATGTTTGAGTTTCCATACCTATTATTTATATTTCCATATTTATATTATGGTTTCGAAGTTCTAAACAATAAAATACGTTTTTATTCATTTAAACTAACATTTAGAAATTTCTAGAAATAGATAGATCAATCATATGTTAAAAAATAGAATGTGTATGTCGGACTTGGTGTCTCGTGCAAAAACAGACATGCGCTGATTGCTGTGGAATTCTGTGAAAGTTACGCGATTGTTGGAGAAAACAGTAGGCCTACTAGTATATAAACAGACGTCGATAAGAAGGGAAAAAGAGTCAGTCATTCGCTTTTATTTCGATTCAAGAGATATTGTCTTTGTTTGAGAAATTTTCAACGTTTGCTTTGTGTTTATTCAACTTGGATTTGTGACTGAAGTTAGAACTACAGAAGCTGTGATTTTATTTCGTCAATCTTAACGATTCATTCGAATTACTAGTTATACTCAAGGTCAATACGTACAGTACTGTTCACGGGAGACCGAGGCAAGTTGGAAAACGACAAATTTGAGACATTTATCAAAGACATCGTTAAAAGAACTTCGTCAAATTTATTGGACTGTGAATTGTTTCTGGACTTCTCCATTCAAACTTCGCAATTTCTTCGTGGGAACAAATTCACTCCCTAGACTGGAATTTCGGGTTTCTGATCTGGACTTTTGGGCTATCATTCTGGATCATATTATAAGACACAGGTCAGTACCATTTTGTATTGTAATTAACTTTGAAGGTTGAAAGTGAATATCTGTCATTGTTATTATATAATTTATTGTATATTTGTCACATATATAATAGTTTATTGTAATAACTTATACAAGCTGTTATCTGTTTCTTTTTGTTGCCTTCAGTCTACATACATAAAAACCGTAATAGAAAATTGTGGGCTCGTCCGGGATAGATGAAATAATTCAATTCAATTCTAAAATTAGATTTATATTCTATACAGATTGACAGCTTGTTTATTCAAAATGGCATTCCAACTCGAAGATTTTATAGACAAATTTAATCAGAATCCCTCTTTCGAATTGATCAGTGAATTAAAAAAATCTGAATTGTTTGATGTTGGAAAACATTTCAATTTGCAAGTGAAGTAAGCAATGAAGAAAGCAGATATCAAACGAATTGTGGATGAACATTTGGTCAGCCAAAATATTGTACAACAATTACCTGCCGCTCATTTTGAACCAGATTTTGAATAAAAAAGAATGGAAATGGATATGAAATTTCGTTTAGAAATTGAAAGCAAACGTCTTGAATCAAAAAAAGAAAACAAATGCCTTGTTCTTGAGGCAGAACAAAAACGTATTGAGGCAGAACAAGAAAACAAACGCCTTTATGCCGAAATACAAATAAAACGCATTAAAGCTGATAAGGAAATCAGTATGAGAAAGGCACAGAGAGAAGAAAAGGTTGTCCAAATGCGGTTGGATAATTTTGATGTTTCCAAACAAATTCGTTTAGTGCCTCCATTAAATGAGAATGCTGTAGATAACTATTTTCAGCAATTTGAAAAATTGGCTCTTAGGCTAAAATGGCTTACCGAATATTGGACACTATTACTTCAGAGTATTCTCAAAGGTAAAGCTCAGGAAGTATTTTCCAAACTCACGGCGGAGCAGAGTTATGATTACAGGCACGTCAAAAAATGCATTTTGAATGCTTATGAATTGGTGCCAGGGGCATACAGACAAAAATTTCGTGGTTACAAAACGTTTGACAGCCAAACTTATGTCGAATTTGCTCGTGAAAAAGAAACTATTCGACTAGTAGTGTGATTCCAAAGAAATTAAAGATGATTACACAAAACTCAGAGAACTCATGTTAGTTGAAGAGTTTAAAAGATGTATTCCCGTAGAGCTCAAAACTTAGATTGATGAACAGAAACCTTCCAAAACTCATGATGCTGCTGTCTTGGCAGACGAGTATGCTTTGACTCACAAAGATTTGTCATACAAAAGCAAAACAAATCACACAGCAAAGAAACCCAATGACTCATTCAAGCATTATGCAAATGTCAACAAACACAGAAAAAAGCAAACTTCTAATTCTCAAACGAAGACTTCATCTCATTCTTAAAACTCATCATCTACCAAAAACGTGTCATTCTCATAGAAACCATGTGCTTATTGTACGAAACCTGGCCATCTGATTTCTTAGTGCTATAAGATCAAAAACAAGCCATCACCCCATAGTTTCATTTCGCCCTCGTTGGATACATCATTGGTTCCCAATGATTTTGACCCTGTCCAGTCCACTGTGGATTCTAAGCCCAATATTATTGATGTACCTGAAGATCTTGTTGAGGACAAATTTAAGCCTTTCATCACGGAAGGTTTTGTTTCTTTTGTTGGCGATTCACATCTACAACCAATTAACATCCTCCGGGATACTGGAGCTTTTCAGAGTTTGATTTTGGAATGTGTACTTCCGTTTTCTGAAAAGTCATCCGTTGGGGCCAATGTGCTCATTTCTGGTGTAGAAGGTGGCGTCGTTTCTGTCCCTCTTCATAGATTGAATTTGCATTCGGACTTAGTTTCGGGCCCAGTGACTGTGGGTATTAAAGCTTCATTGCCTGTTGAAGGTGTGTCTATGCTTTTGGGGAATGATTTGGTTGGTAGTAAGGTGGTACCAGAGGTTCGTGTTATTGACGCACCTGTTGTTAGTCCCAGTACAGAGCAACTCGTTGAAGAGTTTCCTGATGTTTTCCCCGCCTGTGCTGTTACTCTTTCTCAAATACGTTTTCAGAAGTCCAAAGAGGATTTCTCTTATCTGATACGTTCAGTCTACAGTCAACATAAAATAAAAACGTAACAAAAACTGAGACTGACCATAATGGCAAACTGGAGGCCAACAATGGGCTTTTGATATCAGCGATTTGCACAGTCAAATGTTTATTAGAAAAAATAAAAGGTTGAGTTCAATCTTTGAAGGTTATTTTATTGGAATTTCTCGTAAAGCTACACGAGGGCGCCACTCGTGCTTAATTCAGCAATGTGAGATTAGAGGGAAGAGAGTGAATCATCTCCACTCACTGCCAAATCTTGAGTTACTTTTTTACCAACATACAGGATTTGACCGTCACTTATAATGCTCCAACGGATGAAGGGACGAGTGTGTTTGGTATCAAGGAAATTTGTACCCCTGATCCTCAGAGTGGAGCACTGGCAATGTTGAGTTTAATCTTTTAAAAGAAAATAATTATGTTGTTTATAATAAGCTGAAAATGTGCTTAACAAGGGTTAAAAACCCTCTCTGTCCACTAATTAAATAAGGAATTTTTGTGTTCTGGTTTATTCAAAATAATATCTCTTTTGTCGTGTTAACTGAATAACAAATTACTTTTAACTGTAGCTAGGTTGCACTATTTGGACTTTATTAAGAACATGTTTTTTTTATTTACGATTAAGCAACACTATTGATTATGTGCGCTCTGTCCACTTTTGAAAATCAAACTCTATGTCTGTAGCGTAGCCGCTGACTCACCAAAAGGGAACTTGTTTATGAAGAAAACACTCACTGAAATAGAAATTTTGAATTTGAACAGTAACCTGTCGTCACATGATTAAGTTAAAATATCGATCAGAAGTAAGGAAGCCAGTCACCTGTAAATTTATTCACAAGATATTTGCTCTCTTTTTATCATACTTCTTCCCAGTGACATGTCTGAATAGTTATGAGAACAAACATTATGTTTTGATACCCGCGATGAGCACAATAAAATTATCATTGTGTACTAGTCTGAAGTTAAGTACCGAGCTACACAATGTGCTCTTCACACACAAATGTACTGTGTTGTAAGACCAAAGAAATATAACTGTGCCAGTGGAGACACTCACTCTGTACCTCTTAGTTAAAAAAACAAACAAACACAACTTTTAAAGTTCGGTCATTTTTAAAAGTTCGGAACTGAAAAAGTGGTATCATGTCTTATATTTTAGAATTCTAATCGTTTTTAAACAAGAGAAACTAACCTTTTGGATATTTTCAGTCCAGTTATTGACATCTTTAGATAGTTTTACTTAAATCTCAAATGGCTGATATTATTTTTATAATGTTATGTTAAAAGGTCATTTTCGTTTTCTATTTATGTTGTGTGAATTGTATTTAATACCCTAACACGCAGATTGTTAGAAAATAGTAAAAAACTATTTTTTTCGTAATTTTTATAGATATTTTTGTGAGTCATGTTTCTATAATTTAAAAACGTGTAAGGTAGGTTAGCGTAATATTGATCAAATGAAGTAGCAACAAAAATAGTTCCACGTTTTTTAAAAGATTATTTGAAATTAAGAGTATTCAACTGACGCACTTGTATAAGTGAGATAAATATTCATGTATTGCTCTTGTTGTTTTGAAGTAAGCACAAAACTACACAACGGGCTATCTGTCCTCTGCCCACTACGGGTATTAAAACCCGGATTTTAGTGTTGTAAATCCGCAGACATACCGCTGAGCCACTGAGGAGCAACATTTATGTGTAATAAAACCTGATTGTTTTAAATTAGCTGAAGATATATTAATTGACTTTCCCACTTCTGTGAAACGATTGCATTTATATTTACCTAACAACAAATTCAGCAATGAAATTTATTCTTTATAACATGAGAACCTGTAATTACGGATTAGGTAGTTTGTTGTTGAACTTTTTCAAGTTTACAACCAATGAATAGTATAAAATTACAGTTTCAATTTCATCAGGAAATAAAATAAAAGAGCATGGAAATTAGTGTCTTGTTGTTTGTTACAAAGCACAAAGCTACTTAAACCTATCTATTATCTTCCCACTGCAGGTATCGGAGCTCGGTTACTAGTGTTAAGAACCTTCTGGTATTTTACTGTCTTACCGTGCAAGTTTTAATGTTCAGTCATTATTTATAAATATACCTTTGGAAAAAAACAATAAACTTTGGCACCATTTTGATTTCCAGCAACAAGGCCATCCATAAACCACTTTCGGTGTAATTGATAAACATTGCAGTTTACGAATCCCACTTCCTTCATAACAGCAAGATACGTGATCAAATCGTAACTATTCCCATGGGTTCTAAATTAGGGCCGTTCATGAAAAATCTATACTGTGTTTGTATAAAATAGAGTAAACAGAAAACTATTCTCAGACACTTCACTGTCAAAGATATGGTGATGACACGTATGTTATCTTTGAGAACACTCATGAAGCTTCGTAATTTCTCTAATATTTCAACAACAAATATATCAGTATAGAGTTTACAGTAGAACATCATAAAGTTTATTTTCTAGACACTTTTATGAGCAATAATGATAATAATGTCCATAGCTTAATTTGAAGAATTTGGATAAAACCGCAGGGAATATCATACCACATCTTCAAAGGTATTCTGATTAAATTTGTCTATAAAATCTTCAAGCTGGAATGTTATTTTGAATATACAAGCTGTCAATCTGTATAGAATATAAATCTAATTTCAAACTCTGAAAAGCTCCAGTATCCCGGAGGATTTTAATTGGTTGTAGATGTGAATCGCCAACAAAAGAAACAAAACCTTCAGTAGTGAAAGGCTTAAATTTTTCTTCAACAAGATCTTCAGGTACATCAAGAATATTGGACTTGGAATCCACAGTGGACTGAACATGGTCAAAATCATTGGGAACCAATGATGTATCCAACGAGGGCGAAATGAAACTATGGGGTGATGGCTTGTTTTTGATCTTATAGCACTCAGAAATAAGATGGCCAGCTTTCTTACAATAAGCACATGTTTTGGATGAGAATGACATGTTTTTGTAGATGATGAGCTTGGAGAATAAGATGAAGTCTTTGTTTGAGAATTAGAAGTTTGCTCTTTTTTGTTTTGTCAACATTTGCATAATGTTTGAATGAGTCATTGGGTTTCTTTGCTGTGTGATTTGTTTTGCTTTTGTACGAGAAATCTTTGTGAGTCAAAGCATACTCGTCTGCCAAGACAGCAGCATCATGAATTTTGGAAGCTTTTTGTTCGTCAATGTAAGTTTTTACCTCTACGGGAATACATCTTTTAAACTCTTCAACTACCATGAGTTCTCTGAGTTTTGTGTAATCATCTTTAATTTCTTTGGAATCACACCACCTGTCGAACAGAGTTTTTTTTTCACGAGCAAATTAGACATAAGTTTGGTTGTCAAACTTTTTGTTATCACGAAATTTTTGTCTGTATGCCTCTGGCACCAATTCATATGCATTCAAAATGTATTTTTTGACGTGCTCGTAATCATAACTTTGCTCGGCCGTGAGTTTGGAAAATACTTCCTGAGCTTTACCTTTGAGAACACTCTGAAGTAACACTGTCCAATATTCGGTAGGTCATTTTACCCTAAGGGCCAATTTTTAAATTGTTGAAAATATTTATCCACAGCCATCTCATTGAATGGAGGCACTAAACGAATTTGTTTGGAAGCATCAAAATATTCCAACCGCATTTGGACAACCTTTTCTTCTGTCTGTGCCTTTCTCATACTGATTTCCTTGTCAGCTTTAATGCGTTCTATTTGTATTTCGGCATCAAGGCGTTTGTTTTCTTTTTCTGCTTCAAGACGTTTGCTTTCAATTTCTAAACGAAATTTCATCTCCATTTCCATACTTTTTAATTCAAAATCTGGGTCAAAATGAGCGGCGGGCAATTGTTGTGCAATTTTTTGAGGTAAAACTTTTTGGCTTACCAAATGTTCAGCAATAATTCGTTTAATATCTGCTTTCTTTATTGCTTGCTTTACTTCCAAATTAAAATGTTTTCCAACATCAAGCAATTCAGATTTTTTTAATTCACTGATCAATTCGAAAAAGGGATTCTAATTAAATTTGTCTATAAAATCTTTAAGTTGGAATGCCATTTTGAATATACAAGCTGTCAATCTGTATAGAATATAAATCTAATTTTAGAATAGAATTAAATTTTGTTCGATATACCGGACGAGCCCCCAATTTTCTGTTACGTTTTTTTTTATGTGGATTGAACGCAACAGAAAGACACAGATAACAGCTTGTATAATTTATTACAGTAAGCTATTATATGTATGTAACAGATATAACATAAATTTTATAATAACAATGACGGATATTAAGTTTAAACCTTCAAAATTAATTACAAAACAAAATGGTATTACTTTCAACCTTCAAAATTAATCACAATACAAAATGGTACTGGCCTGTATCTAATATAATGATCTAAAATAAAAGTCTCAAATTTTAGTCTAGGGTGTGAATTTGGTCCCACGACGAAATTTCGAAGTTTAAATGAAGAAGTTGAGAAACAATTCACACTTCAATAAATTCGACGAAGTTCTATTTACGATGCCTCAAATGAACGTCACAAACTTTTCGCCTTCTATTTTTCAGATCTCCCCTGGCTAGTCCCGTACGTGTCGACTCTTTGCACAACCAGTAATTCGGATAAATTGTAGAGATTGACGAAATAAAATCACAGCTTCTGTAGATTTAACTTCAGTTACAAATCACAGCAAACACTTATACATTCTCAAATAAACGACTGACTCTCTTCTTTTGAATAAAACTAATGTCTGACTCCTTTCTTTTTTCGCGTCACCGTCTTTTTATACCAGTAGGCCTACTTCTCGAACATTTGCGTAACTTCCAAAGAACTCCACAGCAATCAACGCATGTCCGTTCTTGCACGAGAATCAACGTCTAGATACGAGGCCGACAACATTTCATTTACATTCATATAATTAGTCTACTTAATTCCAGAAAATTCTAAAGGTTATTTTAAATGAATAACAACGTATTTTATTGTTTAAATTTTGAAACAATAATGTAAATATGGAAATATAAATAATAGTAATGAAAATCCAAACACAACACGACATGTTGTGCGTTTACAAAACATTTACAAGACATTTACATAACACAAAGGTATATTAATAAACAATGAATCCACAATTAAACTTTCATGGTAAGATACCTGTAATGGGAAGATAATAGATAGGTTTATGTAGCTTTGCACTTGGTAACAAATAACAAGACATTAATTTCTATGCCCTTCTATTTTATTTCCTGAGAAAATTGAAAACCGTAATTTCACATTATTCATTGGTGGTAAACTTGCAGAAGTTCAGTTACAAACTACCTAATCTGTAGTTACAGATTCTCATGCTATGAAGAAAAAAAATATTGCTAAGTTTGTTGTTCATTAATCTTCGGTAAATAATAAAACAATCGTTTCACAGAAGTAGAAAAGTCAATTAATATATCTTCAGCTATTTTAAAACAATCAGGAGCTGTGGTTCTGTTTTTCAATATTTGTTACAATAATAATATGTTCTTATTATCATTATCTCTTGCGATGTACAGTTATTAATCCAGAATTGTGAAAACATACTCGGGTGGTTAGGGATGAGAGTTGTCGAAGGTACATACGGTTCTGTTAAAACGAAAAAAATTACTATTAGCTTAGTTTACAGATCTGAATTATTAGTTTGTTTCGAATTGATAAACCCTGGAGATGGCGAGTTGTTTAAGGACAGAACTTTGATAAAATAAAATTAATAATACTAAGACTTTGAAAGCAGTATAGATAGGTTCGATTTTTGTTTCTCAATATCATAACAACTTATTGAACCTGGTAGATCACTTGGTGCAGAAGTAATTAATGTAGTTTTAAATATCTTAACAAATATTTTATGAAGCTTGTTTTAATGGAGAAGTCGAAGTCCAGAAACAATTCACAGTTCAATAAATTTGACGAAGTTCTTTTTACGATGATTTTGATGAATAACTCAGATTTGTCGTTTTCTAACTTTTCTGGTCTTCCCTAAACAGTCCCGTACGTGTTGACCTTCAGTATAACCAGTATTTCGAATGAATGGTAAAGATTGACGAAAAAAAATCACAGCTTCTGTAGATCTAGCTCTAGTCACAAATCCAAGATGAATAAACACACAGCAAACGTTGAAAATTTCTCAAACGAAGACACATCTCTTGAAACGAATGAAAACAAATGACTGACTCTGAATCTTCTTTTTTTTCCTCGCGTCACCGTTTGTTTTTATATTAGTAGATTTACTGTGTTCTCGAACAATAGCGTAACTTCCACAGAGTTCCAGAGTAATCTGCGCATGTCTGTTTTGCACGAGACTCCTCGTCTAGACACCAGGCCGACATTCATTTTATTTACAGTCAAATGATCGTTCTACCTAATTCTAGAAATTTCTACATAAATAACAACGTATTTTATTTGTTTAAATTTCAAAACCATAATATAAATATGGAAATAAAAATAATAGATATGGAATTTCAAACACGACATGACATGGTTGTCGTTTACATAACATTTACATAACACCGGTGTCAGAAATTAGTCCGGGCCAGACTCTGGTAACCCAAGCTATATTTTTGAAATGTAAAAGCCCTAATGATATTCTGTTTCCATTGGCTTCTTCTGGCGAATACTTTCACAATCTATTCCTCTTCTCCAGTGCTCATTAGTTTGCTTGATTACTTGGTTGCGAGAGAACCTTGTAGGTCTTACAGCGTATTTGTCTTAATGCTGACGATGACGAGCATTAGTTGAATTACTAAACCAACGTTTTTTCTCGGAAGGTATCAAGATATTGATAACGTAGATAATCGGTGGAAAAGAATTACGGTTAGATTTTCTGCGTGTCTATTGAAAGCTTGTTGCTATACAATGACCTGCAAACTACAAAAACACCACCTCAAGTTTTGACTGCCATTATGTCTAAGTAGTATTAAGAACAATAAAAATATTTTATAAAACAGTAAAATTCAATTTAAGTAGTATTAAGAACAATAACAATATTTTATGAAACAGTAAAATTCAATTTAAAGGAGAAATTCGGCAAAAACTACAAATATACTACTAATGTAATAAAACTCTCCTGCTTTTTTTAAAGTTATTTTGTTTTTACAACATTTAATAAAATACCGTTGAAAATAATTTTGAATGTTGTTCTTATCAAGTTCATAATTAATTAAATGATTTAACAATTTTAACTTACTCTATGGGTTCAGAGCAAGAGTGGTCAACGTATTTTTATTGTAGCCACAACAGTGACTAATAAAAATAACGTCGGCCACAGTATTAAAAAAACAAAAAAGGACGAGGTTAGTTTAATCAAAACAATTGCATTTCAACTAACCCTTCAATGTTAAAATTGATAGAGGTTCTCATTAAAAAGTTTCGTGAAATTTGGCTTAATATGTATGCTCAATAAACATCTTAGCCTAACCTCTAAATTTACATTAGTAAGTCGAGATCTGTATCCAGACATGAGAGAATCTAGCGTAAAAAATGTTGACCCACACACCAATATGGATCCAAACATGGTATATAATTATGAAATTGCTATCTTTAAATTTGAAAGAGTCTCATTTAACAGAACAGTGGGCACCATCTCTGATAGAGCATTTTTCTTTACCTTTTATATGTTCTATACTTTGCAGGGTTAATATCCCATTTTTAAAATCCACACTTATCCAAACACAAAAAGAGATGTAATTTTCTTACTGAAGATTTCTAAGTCAAATCGAAATGGATCACACAAAAATTCAAATAACATTTTCAAATTTTTAAATTTGAAGAACCGTTATTCAAATTTTTGAATCACTTCACATGGAGATAATCTTTGGTTTCAAATCACATCGCCATGAATAGTTTTAATTTCAGAGAACTTTTCAATCTTAACTTTTTCAACAAGATACACTTTTATTCGAGAAAATAAGGAAGTAAATTGTTCCAATTTAACCATCTTACATTTTCAAAATCAATAAGATAATTAAAAGTACAGTCGCTGCTTTTTCTCAAAGACTTAATTAACAAACTTTTGAGGGATGAGAGAGCTTCCAATTCTAACATAATTCACAATTTTTATCACAATTTCTATCAAATATTTCAATTCATCACTCTTAGACATATGAGCACATAACTTTTCCTGACGCAAAATGCAATGGAAAGATGGCAGCGTGGACTTCACATTATTTTCAGTTAAATGCCGCTTCAAAAGAGACAAATCTGAATTTCGCTCAAGTCACAGCGGGATCGCCATCTGTTGTGACAGAAACCAGTTTTGGTGTTTGTTTTTTAATGCAGATTGAATTTTTTTGAAATTTAAAGAAAAATTTTCAAAGTCGTTTCTTCAATATGTTAGATCTCGTAATCCACAAAGGCCAAGCATTTCTTCCGTCACTTGAGATCTGAAGTTACATGTCGAGCTGAAAATATTAACTGTGCAATGTCATTAATATCAGTTGACACATTTATTCCAAAGAAATATACAAACAATCTTTTAGTTGTTCAAGCAACTGATTTTCTTTTTCTTTTGCTAACTGTAGTATTCTATGGACAATTTTATATGCAAAAACGGCTCGTTTGGGTTGAGAAAATATTTTTCATAGAAGAGCGAACAACGTTTCGACCTTCTTCGGTCATCGTCAGGTTCACAAAGAAAGAAGTAACTGACCGGAAGCTGACCACATGTTTGGAAGGGGTTGTGTAACGGAATGTCGCAATGCAGAGGGCAGGTGTTAAATGTTTCAATATATAATTTTATCTATAATATTAATATAGGTCTAATGGCGTTCCTTTATATTCGTTTATTTTGGGTTCAAGTTGTTGAATAAGTAAGGCTTCTTTAATTTTGCGTTTGTTTATGTTTGTTTCTTTATTTAGTATTTGAGTGTTTTCTATGGTTATGTTGTGTTTATTTGACTTACAGTGTTCGAAAACGTGTGAAGGTTACTTTTTATGTTCTTTGAATCTGGTTTCCATTTTTCTACTTGTTTCTCCAATATAGAAGTCGTGGCAGTTATCACATTGTATTTTATAAATAATGTTGGTGTGGTGTTTGTCAGTGTAGTTCTCACATAGTATAGACCTCAGTTTTGTGCCTGGTTTGTGAATAAATTTAGTATTAACTGGAATGTCATATTTTGTTACCAGTTTTTGCCAAATGTTGGTTATTTGTTTGCTGATGTCAGAAATATATGGTATAGAGCAGTAGAAGGTTTCGTGATTTTTTGATTCATGAGATATATTTGCTTTAGTTGGTTGATTTTGCTTTCTGTCTAGGTGTGTGCAAATAATGTTTTTTACGGTTTGTGGAGGAAACTTATTGATGTAGATGATTGTTTGTTTTTGTTTTTTGGAATTTCGCACAAAGCTACACGAGGGCTATCTGTGCTAGCCGTCCCTAATTTTGCAGTGTACGACTAGAGGGAAGGCAGCTAGTCATCACCACCTGCCGCCAACTCTTAGGCTACTCTTTTACCAACGAATAGTGGGATTGACCGTCACATTATACACCCCCACGGGTGGGAGGTCGAGCATGTTTAGCGTGACGCGGGCGCGAACCCGCCACCCTCGGATTACGAGTGCACGCCTTAACGCGCTCGGCCATGCCAGGCCCTGATGTAGATGAAGTATTGTTTTATTTTGTCTAATTCATCGTTAATTTTATCTGGTGAGCATAGTTTTATGACTGTGTTTGTCTGGTTTCTTAGTAAATTGAGTTTCTGTTTTGTTTCATGTGCTGTGTCCCAAGGAATGTACAGTCTAGTATGGGTGATTTTTCGGTGGATTTTTGTTTTGAATTGTGTGTCGGTTCTTATAATTTTAAGGTTAAAAAATGATATTTGATTGCTTTCTTCCTGTTCACATGTGAAGTTAATATTGGGATGTATAGTGTTAATGTGATTGAAAAATTTAAGTGTGTGTTCTCTAGATTTGAATTCCGCTTCCGTGTCATCTACATATCTGTACCACTATAGTGGTGGATGTAATGCTGTATTAATTGCTTGTGTTTCAATTTCTGTCATAAAAATATTGGCTAGAACTGGTGATACTGGGTTGCCCATGCTTAGGCCATTTGTTTGTATATAGTTTTGGTTGTTGAACATGAAGTTTGTCTTTATTTTGGTGAATTCTTTCAGGGTTACTAACTGGTTACTGGGAATGTCTATAGTTGGGTTAGGGTCTCGGATATAGAGTTCTAAGGCTATCTTGCAGGCTTCTGTTGTTGGAACTTCTGTAAAGAGGGATATAACATCGAAACTGGCCGTTAAGGCTTTATTATTAAGTTGATTTAGAATAGACTTGAAATTAAAATAGTCTTTGATGAATGAGCTGGCTGATGTTACATATTTGGAGAATGCCCATGCTATGTATTTACCAAGATTGTAATTAAATGATTCATATGACATTATTGTTCGTAATGGACAATCTGGTTTATGAGGTTTGGGGATGCCGTATATTTGTGGTGTGCCTGGGTCGGTTTTACGTAGGTAGGAATAAAGTGTTTGTGAAATTGTGTTGGCTTTTTTCATTTGTAGTAGTAATTTGTTCAGTTGCGTCTCGTGTGTCTTTGTTGGATGTTTGTTGGGTGTTTGTCAGAATGATTTACTTATCCATATTGTGGGACTAAAAACAAAATATATTTAAGCATTTGGAAGTTCTACAATAAAAATATGTTTGCAAGCGCTTGCAAAACAACGCACACTCGACAATAAACATTCAATCCAGACTGACGTTACAAAATTGGTAAAGCACGTGTCAGCGACGAAGCGATGACGTGAGGCAATGCAATTCTTGATTACCAAGTTTGCGATAAAAATAAATGATGGAGAAAGTTGATTCCTAAATTCAAGCTGACCACAACTGTACTATCTGTTATGTAAATGTCGTGTAAATATTTTATAAACGACAACATGTCGAGTTGTGTTTAAATTTTCATTTCTATTATTTGTATTTCCATATTTATATTATTGTTTCAAAGTTTAAACTAATAAAATATGTTGTTATTCATTTAGGGTAACATTTAGAATTTTCTAGAGTTAAGTAGACCAATCATATGTATTTAAATGAAATGCTGGTGACCTCGTGTCTTGACGTTTAGTCTCGTGCAAGAACGAACATGCGCGGTTTGCTCTGGAGTTATGTAGAAGTTTCACGGTGGTTCGAGGAGTCTAGGCCTACAATATATAAACAGACGAAGATGCGAGGAAGAAAGGAGAGTCAGACATTAGTTTTATTCAAGAGAAGAGTCATTAGAAAAGAAGAGTCAGTCATTTGTTTGAGAAAGATTAAGTATTTGCTGTGATTATTCAACTTGGATTTGTGACTGAAGCTAGATCTACGGAAGCTGTGATTTTACTTCGTCAATTTTTACGATTCATCCGAATTAGTGGTTATACTGAAAGTCAACACGTGTGGAACAATTTACGGGAAATCGAAAAAATTAAAGGAAACAATTTTGTGACGTTCATCGGAGGCAACGTGAAAAGAACTTCGTCGAATTTATTGAACTGTGAACTCTTTCTGAACTTCTTCATTTAAGCTTCGGAATTTCTTCGAGGGACCAAATTCACTTCCTAGACTGGAATTTGAGACTTTCATTTTAGATCATTATATTAGATACAGGCTAGTACCATTTTGTATTGTGATTAATTTTGAAGGTTGAAACTAATACCATTTTGTTTGGTAATTAACTTTGAAGGTTTAAACTTAATATCTGTTATTGTTATTATATAATTTATGTTATATCTGTTAATAGTTTAGTGTAATAAATTATAGAAGCTGTTATCTGTGTTTTTCTGTTGCGTTTAGTTTACGAAAAACATAAAACATAAAAAAAAGGTAACACTATCCGCTGGCCACATGCCAGTGCCCATGTAGTTGTCTTCTTCTGGTTCAGAGATAAAGTTAAATATCCTAAACTGGACGAACATCTGCAGATATCTTAGGAATGACGGCCAATAACATTATTAATGGATAAATGCATTTTAACATTTATGAATTTTAGTACTCATTGCGGTTTAAGCTACGCTATTAAGTTTGTCTAATGAAAGTGTTATAATACTATTAGGTTGTACTTAATCTTTTGGTATTGTTTATATATTTAACTTTATCTTGGTCAGAAAGTATTAATAACAATACAGAATTTTGGTTTAAAACATGTGTATATATTCTAATGTACTGGGTGATATGTTTATGTTGCCACAATAAATTTAAAAGAACAGACCAATCAACAATATCAAAAATTATATTCGAAATATTTTTATTACACACATATAAAGACAGTTACGCATTTGTTAATATAAAGGAATCAGAGTGAACCTGCAAATTAGTCATTTTTCATTTTTAGAAATATATAACACATCTAATGCTTTATAGTGTTAATAAGATATATTTAGACATAAACTAATATCAATGGACAAAATTAATTGTTTAATTTTTATTCGGAGCACCTTTCTCGACATATACAACTGTGGACATTACAAGTTCTGAAAAGACATTCAGTTTTAAAAGGTTCAAGAATATTCCTGGAATTGGAATTATTTTGGCAATGACATCAGGATTCATGTATTCTCTTGAGATTCTGAATTTGAAGCTGGTGTCAAAACTAAGTCCGGCCCAGTTTCTTGTAACCCAAGATCTTATTCAGTGGGGAATTTATAATTCTTTTATTAATTTTTCGAAAGCCAGTTACTTCGTAGAAAAAAAGAAAGAACTATTATGTCTTTAGAGCCATACTTGGTAAAATAGTAAAAGCCCTGATGATATGCTGTTTTCATTGGCTCCCTCTGGCGGACGCTTCCACAATCTATTCCTCATCTTCAGTGTTCATTAGTTTCCTTACTTACTTTGTTTTGAGGGAACCCTTGTAGAGCTTACAAAGTATTTTCTGCGTGTGTGTTGAAAGCTTGTTGCTATACAATGACACGTTAACTTGAAATACACCACCTTTAGTTGTAGCTGCCATGATGTCTACCTATAGCCTAGTTGTTGGAACTTTTCTACTGTTCTTGTTCGAAGAAATTCAAATATCATCTTGTGGTAAAAGCAGTGTTCGTGTTGTGAGTTCAGGCATCATTATGACATTGAATCAACTCCTCACCATAATAGCCTTACAAGAGGAAAATGCTGGACCAGTGTCTGTTGCTCAAACTCATAATATAATTACAGACTTTGTGTTCGGTATTTTCATATTAAATACGATCGCCAACTGGTAAAGTATTTTTGTCGCTGTTTTGATTTTTGTTGGTGTTCTTTTAAAAACATTAAGAAAAGTGAATTAGCTCTTAATATTTTAACATAACAATACACTTCGTGCTGTTATTAATATTATTTGGTTTCTATTATTTTTTGCATAATAATGCTTAAAGTTAAGTCTGTTACTTTCGATAGTTATAAAATATATCACTGATGATAGTGGGTAGGAGCTTGATTTCTACTACTAGTTTTCCAATGATGTTGACATACATATCCACGTGAAGAGTTTGTTGTTTCACCTTGATGAACGTGGTTATCAGAGATCTGTTTCTGACCTTAAGGTCAGATAAACTTTTCATGTTTTAATGAGACATGCATTTTTTCACGAAACTTTCATGTGTTTATTTGTGATTCATTTGTTTGTTTTTAGAAATTCACAGTAAATAAAAAGAAGTTACAGAAGAAGCAAAATTTTCCGAATTGTTAATTTTTTGAACGTTAGAAATGGTGTAAATAAAAGTAAACAACACTATATTTGAAACATGTGTACGTTCATTTGCTTACAATTTTATAAACCTTTACGTCAACTATGAATTAAAAACAAGATCTTTATATTTCCAATTATTTTTTCCTGAGTCCTGAAAATATTTGCGGTAGTTTTTAATTTTCCTCGAATGACTTTCACTGTATCATCTCCCACACTTAAGTTAAACCACTCTTTATTGCTGCTATATGTGTTAACTTGTTCCCCAGTGGAATAGCGGTATGTCTACTGACTTACAACGCTAAAATATGAGTTTTGATAACCGTGTTTGACAGAGCACAGAGCGCTCATTAGTTAGCTTTGTACTTAATTACAAACATACAAAAATGTGCGAGATCGGAAATATTAATTTTTTTCAAAAATGTAGTTTGTTTTTAAAATGTCCCTTTTAGTCAACTACTCCTTGTTGTTTGATATTAACTTAAATATATTGTAGTAACTTATAAATCATATTGTATTTGTCGTCCAAAATATATTTATTTCGAATTTTAAATCATAACATCATTTGTAACTTATCGTGTGGATAATGTTATTGAAAGTATTCCAAACTTTTTCATCAACTTTCTCTGTGTACTTATGTTTTAACGTTTTGCTTGAGAATTATTTAAAAAATAAAAATAGAGTAGTAATTCCCAAAGCAAAACTCTTCTGTTTCAATTGTGTCATCGCTTGAAGAAAATTTCGTTTTGCTGAACAAAATATTTTCTTTAAATCAGCAAGTTTGATTCACTTACATTTAACCTGAATTCAGTTGTACTTTAAACCTCCTACCACACATTGAGCGAAGAATGAAGAGAGCGAATAAAGTAAAATAATGACATTTGAAGGTCTCTAAACAACCATATAGATGTAGCTTTTTTATTCTACCCCACATACTTTAATTTATTGTGTTATCGTTTTGTTCTAATTTTAGGTGTAAAATTGAGAGCTTACTAAACATACAAATTGATGGCTCACAATATATTTTTATGTGTTGTTTTTCTTAATTTTGCGCAAAGCTACACGAGAACAATCTGCGTTAGCCTTTTTTAAATTTTGCAGTGTGAGATGAGAAGGAAGGAAGATAGTTATCATTACCCACTGCCAATTCTTGGGCTACTCTTTTACCAACAAATAGTGGAATTCACCGTCATACTATAACTCCCCACGGCTGAAAGAACGAGCATGTTTGGTTTGACGGGGGATTCGCGACGAGTTGAACGCCTTAACCCACCTGGCCATGCTGGCCGTATTTTTTATGACGATTGTTATCTAAAACTAAAAGAAAAATATGTTCTTAAAATCAAAGAACCAATTATTGTGGACAACGAATTCAGTTGGATTTCTATAGCACTCAATTTTCAACCTTTTTAGAAAAAACATGATTTCAATAATATCGAGTTTTTATATTATGCAAATACGATTTGAACAAAATTTAGCTTTTAACCTTTGTAGATATGGTATCAATAACAAAAAGTTTCAAATTTTTAAACAATAGTGTTAGTGACACTAATATTTAAACTTTGCATACTTTGTTTTACTCACACTCAGGTTTCAAACTGTGCACAGTAAGTATGGTACAAATAATAACCAGTTTTTAAACTTTGGGGACATATAAGGTTTACTATAGTAAAATCAGGGTTTAAATACGTATAGCAAGGGCATTGCAACAAAGAATTGCGTTGCTTTACGTCACTTTACACATTTTACACACAAAAACTAGTAAAATACAAAATTGCAAAAACGAAAGAGGATTCAAAGCTTATACTAAAGGTTTAGTGTAGGTTCAATGTGGTGTAATGTTCCAAGATAGAATTTCGTTAGGCTTTGTAATTTTACATGGTGTTTCTTCACGCTTTAAATATTGTTCGGACTTTGTGCTTGAAAAACAAATACAGTTAAGCTGTGTATTAGTGTTTTCGAAATGTATATTTTGTATTTCTAAAAATATATATATATATAAACATTTAAAACTCAGCTTTTATCATTTACATTCGATCAAGAGTTTTCTTAAATCATAAAAAAAGAGTTTATTGAGTAAAAAATACCTGTTTATTCATCTTAGCTGTCCCATCCTTTAAATCAAATTTCAAAATATGAAAAATGTAAATCCAATTCTCATTATTGATGTATCTATCAATATGTTTTTGAAACTCACTGTTATTTATTCTCTCAAAAACATACGAAACAATCCATTCCATTTAATACTATTTTAAAATAATTTTTTTCAGCTGAGAACAGCTTCCACTTTTCCTATACTTATATTTATATCTCCCACATACATAATTCTCGATGTTAAGTATGACAGACGTTGATGCATCAATATCATAAATTTCTTTTAGAATCTTAAACATGTCAGTCAGATCTGCTCTAGTTTTTATTTTTATTAATTTTAAAATCTTAATCTCTCCTCATATGACCACCCTTCCATCCGAGGTATCATCTTACTTACCATCCTCTGAATATGTTCTAGCATTTTAATGACCTTTCTGTGGTAAGTAGCCTAAGACTAAAAACATTTCATCAAATTTGACCTGATCAGTGACCTCTACAGTCTAAATCCTATTTGTCTTATCACCACCAAGAGCACATTGCTTGAATGGCTTTAGAACTAATCCACAATTACATCAAGGTCACGTCTTTTATGACAATGTTTAGGTTATTTTCAAATTATACTTATAATGAAAAGTACTATAGGCCCGCATGGCTGGGTGGTAAAGACGATCGACTCATAATCTGAGGGTCGCTGGTTCGAATCCTTGGCACATGAACGTTCTCGCATTTTCAGTTGTGAGTGTGTTATGATCTCACGTAATCCAATTTGTCGGTAAATAAGCTGGGTGGTGATGACTTGTTGCCTTCTTTCTAGTCTTACACTGTAAAGTTATGGATGGCTAGCGCATATAGGTTTACAACAATTCAAAAAGAAAAAAAATAACTTGACGCATAATGTTTCTTTTATTATGATTACAATTAAAGTTCCATTTATTTGTTCATCTCAATATATGATCTAAACTATTATTAACACCATCAATATCCTCTTCAAAGCTAGTAATACCCAAAACTTTGACATCATCAACAAATTCAAGTAATATTTTTATTTCATGAACATTTCTTCTCATACCTCATTAAGGTGAATAAAAAACAGCAATGATTCATACAGTTCAACTGGACACCATTCTAATAACACTTTTTCACCCAGACACTCTTCTGTCCAATTCGTTCACTTATCTCTTCATATCTTATGAAATAAATCTTTTAGAAGCATTTTATATTTCACCTTGTCAAATGCTCTCTGAAAATCCAGATACACCAAATCTAGATCCTTAACCTCATCCACCTTAGCAGTAACGTTTAAAAAATGTCTGAAAGTTTGCAACACGAAATTTTCTCTCAGTAAAAATATGTTTTCTCTACAATAACATTGAAATTTTATAACATGTTTTATGACCATCCTACAGCCAGTCGTTTTCACAAACATCTTTCTGATGTCCTGTTTCACCAACGTTCCTGGTATTCAATAATATTATAAAAGTCAATTTGTAATTCTTATATTTGTGTTTCTTTTCTTTAATTTTGTTTCTCATATTTTGTGTAAGCAAACCTGGTTTGTTACTTACAGCTGTACTTATTCTTCTATAATTAAAATATATAAACACGATTTAAAGAATGTATGGCGTTTTGAGCTAAAGTTGGCAAGGTAAGTCCATATGGATGCTCTCCCTCAACACAGCAGTTCTAGAATAGACGCAATCAAAATGACTGAGTTTAATATTTATGTGGAAAAAGTTGATAATCCACAGTGAATTATAGTTTATTTTTATTTTAAATGTTGATAAATTAAAGTGGATATTCTGAGCATATTTTTAACAGCATCATTGTATATTATAATCTAATGTGCTGCCCTAGTCGACATCAATAACTAATACAAAAGGTCCATGTCATATTTTTATTTATGGTACTTTTGGAAATCAGTCTGAAAATTCAGAAAATTCTTTATTTGTATGTATTTATGGTGCAGTGATCACAATAAAAATTATTTTATTTAGGTGCTAATTAATATTAAATCACTTAGTTAGGTGAAGAGAAACTAAATACTTGTAACAAAAATTCCCACACACTGCAAACCGGTGTCATTCAATCCACGTAACACAGGGATATTATTAATATTTATTTATTTCGAAAAATTATTTGTTAGTGTACATTAATGTGTTTCGTATAAAAAATTTGTATTCATAATAAATAAATATATGTATGATCCTCACAATGAGAGATGATTTTCTTTACTAAATAAGGTCTAAATTCATTCCATTAAAAGAATTTAATTTTCAAACACCATGAGAAAAATCGTCTAATATGATTAAAAGTATCTTATATTTAAGTAGAAATACCAACGTTTCATGATAATTCCCTAAGTTTAAAAAGTTTGTAACTTTTTGAAACCTATAAATGTTTCTGGTCAGTATTTGTAGTTTACTGATTAACAAACTTTATTCATAATTATAGCTTTCGAGGCTTGTAGTATACACCGTGTAACAAATCAACAGTATAAACGTTGCATTAGTTACCACTTTTAACTTTGAGAGGAAATTTTCTTGAAATATCAGCTAATTCAACAATATAGCTATTTACCTACAAAAATATGTTGTTTATTTTTACACTCGAGAATCTTCTACAAATTTAGCGAATAGGAGGGAATTTCACAATACACGTTTAACAATGAATAAATAGAAGAGGCAATATTTGAAAGATTATTTTTGTATTGAAAATAAGCTCAGAATTTTTTCTCTCAATTTAACTGTGTCCAATTAATTACTTTCAGTTATTTAATATTGGTGCTTTTTATCTAAGAAGTACACATATAAAATAAACGAATAACAGATTTCATCCAATTAAATACATTACATTTTCACAAATCTCTCAATTCCTTGATATAAACTCTCTTAACATAATTATAGCTTTGAATGGAACTATTGAAATTTAATCGTTTGCATATCTATTTCCTTTACTTTTCTATCACACACAGATAACTCTTCACTGTTGTGTTTTTTAATTGGTTTTAAGAATAAGATTAAATATCAGATTTAGTGTCAAAATCTGTCAACATTTTTTTTACCATCCGGTAGATGGACAACATACATGTTTTTCTGAGATATAAAATACACACATCGAAAACTCTAACACAAAAAATAAACATTATTAATGTCTTAACAATTATTATAGCTTTGAATGGAACTATTGAAATTTCATTTTTTATATATCTTTTTCCTTTACTTTTCTATCATTCATTGATCACTCTTCACTGTAGTGTTTTTTAATTTATTTTAAGAATCAGTTTAAATATCAGATTTGGTGTCAACATTATTTAATTAATCGGTAGATGGACAATGTAAAAATATATTTATGTGCGTTTTTTTGAAATATAAAATATACACATCGAAAACCCTAATGCACAACACAAATATTATTGTTTTCCAATGATAGAATGTAAACAATATAAAAGCGTGAAGAGAAACTATTACAATATTAAAATGCTTATAGAAGTTCCAACCTGGAACATCCCACTTCGTACGTGGATATGATAACAACGAAACCAAATGCAAATGTAAACACAAAACGATTTTCCATTTTTATAATTTTGTTTCTGTACTAGTTCATGTTTTTTTAATGAGCGTAAAACTACATCATGATCTATTTGTATCCTAGACATTCAACGGATGTTGAAATCATGTGTTTAGTATCAAAAGCCTTTCGTGTTTGCAAAGTTTAGAAACTGGATATTATTGAAATAATGTTGATATTGCTACTGCACAGTTTACAACCTGAGTGTTATTAAAACCATGTTTCATCTATAACAATTAAAACAATGTTATTAAAAACATGTCTGATTTATAAACAATTTAAAAATGAGTATTATTCAAAAATACTTGTTATGAATCGTTCGTGATTTCAAACACGACAGGAAGATATTTTGACTGACAAACACAGTGCGGTTTCTTAGTTAATGCTTCAAAATAATATAATATTCATTATAATAACATTCTTGGCTAAAACGAGCTAATTAAAACTTCAGTTAATATTTACATAATGAGTGATCGGTTATAACCTAAATTACGTCATTTAGTTTTATGAAATAAGTTTACGCCTACATTAGATTGTTTGTCTGATAGTGTCAATTATTTTATATGCAAAAACGGCTCGTTTGGGTTGAGAAAATATTTTAAATAGAAAAGCGAACAACGTTTCGACCTTCTTCGGTCATCTTCAGGTTCACAAAGAAAGAGGTAACTAACCGGAAGCTGACTACATGTTTGCATATAAAATTCTCAACAAGTGGGTTTCTCGACATCACTGAGTAAATTATTCTTCTAATACAGCACAATTTGTCGATTTACCACACAACTGAAATAAGGCGTAGATTCAATATCTTCCACAAAAATGATTCAGTGATGAAAACTCAGGCAAAGAACGTAAAAACTACCGTAAATTTCTTGCAGTATATTTAATGTCCATCGAAAATAATATACTTAGCTTCAAACATAAGTGTTAAAACTGTGTATTGTAAACTACATTACAAGAATCGGTTATCAAAAGCTTTAAAATAATAAAAATAAAATAGTGAAAAAGTTATTACGCAAAAAACTGATAGAAACCAAATGATATTAATAACAGCACAAAGTAAATTGTTATGTTAAAATACAAAGAACTAATTCACTTTCCTTAATATTGTTAAAAGAACACCAACAAAAATTAAAAATGTACCAAAAATGCTATTCCAGGTGGCGATGATATTTAATATGAAAATATCGAACAAAAATGTTGTAATTATATTTATACTTTGAGCAACAGACACAGGTCCGGCATTTTTCACTTATAAAGCTGTTATGGTGAGAAGTAGATTCAGTATCGTAAAGATACCAGAACTCACAACAAGAACAATGTTTCAGCCACAAAGTGATATTTGAATTTCTTCGAACAAGAACAGCAGAAAAGTTCCCACAACAAGGCTAAAGGTTGTCATCATGACGTCCACAACTTGAGGTGTTGTTTTTGAAGTTTTGAAGTTTGTTGTATAGCAACAAGCTTTCAATATACACGCAGAAAATCAACCGTAATTCCTTTCCACCGATTATATCCGTCATGAATATCTTGAAACGTTCTTACGATAAACGTTAGTATGATAATTAAAATAATCCCTGTCATCGATAACACGAATACATTATAAGCCCAACAAGGTTCCTTCAAAACCAAATAATCAAGCAAACTATTGAACGCTGAAGAAGAGGAATAGATTGTGGAAGCATCCGCAAGAGCAAGCCAATGAAAACAGTATATCGTTAGGGCTTTTACTATTCCATCAAATAAAGCTCTCAAAAACAAAATAATACTTTCTCATTCTTCTCCGAAGTAATTGGCTTTCGAATAAATAATAAAAACATTATAAATTCCCCACTGGATCAGAGCTTGAGTAATTTATGACACCAGCTTAAAATTCAGGGTCGCCAGAGAATAAGGGAATCCTGATGTCATTCCCAAAATAATTCCAATTCCAGGAACAGTCTTGAACTTCTTAAAACTGAATGTCTGATGAGAAGTTTTCATGTCCGTAGTTGTATGTCGACAAAGATGTTGCGAATAAAAGTTAATGTAGTAATTTTAGTCTTGATTATTAACAAAGGTAATTATTACAACAGTCTTTTCAGATGAACGTAATGGCATAAGTTAAACAGAAGATATTTTAAAATTTATAAAAGATAAAACGATTTATAAACGATTTTGTTGTCAGTTATTACAAAACATGTTTACAGAGGTTTGTTTACTTTAGAATATTTAACTTACTTCTAAACCCATACAACAATGAAACTTGATCTATATAATTATCAATTGTGATGAAATTTGTTTTAAAACGTCCATTAAGATTATTGTAGTTTATGTTGTAGAAGCAAACTAAATTTAAAGAAAAATGGAGTGTGTCATTTCGAAAGTAACTTAAACATCTTCTTTTGTTCTTTTGTTTGGACACGGTTCCTCCCTTAAATATTACTGGTTTCAGAGATGAGGAGTAACTCTCTAATTGAATTAAATTATGAAGATAATATTTCAAATATTATTACAGAAATTTATTTATTTTGGAAATTTACATTCAGTATAAAAACTAATTTCATGAAACATTTAAGAAGGTTTTTAAAACCACAATAGTTTCTGAGACACCACATGATCTACTAGGCTTAAAAAGTTTCATCCATAACGTGAAAGAAGAACGAAAACTGTTTATTGTGCTTTTTAAGTCCCAGTATTAACGAACTTAATAATATGACAGTTCTGTAGAAATACGTTACTAGATTTTTTGATGATTAATTTAATGTAGGAGCTTGTCACGTGAATCACAGTGAAATATAATTATTTCATACTCTTTGATATTAAAAACGGGCAATAAAAAAGAAGTAATGATATCGGTGATTATGTCGCCATTACATATAGGAAGCTGTAAAAGTATTGTCCATAATGTGATAGAAACTGATACTAAAATTTACAAACTGTGTTAATAGTAATTTGTTTTCATTTAAACAGAAACATCTCCTACTCTAAACCCTAACCATGAGAGTATGTTAAAAAATGGAACAAGAAAATTCTGTATTGATAACTGTAGATCACAAAAGACAGTAATGAAAGAAAAAAATGACCAGCTTCCTGACCGTCTTTAAAGGAATTCCAAGATGAGGGGTCAGAGAGGCTGTAGTGAAATTGTTACAATGAAGAGGACTTCAGATGCTTAAAACATCAGTCGAATGTAAATGTTGAACTGTGTTTCACCAAACTCGTGTTGTTCAGATGAAGATTATCATTGTAAGTGTATAACTTTAAAACAGCAGTTGAAAACTGCGCAATTCACTGCCATGTTTTAGTGCTTGACGGGACTGTTAATCTAAATAAATTATAACTGTACCTGAAGCAGCAAAAACAGTTGTGTTGTAGGTCGGAAAATGCCATCAAGAAATGCAACTGTGTGATGTCTACATTAGTGTTGTTGTTGCTGTTGTTTTGAATTAAGCACAAAGCTACACAATGGGCTATCTGTGCTCTGCCCACTACGGGTATCGAAACCCGGATTTTAGCGTGTAAGTCCGCAGACATACCGCTGAGCCACTGGAGGCTACATTTGTGAGTTACAATTTAATGGAGAATTGAAATGTATTTATTATGTTGGCTTCTTATGAAATGAGAGTTAAGAACCTTAACTGAGTAAATTAAAAATTGAGTGAATAATTTTTGCGAATTAAACAATAATTCACATCGTGCTATAAAATACGCAGCAAATAATGATCCTATTGTATTTTGTTTTTATGCCAATTTCTAGATGTGGATTCCTGTACATGATGAGGGGACTTTCCATAGAAAGTTCTGCTTTCTTTAGTTTACTTCCTTTGGGTGTGCGTGGTGACCCCTGAAGAGGGAGGACAGGATCCTGGTGATTGAGGGGTCCACACCTAAGACACCGCTTTGGCCTGGATTCCTTTAGATGAGCAGCCATGAGGTGCTCCCTCCACAGTCACTCCTCTGGTCCACTTGGGCTAGGGTCAACCAAGTATCAGTGTTGGATGTTCTCAACAGGTGTTATGGACATTGTATCTGATGCTGGTGTTTGGGTATAGTGCACACGAAACCCTGCCGTTTCTTTAATATTTTTGTTTGGCATTGTATTGCGTTTCCTTGAAGGACTTCATGGTAGATAGAGTCTTTGGGCATCGAAACATTCTTTTTTATCATGGATTTCCCAAATAAAAGCTCAAATAAAATAGTGATAAAACAGACCATTTCTAAACGACTATAGTTGAAAGATTCCAAGCAGGAAACTTCAACTTCTTCAACGTCTGTACCTCATTTCCTGATATTATGTTCTTTATCAAACAAATCGTTATGTCCAATTTCTCCATTTTTAATTCAGAATGGACGAGAGGGACTTGCTGGTTCTTGTTATATATAAAGCGTTTGGAATGCTATGTTGTTGTTTATATTATTGTTTCGAAGTGAAACCAATAAAATATGTTGTTATTCATGTAGAAATATTCTAGAATTAGGTAGATCGATCATTTGTCGATAAATACAATGTATTCGGCCTGGTGTCTAGACGAGTCTCGTGCAAAAACAGATATGCGCAGATTACTTTCGAATTCTGTGAAAGTTACGCGATATTTCGAGAACATACTAGGCCTACTAGTATATAAACAGACGGCGATGCGAGGAGAGTCAGTCAGTCATTCGTTTTCATTTGATTCAAGATATATTGTTTTCGTTTGAGAAAATTTAAACGTTTGCTGTGTGTTTATTCAACTTGGATTTGTGATTTAAGCTAGATCCACAGAAGCGGTGATTTTATTTCGTCAATCTTTACGATTCATTCGAATTACTGGTTATACTGAAGGTCAACACGTACAGGACTCTGTAGGAAATACTTAGACAAGTTGGAAAACGACAAATTTGAGACATTCATTAAAGACATCGTAAAAACAACTTCGTCAAATTTATTGGACTGTGAATTGTTTCTGGACTTCTCCATTTAAACTTTGGAATTTCATCTTGGGTCCAAATTCACCCCTAGACTGGAATTTTGGATTTCTGATCTGGACTTTTGAACTTTCATTCTGGATCATTATATTGAACACAGGCCAGTACCATTTTGTATTGTAATTAATCTTCAAGGTTGAAACTGAATATCTATCATTGTTATTATATAATTTATTTTATATCTGTCACATATATAATACTTTATTGTAATAAATTATATGAGCTATTATCTGTGTCTTTCTGTTGCGTTCATTCTACATAAAAAACGAAACAGTTCTCCTTAGTCAGTCAAAAAGCTTCGTTCTGGTGACAAATTGGTGGAAACATCCTTTTGACCTCCATTTAAAAAAGACGATGAACTAATGTCAAAGCCACATCTTTCCCTGCCATTAATTCCATCTGATCTCCAGATCCATTTTCTTTGGTTCCGAATATGGGCATGTTTTCGGGTCCATATTCTTCTCCAGCACCGATATGATAAAAGATCATTTGTGCACACTCTTAGTCGCTAAAATCTTTTTTCTTATGACAGAAACCTTCCCAAACGACTAAGGGCAAGATATATCGTGTTTTTTCGATAAAACTTCACTAATAGTTACTGCTTTATGTCCATGACCATAAAGACCATGACTTTAGAGATGCTGGACTCCATTCATCATCAGGGGCTTTCCGCACTTTCCTGTTCAAATCTCATATATAGAGTTTCATGAACCTTCTATCCGCCTCCGCCGTTTGCAACGGTTTTTAGTGAATGCTTCGAAACTTTGTTCCTTACAACAGCATCTCACCAGGGGTTGTGTTTTCCTTTTCATTGAGTCATACTTTTCCAGAAGAGACGATCTGCTATTTTGATCTTCGTATTCCAGAACATTTTGATAAATTGGGTCTGTCGTTGGATAACATTGTTGTATCTATTTGTCAGCATTTCCCACCATGTCTTTTAAGAGTCCCCATATGTGATCTGTCTTTAACTTATCTGAGAAAAGTAAACACTTCCTCTTAGAAATACTGTCTGTTATTTGCTGAACATCTTTCGAACCATCCTTCCCTTACTCTTTATACAGATAGATCAAAATCAGGTGACTGTGTGGGCTCTGCCATGGTTTGTTGTGGTTCGTTAGTTGCATGCGGAATCCCCTATAGAATTTCTGTGTTCATTGCTAAACTGTACGCTATTTCTCATTCCTTGGATCACCTGAAAGCTAAGCAGAAACTAAACTAAACTAACGTGGCAGGGGTTCAGTTTAGAGAGAGAGAAATCAGAAGAGTTCTCTCTCCAACTGGGATGTTCAGGAACTTTGAAGTTCCTCTTCGTCCCCTTACGTGAGAAATATTTTAAAATATCCATGGAATTTTTACTTTATTTTTGACATTTCAAAAATATTTGTGAGTGAGAGGAAGGACGGGAGAACTGGACGAAAGCAGCGAAAGTGAAGTGAGCCAGACCTTGGCTCGAGGATGGAGAACCCTGGCGGCTGGCGAATTGGTTTTTAAAATTTACTGTAATTGATTAGATATCCTTGACTGGGTAAACGGCCCTTTCCAGAATGAGGCTGGGACCTACAGGTCCGATGCCAGAGATTTTGCTGTAGGGGGAAACGGGAGTACCCCGAGAAAACCCACTTTCACGGCCTGGGCGCCGAATAATCTACCCAGACCGTGCCCGGAAGTAGCTGGGAAAGAAAAAGAAAAGAAAGAAAAAAAAACAAAAAACAACAAAAAAAAACTGATGAACTACGTTGATGGTGTACGTGAAAACTGTTATCTGCAGTCTTGTAGATCGGGTGGCAACTTCTTCATGAACTTGGTTCCACACTTGAAGCCCATTGGTGCAACTGAGAAACGTGGTCTTGGTGGTGGAACTACTGGCTGTTCTTCGGTGAGTTGTTCTTCGCTGGTCTGTGATGCTTTGTTTCTTCTCGAGATTTTGGTTTGAGTTTTCTGCGTGGAGGTAGATCGTTTTTCAGTTTGTGCTGTCGCGTCGATGGTTATCTTCCTAATGGTTTGAGTCTGGCTGGTTGTTGAGTTCTGTGGAACTGGGATTGAAGTCTGGCAGGAACTGTCCTTTTTCTTTCTTGAACTACTGGAAATTGGCGTGTTGCCAACAATGGGGTGTTGTCTTCTTCGGAGTCGGGTTGTCTGAATCCGTCTTCGTGTTTCTTCTAATACGGTCTGGACTCGGCGGTATTTTGGTATTTTCCTGTTGGAAGATTTCCGTTGGTTGTTTGCGATATCTGGGTGCTTGGTTTGAACCATTCTTGAGTGGTCGTCGATGTGGGCGTTCGGCTCTAAAATGAAATATATGATAATAGCAGCCATCTCGTAAAATACAGTCGGCACTGTACTTCGATGTTGTCATTATCTTCATGAAGTGTGTGGGATGATTACTGTTCTTAGAATAAATTCGATGAACTGCGTATACCTTGGCTTGTATTTGGGGTTCTATGGTTTGTCTAATTTCTTCTGGTTGAATTGATGGGTCGACGCGCCTGAGGAATACAGAATAAAGATTGACTAGACTTTTCGTTGGGGAACAACTTACTTTAAATTCAGTGTTCCATGGCTGGCACAGATAGGTTTGGTCTGCAGTAGTGGCTGGTTGGATGAGGATTCCTCCCCGGCATAAAATACGGGTCCTGGACGGTTCGATGGTTGCCCCAGGCTTGGCTCGGGCGATCAACGTGGCGACTTGGTACGGCGTGAGGTTCGGCGGTAAGCCGTCGACGATTACAGGCGGCACTAACGGCCTGACTGGCGAGGATGAACGTTTCGTTCTGAATAGCATATTGGCACGTCTGACTTGCTCGGTGGCTAGCTCAGGTCTCTAAAACTAAGCAGTACTTAAGTTGTACTATTTATACTGACTCGCTGAGTTCATTACTTGTCCTGGAGTCGATTAATTTTATTCATACCCTGTTCTTGACGATATTCAAAACCCGACTGGTTCATTTCTCTTTAACATCTACTTCTATTCTGTTCATCTTGATACCAGGATTCGTTAGTATTGGCAAAAAATAGCTCGTCAACACCGCAGCTGAATGTGTTTGCTCTGTCGCTATCAATGCTGTTCTTGTTCCATACATGAACTATGTTCCTGTGTTCAAGCCTCGTCTCCGTGTCAGTTGGATGTGGAAAACGTGAAAAGAATCTTTTACAGATAAAACCCTTTATTGGACTTCGACCGTCTTGTTTCCATAACGATCAGAAAGAAAAAGTTGTCCCAACTTTACTCCGCATTGGTCACAGTTTTTAACTCATAGTTCTTTTATCTGGGACTGATGTACCAATGTGTATTTTATGTAAACACTCAGGTCACAATAAGTCACATTTTACTGGCGTGCCGTCGTTAACACTCTTGAGATGTTTTACCCTCAGGCTTACAACTGATCCGGGATAATGTGATGTTTTGATGTTGAATCAATGTCTTCATATATACTTCAGAAAAAAAGACCATAAATATGGCGCCATTTTGCTTTTCAATAATGTGGCCATCTTAAAAAACTTTGTCTTTTAACATTGGAGTAAAAAAGTTCCACTTCTTTCATGATGACAAATTACATCGTAAGATCTATGGTGTCTATATTGGTTCGCGCTTATGGACATTTTTGATAATACCATGTTGTGTTTGTAAAAATACAGAAAACATAATATTTTCAGTGTCTTTACTCTAATATATGGTGAAAACACGTTTGTAATCTTTGACAACTCTCATAAAGCTCCGTAATTTTTCAACATTTCAACAACAAAACATATCAGTACAGACTTTACAGTGGAACATCATAAAGTATTTTATTAACATTTTAATGAGTGATGATAATGTTTATAACTTAACGTGAAGAACTTACATAAACCATAGAAAATATTATACTACATCTTCAATGTAAATAAAACCATAAAGAATATCATACTACATATTCAAGGTAAATAAAACCATAGAGAATATCATGTTACACTTTCATTGTAAATAAAATCATAGATAATATCATGCAACATCTTCAATGTAAATAATCCCAAAAAGAATATTATACCATATTTTCAATGTAAATAAAACCATACAGAATATCATTCTTCATCTTCAATGTTAATAAAATCATTGACAATATTATACTACATCTTCAATGTAAATAAAACCATAGAGAATATCATAATACATTTTCAATGAATTTTTGTAAACTCTCACTTTATTTCTTCAGTCAACTTTTATATTTTTTTTATAAACTCCGAAACGTCTATTTGACAAGACAGTCACTAATGTTTTACGATTGTTGAAATCTTTTAGAACTGCTGGATATTGTTACATTCAGTACTTTAAACAATTAACAATATAAATTGGTTATATTTCTTTGTTTTATTCATTCATTGTGAAAATTGTTTCAGATTGGGCTCGATATTCCTTTCCTGGAACATTTTGCCACATAGGCTGTTAGTATTTCTAAATTAAATATTTTTCAAGTGGACTGTTTTATTCCCTAAATTCGCTTTATGAAAGTAAGAGTCGCGAAAGTTAAACTCCAGGTAGATTCCCATTGTCAACTGACTTACTAAAACTCTAGAGATAAATTTTATAAATGACATCTGACCTTATTTGAAACAGAGAAAAAAACGTCGTGTAATTCTAGTTCTGATACCTCAATATTTTTATAAATCAACAATGGATTAATGCGTACAATAGTAATATCATACGTGACATGCTAAAAATAAAAAAATCTAACATTACATTTTCTTTTATACGAACATGTAGTTAAATATCAGACCGAATCAAGCATTAAACACTAATTTATAAACGTTCTACACTTCAACACTTGCAATCGTATCTGTATTTTTACTTAATGATGAATATAAAATGTCATATCTTTCGTCATATCTTGGCATTGAGGTTGTTAAATGTGTGTAAGAGTAAGTTCATGAAATCTCTTTAGAAATATTGATTCAGAATATGATTTGACATGATCTCATCAATATTCCTAAACTTAAAAACTGCAATTAATGGTGTATAAGTAACATTACTGATAAAAAAAATTATAATATTTATTATTAATTATTATATTTATTGTTAATCTATTAGAGATTTTTATCTGTGTGGTAAGAACGTACATTACTTGTTTTCACCTCACTATTTCAAGGGATAATTTTTCACATGATTTAATGTTATTGTTGTTGTTGTTTTGAATTAAGCACAAAACTACACAATGGGCTATCTGTGCTCTGCCCACCACGGGTATCGAAACCCGGATTTTAGCGTGTAAGTCCGCAGACATACCGCTGAGCCACTGAGGGGCAATGATTTAATGTAACGTCTGGTTCAGATTTTATTAATATACTTAGTTTGACTTTCCTGTATTGTTCGTTAAAGGTAAAAGTCGACTAGAATAAAGCTAGAGAAAAAAGATTTTCACTACAATTTGTCTTTCGTAAATTTAAAACCACACTAAAAGTGACGAGCTGT